>OW388153.1:13442500-14042500 GCA_936450015.1 Meganola albula
TATCGGACCAATCAGAATTAGCTTGTGGTCGGATGATATTTAGTGGTGCTATATTAAGGCGAAAGCTAAGCTAAGCTAAGTTATCGGTTCGACCGTCCTCGGACGGCTCTCCGAAAAAGTCCAGTGAACCAATAGAGGCCCTTCAGGCCCAATCGGTTAGGTCATCAGCAAAAAAAAAAGAAAACAAAGTGAGGCCAGCTAAGTGGTTTCTATTAGGTATCTGGCCAATGATTGTTAATAATCGAGTTTATTATTGTACTGTCAGATGCGTGCCAGTCACACTCGTATCTAGCATGTAATAAATCTATGAAACACAAAAGCTGGGCGCGTCGAATATTTCATTAGCGAGCCATACTCACATTCGAGTGCTCAGACAAATTATATGAGTATAATTAACTGACCAGTAGTTATTGAGCTATGTCGAAAGAAGCGTCATTGTTTACGCTAAGCGCGCAGCCTTCCAAAATTATTAGTGCAATTGCCCTAAACGCATAATTATAGGTACCTACGATTGAAGTCGGTTTTGTGTTGTTGTTGCAAAAAGAATTATAACTATAATGAGTTTATAAGACGTTTATGAGTACGCGGGTTAATATTGAGTGTAAAAATCCGCCAGTATTTATTTATTTATTATTTATTTATTTATGTTAACACGGTTCTATTAAACCAATTACATTAACACAAGTTCCAAAAATGTAAATTACCGACAAAATAAAATCTTATACATAAATCAAATAAAATTAAGAATAAAACATAACAAAACAATTAAAAAAAAAAGAAATAGACAATAAATCATAAAGTAAATTATTATATTACCTAACTAAAGTAAATCAGTATGGTTTTTGAAACCAAACCTATCTAAAAATCAAATCAAATCAAAGTTTATTTTGTAAACATAGGTAAGTACAATAGCAGATGATCATAATATGTTTTCAATATCTCTATGTTTTGTCTATAGGTAACGGGCGTACAAAATTAAATTAAATTACAAATAAATTAAATCAAATACAAAATTGATATGTCAAAAAGAATTATTATGATAGTAAAATTATGAATTGTCAGTAAATACCTATAACAGGTTATATTAATAAGTCGCGACTCGATCATCTTTGTCATTTATAAACTCAGTAATGGAATAAAAGCTTTTGGGTTATTATTGAGAGGAATTTTAATGATGTTTTGTCGAATGTTGGCAACATTGGATGACGTAGCCGGCGCGAGAGTAGCGCTGCCAATATGACGAGCGAGATCTACTAACACTTGCTCATTCATTCAGAACGGAGTGATTGATTGGCTCTTATGGTTTCTTTAAGGCATTCTTTGGAGAAAGCGCGCAACACATTGTAGTCGGAATTGATATTGGATTATAGGCGGTTGAAATAATATATAGAACAATCATATAGATACTTATTGATTATTGAGTTTAATGTGCTCATAACAGATACAAAGCCAACACGAAATTCATTTAGGTGTTTGGAAAATACGTAGTAAAAATTATTTACACACATACATAGATGATACGTACGAAAAACGTTACAGTTCTTTGACAGTCGTGTAAAAAGCAGAGTATTGTGTGAAATTTGCATATCAAAAAACTACTCAAGGCACAGTTTAAATATTCAGAGGTGTCCATCTGCGCCCAGTATCAGTCAGATGAATTTCAGATGACATCATAAGAATATCCGATGAATATTTTATTACACAGATACATTTTACTAAGTTATCCTGATTTACAGTGTGTTAATTAAACTTCCGAATTTGACAACCTGTACTTTTTAGTTCTATATAAGTGTTGTCGGTCGACGTCAAGTCTGACAGGTGACATCGCAGAGCTGTTCGAGTGAATGAAGTTTTAGATTATGTCGAATGTATTGTCTATGTTAACTGTTACCTATCTATTTGAATGAATACATCGTTGGACCCCGTGCGAGTTAGACGTCCGCTGGCGAATCAGTAGAACAACTTGAGACATGAGACGTCAAGTAGAGCGGTCGTGTGCACGGCTAAACCAACTTTTATCTTAGTTTTACCACAAATCCCCATTTTATTAACCCAAAATCCATACCATAATAGTTTAATACTGGGGTAGGTAGGGTTGTTAACGCGCGGCTGAGCGCCCCGCCCCGCCCCGCTTCGCGTCGCCCCGCCGGCGTCCATGTCCGCCCACTCCGCCACGGACCGTACACAGGCGCACACGATATTTTAATATTATTCTCAATATATACTAAAGCACCAAAAAACAAAGTGTTGATTATTTCAAGACCCTCGTCAACAAGATTTCGAGCCGGATTCTTTGGTCACAAAGAAGCATCGAGTTGACGAGGGCACTCGAGAACATTCCAAAATCAAGAAGAAGAAATACAATCATCGGTGTTCCAGTCAAAACCAAGATACGGGTTTGCAGTGTGGTATTTGTGAGTTCGTTCCAATCAAAATATTCTATCATTCCCAGTAATTGTGTTCCTAAATTCTTTCCAATTTCAATAAGGTACATAATAGAAAATCTTCCACGTTCCATTTTGATTTCCAAGTAGTTATATTTTTTGTTCGAAGCACCTACTTTTTAACCTACGAATTTGATCGTATGGTGCTTTCAAATTATATTTCACCATACTATTAGTCTAAACTTAACTAATAATCTCATAAATCTACTTTCATGTCCATATTCATTTCATATAAGGGTCTAATTTACTGTATTGCGCCTATTTGTACCAATACAGTGCAACCTACCTACATTTTCTAAATTATTATTTTTCTTCAACAGTCCAGCGAGGCCGGGGGTCAAAGTCCGCGACGCGTGGCGTACGTGATTCGCGGTACCTGCGGTGCATCGAGGCTTGCGAACCTATGCTTTTGCACTCGCGCACCATACTTACCTCTCTGCTTCGCACTATTTCTGCCGCTACGTGCCTGCAATTTACAATTTAAGTATTGCTGCACATTTTTATTTTTAAACGCGTGTTAATTTATTAATTAATTTCAGCTGGACAATTTGAGATTGGTATCATTTTTAAGCTTACCTCGCATTATTTATTTTCTTTTGCACAATCATGGATCTCAAATCATTGAAGAAAACTAGAGCTAGCTATAAGGCAAAGCTTACCATATTTAAATCATATATAGACACCCTTTTGCCTAATAAAACTCTTAATAAGTTACAAGTTCTTGAGACAACAGCTCGTTTAAATAAAATATTAGAGTTGTACAATGAATTTGATCCAGTTCAGACTGATATAGAAAGTCTTGTGGAAATTCCAGGTGATGAGCACAAGGAACGGGAGGTTTTCGAAGCGAGCTACTTCAGTTGCGTGGCAGCTGCGCAGGAGTTACTCAGCGCTGCCTCTGCAGAGCAAGATGCCAGGTCGGTGACAGGTTCTAGCAATATCACCGGACTGTCAGGTGGGCCAAACATTAAATTACCTACTATCAACTTGCCTACCTTTTCTGGGCGTTATCAGGAGTGGCTAGAGTATCACGACACTTACAAGTCCCTTATACACGATAACACAACAATACCTAAAATCCATAAGTTTCACTATTTGCGGAATTCATTAAAAGAAAGTGCATCACTAATTATTAAATCTTTAGAATTCTCAGCAGATAATTATGATGTCGCGTGGGATTTGCTGTGTGATAGATATCATAATGATCGAATTTTGGTCAACAATCATATACAAGCTTTATTCAATATTAAACCAGTTGTTAATGAATCTTCAAGAGCTTTAAGAAATATGATAGATTCCGTAAACCGAAACTTAAGGGCTTTAAAAACACTAAATTTACCTACAGAACACTGGGACATTATCATTATACACATGGTTACTAGTAAGTTGGACCCATCTACACTACGTGACTGGGAAGAAGGACGTAACAATATCACGAGATTACCTACTTTACAAGATTTCAATACATTTTTAAAAAATCGTGCCGACCTACTAGAAACCATGTAAGAGTCATCAAATCATACAAAACTACCACAACGCAGACACAGCGATATTACTCACAACCGTCCTAAGACTTTCGTTGTGAATCAAACACACAAACAAGCACTATTTAAATGTCCTGTCTGCAAGAATAATCATACAATTTACCAATGTATGAAGTTCAAATCAATGCCAGTTGAGATGCGCATTGAACAAGTCAAACAATTAAATCTATGCACAAACTGCTTGCGTGCAGGTCATGACGAACAGCGTTGTAGGCTTAGTTCCTGCAGACTGTGTACACAACGTCATAACACTCTATTACACAATAGTAACACGGATCCCAAGACGTCAACCTCATCAGAGGGTTGTGTCGTTTTGCCTACCGTGCATGAGCAAAAGCAAACCGAATCTAGTAGTGTCACACTCTCGTCCATACATCACAGTCAGGTACTCCTGTCCACTGTAACAGTGAAAATACAAGATAGTTACGGTCATATACACAAAGTTCGTGCACTACTCGACAATGGAAGTACATCTAGTTTCATCACAGAAACTTTGCGAGCTAAATTAAGAATACCCAGTTATTCTACTTCTTTATCCGTACAAGGATTAAACAATCAATCACTTAAAATTACAAAAAGATGTGACGTCACTATATCGTCACTCACAAACAATGGCTATACAACTGACGTCAAATGTTTTGTTGTGCCACATATCACCCAGTTGATACCTACTTCACAAATTAATTGCAATTCCTTTTCTATTCCTTCTCGCATCCACCTCGCAGATCCGACGTTCTTCAAGCCGTCTGAGGTGCAGATGTTGCTGGGGGCGGACATCTTTTGGAGTGTCCTTCTAAACAATCGTATAGCCCTGGGAAAGAACAAACCTACCTTGATTGAAACAACATTAGGGTGGCTTGTCACAGGTTCTATACAATCATTAAACTATACATCTAACACAGATCAAACAAATACAGTCCATTGCCATTTTCAAAACAGTGAACTCGAAGAGAAATTAGACAAATTTTTTGAACTAGAATCAGTTCCCTCTACTCAACAAATCCACACTAAAGGTGAGAGTGAGTGTGAACAAATATTTACACAAACAACAAAGCGCCACCCAGATGGTAAGTTTATTGTTACTATACCATTAAAAGAATCACCAGAATCCTTAGGCGATTCTAAACAGCAAGCACTAATTAGGTTTCAGTCATTAGAACGTAAATTTAAACGTAACCCTGAGTTCAAAGAAAAATACACACAATTTCTTGATGAATATTTGACTTTGGGTCACATGACAGAAAACACAAACCCACAAAACAATAGCATTTCATACTTCATGCCTCATCACGGTATCTTGCGTGAAGACAGCCTCACTACAAAATTACGCACTGTCTTTGATGCTTCAGCTGTGACAAGCACAGGTAAATCATTCAATGATATTCAGCATGTTGGACCAACTGTACAGGACGACTTACTTAGCATATTAATTCGATTTCGGCAACATAAGTTTGTAGTAACGTCCGACATAGAAAAAATGTATAGACAGATCTATGTAAACAACGATCAACGAGATTTACAACAAATAGTGTGGCGGCCAGATCCAAGCCAGCCAGTTAAGCAATATAAGTTAAATACGGTCACTTATGGAACGGCATCAGCGCCGTATCTGGCAACTAGATGCCTGGTACAGTTGGGTCAAGAATGCACAAACAAAGATGTAAGTGAAACAATCTTACACGATTTTTACGTAGACGACTATATATCGGGGCATGATGATGAAAAATCCCTAATACAAATATGCAAAAGCGTCATCCAGACGCTAGAGGGCGCTCACTTCCACTTACGTAAATGGCGGTCCAATAAACCGTCTATACTTAAAGATATTGTTAGTGAAAGCAACACAGACGAATTACTAAACTTAAGCAGAGATAATTATGCAAAAACATTAGGTTTACTCTGGGCCTGTAAAGAAGACACATTATTATTCTTAGCCAGCAAAAATTCAAACAAGCAGAACACAAACAAACGTACTATTTTATCCACTATTGCTCAAGTATTTGATCCGCTTGGTTTAATTAATCCTTGCATGTTACAGGCAAAACTCATACTACAAACTCTATGGGCTAAGAAAATCACATGGGACGACCAGTTACCTGCCGAAGTTGAGTCACAATGGAATGACTTTATTAAGTACCTACCAGAAATTACTAAAATTAAAATACCTCGCAGAGTGTTGTGTGATTCACCTGTAAAGGTAGAGTTACACGCATGCTGTGATGCTTCATTTAAGGCCGTCTCAATTTGCATATACTTACGCTCAGTGTCCAACACTGGGCATGTACAAGTGCATTTACTACTTGCAAAAAGCAGAGTGGCGCCACTCAAGCAAAGACTGACTATGCCTAAGTTAGAGCTTTGCGGTGCCCTTCTAGCCACAAAACTAATGAAAAAGGTAGTAAATTCATTACGTTTAAAAATTGACTCCATTTTTTATTGGTGTGACTCAACTATCGTGCTGGGCTGGATTAAAACATGCAAATTAAAACTAAAACAATTTGTTTACAATAGAATAAAAGAGATTACTAATGATTCTGATCCTAATTCATGGAATTACATTCCCACAGAAATGAACCCGGCCGACATAGGTTCACGCGGTTGCAACGCATCACAACTTCAATCTTCACCTTTGTGGTGGGGAGGACCGCACTTCTTGCATCAAACAGACATTCAGTGGCCCATACAACCAGAAAATATTAATATAGCTAATTTACCTGAAATCAAATATCAATGTCACTTATCAACAGATGAATCACATTGTCACAATATTAATTATTTCAATAATTTTTCAAATTTTAACAAATTACAACGTACCATAGCTTACATAAAAAGATTCATTTTTAACTGTCTAAATGCTAGCAATAAAATAATAGGTCCATTGACTGTTACAGAGCTAAATTCGGCGTTGCATGTGTTATGCAAGCAAGTACAACGTGATTCATACTGTAAACAATACTTACAGTTACTACACAAACGGCCGTTGTCTAACAAAGACAAACTTCTTAAATTAAATCCATTTATTGATAATTTAGGTATTATTCGAGTAGGTGGCAGGTTGTCAAACTCACACTACGACTACAATACAAAATACCCTATCCTACTTGACGCTTCACATCACATTACAAAGATATTAGTCGTACACTATCACAAAATTCTTTTACATGCGGGACCACAGCTGTTGTTATCCACAGTACGTCACAAATACTGGATAGTCAATGGTCGTAATCTTTGTAGAAAGGTAACAAGAGATTGCATAACTTGCCGTAGATTTGCAGGTAAGACTTACCAACCTATTATGGGCAATTTACCTCTGCAAAGATTGCAAGCAGACTACCCTTTCAGTAATACAGCTGTGGACTACGCTGGCCCCATCATGATTGCAAACAGAAAGGGTCGTGGCTGTCAGCTGAAGAAAGCATACATTGCTGTTTTTGTTTGCCTGGCAGTAAGGGCGGTGCACATAGAGCTTGTCACTGATCTCAGTTCTGAAGGCTTCATTGCCGCCTTAAATAGATTTATAGCTCGCAGAGGTAAGCCAGATACAATATATTCCGACAACGGAACTAATTTTGTGGGTGCTTGCAACGAAATAGCTCGGTTTCTAAAAAATCAATCTAATGATATTATTTCATACGCCGCTGAAAGTGAAATCAAGTTCAAATTTAGTCCAGCTTACAGCCCGCATTTTAATGGCGTCGCAGAGGGGTCAGTAAAATCAATTAAAAAACATTTAAACCGTGTATTGTCAATGGCTCATTTAGATTACGAAGAGATGAGCACTGTATTGGTTCAAATTGAAGCCATACTAAATTCTAGACCTCTCACACCAATGTCATCTGATCCGTCAGATTTAGTTCCTCTCACTCCAGCTCATTTCTTGATTGGACGTACACTCACAATGCTGCCTGCTCCCCAGGTCGACCAGGCTCCACTTCATACGCTCTCAAGATATAACAGGATACAATCATTAAAAACACATTTTTGGAATCGATACTACAATGAGTACGTTTCAGAATTACAGATCCGAAACAAATGGCGCACCCATAGAGGACAACCACAGTCAGGAGAGATGGTTATCGTCAGAGATGACCGGCTGCCCCCCAGCAGATGGCTGCTGGGTCGTGTCACCACAGTTTATCCGGGCAACGACGGCGTCAACCGCGTGGCAGACATTTCAACCACTGCAGGGACACTACGCAGAGCTTGGAACAGGCTCTGCCCATTACCAATAAGATTGGACCAGGAACCTCCTGCTCCAAGGGGGCCAGCTTGTTAACGCGCGGCTGAGCGCCCCGCCCCGCCCCGCTTCGCGTCGCCCCGCCGGCGTCCATGTCCGCCCACTCCGCCACGGACCGTACACAGGCGCACACGATATTTTAATATTATTCTCAATATATACTAAAGCACCAAAAAACAAAGTGTTGATTATTTCAAGACCCTCGTCAACAAGGGTAATCTGGGCGTTACTGTTAAAACGATGCCTTAACAGTGTAACTACTTACCGATTTGCCTACTAAGTTGGTGTAAAAGACCATCCTGACACTTTGCCTATGGTTCTCCGTTCAACGAACCTGCTTCTGATTGAGGGTTGGTCTGGTTTACACCCCCTCTTATAGAACCGACCCTGTTACATTGTTTCACGCGACAATCAAAATGAAATAATGCGATTAGATAAGTAATTTCTTGGGTTCCGTGCTCGAAGAATAACAACTAAACCATATTGACTAATCTGTTGGCGTAGTGGTTAGTGAACCTGACTGCTAAACTTCTGTCTAGGTGTAAAATTATATACCATCGGTGTATCTTCTAAATATATAAAAGAAGAAACTGACTGACTGACATATCAACGCAGAGCCCAAACCGCTGGGTCTGGAGACTCTAAATTTGGCACATAACTTCCTTATGGGGTCTAGGGGTGCACTAAGAAAGGATTTTTCAAAACCCTTCAAGAGGGTGAAACAGGGTTCCAAAGTTTGTATGGAGAAATAAGATTATTGAGATCAATTTCGCGGGCGAAGCCGCGGGCGGAAGCTAGTTATTAATAAAATTGCTTTGACCGATAACACTTATAAATATAATTGATTTATTTGAGACTATATGGCAATGTGTGTATGTATGACAATATTGTTATTATTTCAAAGTCTACTCAAGCGTGCTTGCTTAGTTACTGCGAGGTCCTAAGCTCGAATCCCAAATCTATCAAAAGTTTGTTTCTGATGTCATTCCCCTTGCCTATTTCCTATTTCTATTAGGGTTGGCTCTCAAACTAACCTGATGCGGCTAGCTACCAGAATTATACGAGCGACTACCATCAGACCTCGAAACCCGTAGTGAACCAGTAGCCGAGATGGTTAGACCAGATGTCAAATTATATTGGCTTCTGGCTACATGTAACGATTGTAATAGATGTGTTAAATAACAACCGGGACCGACGGCTTAACGTAACGCTTAACTTAAATTATGCAGGTTTGATCTTTTGACAACCTTGGCGCCTGGCGTCACACTATGGGAATATGGACATTGCTGAAAATCAGTGCTGTGGGTCGCCTCTAGTAGGCACTCACAGCGTTTACTGAGCAATGTCCATGTTTGACACTGATAGGTCACACTTACTCTTGTTTTTAATTGTTGTTATGTTTGTTTTTTTTTTTTTTTCTCTTTCTCTATCTATGTGTTTCTTTGTTTTTTATTTAATTTTGTGTGTCCTGTCGTTGTCAAATAAATGTTTTTCTTTCTTTCTTTTCTTTCTCTCCGAGGCACTGAGAGTAGTTCCTCAACCAACCAGACACCGAAACAAATCTTTGTTGTTACACAAATATTGACCGGGGCGGGATTCGAACCCGCGACCTCCCGGGCACAATATAGCGGACGGCTTACACCGTTCGACTACCGAGGACGTCAAAAAGTGTGGATAAGTCTAAATAGAGTTTAGAAATTGTGCCCGATGAAAATCAATAGACTTGTCCCCGTATATTCGTAGGACATATCTAGCGAAATGTTGGTGACATTGACCTCTGCCTACACGTTCCTACAGGCGTATGCGCTATTATATTATTGCGGTAAACCAGCGGTAGACGATAAGGTACATGCGAAAATAACTTTCATTACACAAACAAGGAAAATATTTAAGAAAAATCTGTCTTCATTTACTTATAATAAGTATTACTATCTTGCACGTGTTGCGTTCAGAGCACCGTGTGGGTATAAGCACGTACGAAGTGTACATACGCATTGTCTAGTTAACCATATTGCGGTTCGTACATTAGATTACCGCCCACCGACGATAGATCTAGATAACTCACGAAACGTTTGTCCTAAGCTGAACAGTTTACAGCGGACATAAAACATGAAATCGATGGCATAAAATTTAAAAATAAACTTAGAAAGTGTATGCTAAGTAAAATTTAATTGTAAATTTCTAATATGGTATCTATTTATATAGAAATCAATGCCACTTTTCGTTGTAATTTTATAACTCAATCCATCCATCCACACCAAATGTTTAGGCAATGTTCGGACTATTTAGTATATGGTTTATGTGAAGTTTGCACAAAATCGGTCCAGCGGTTCTTCATTTATCACATTTTTTGTCACAAATGAATTCAATGAATGGCGCTTCATTTTGTTAATGGGGATTTTGCTGTAAAATTGTAACTTTTTTCAGTGTTGACAGTACAAGTAGGTTGTAGGCTACATTAATCTGGGTGCCTATCCGTGGGTTATTACGGCGTCATAGCTTAAAACGAATTGTTTAATATCAAAATGAACCCGTGCGAAGCCAGGGCGGGCCACTAGTAATACATAAATACAAAGCACTACGCTAAGGTGCCTATTTTGTAAGAATTTTGCAACATTCACAGTCAAACCGATAAAACGATTTTGTGGGAAATTGTCATCTGCCAGCTTAATTGAATGGAAAACTTGGTGCGAAAAATCATTAATATTTTTTTTACAATTTTAATGTACCCAGTTACCCCCATGACTAAGATAAATTTATTGATACATCTCAAGCTCAGATGCGACAAGCCGTTTAGGCTCTAGAGCGTGCCAAATAAATATACATACATACAAACGAAAAACATAAGCTTCCTTCTGGCGCAGTCTGGAAAAAATCGTCCGGTTAAATTGATAGTGCGTAGATAGGTTAGTAATGAATCATAAAGTTTGTTCCACAAACATAATTAAATTTATATTAACTTATCGGAAGTTATCAACTTCACTTTTATTCATAACCTGTGGTTATATGCAAAGGTTCTTTTCATGCTCAAATATTATCTGTCAAAAGCATTTTTGCTTGACAAGTGTATCATTTTCATTCATTCATCCATTTCATTCATTCATTTAGAGAGTTTAGAATAAATTTCATGATTTAATTAGCCAATAGACATTGAGTGAACTAGTTTATACTACCCACATTGTCTTTGGTCCCAGGTTCGATCCTATTTATCATCGTTGCTCAAAATTGGTTATTCATTAACCGATTTTGATAGACCTGCATCTCTTAGTTATACCTAAGGAAGATGCACTTTATTTTGAATGATTTTGATGTAGATATACCAGGAGTATATAAAAAAGTAAAAATACTTTAATTTATTTGCAAAAATTGCGATTTCAAAGTGACAGTTAAAATTTTCTCGCCAAAACGGTTTCAATAATAACAATAATTTTACACATACGGTGCGTCTAAATTATATAAAATTGAACACAGAGATAGATTTTAATCTTGTCTAGATAGGTTACTTTTTACCCTAATACAACGCTGGTGAAACCGGGAGTTTAGGCTAGTATGAATTATATGAAGCCATTGCCAGGAATTTGCTAACAGTCAATTATGAGAACCATCAATCAATTCAATGACAGTTAAACGAACCCTCCAATAGAGGTCAGTTATTATGAAATATACTTTAACAATAGTGAATAAAGTTCAAATTGAATTGAAAATTTAACTATGTTAGTAATTTGACATTGTGACTCGTAGATGAAATTGGTTTAAAAAATAATGTTTCAGAACAAAATATGGTTTATGCACTACTAGCTTTGCCATGGCTTTGCCCGCGTGGTATCTAGATACTCATTAGAATAAAAAGTAGCCTATGGTAATCCAGATCATAATCTCGACGGGCCGGTGGCGTGGTCGTTAAGATACTTGCTTTTCACGCCGCCGGCCGTGGGTTCGATTCCCACCCGAGACAAACATTTGTGATGAACATTTGTGTTTGTGTCGAGTCTGGGTGTAAATATCTATTTTAAGTATATATTTACAAAAGAAAATAAATAAATAATAATAATCTGGTTTCCATAACACAAGCTCTGCTTAGCTTGGGACTAGATGCCCGTGTGTGTTAAAGTCCTAAAATATTTATTTATTTATTTATCTGTGTGCCAAATTTCATCCCATTTAGTTAAGTAGTTTTTGCGTGAAACAGTAACAAACATAACTACATCCATACATTTTTACTTTTAATATCAATAAGTAGGAATAAATAAAAAATAATCACATTTAAATAAAAAATTCTGCCACGTCTATTTTTCAACACATAATGCGCTTGCGCTTGGCCAATATTAAGAAGCGGCGATGTCACAATTCGCACAAAGATGTGGCCACGACCTGGAATCGAACCCGCGACCTTATATTTCTAAGGCTAGGCCCGTACCGCTGCGCCACCGCTGCTGTATGTTACTAGGATACCATAAAGAGTCCCATAGGTGATCAGCATTTTATTGGTGACCGTAAAACTGAAGAAAATAAAACAGAAAAGTACAATGTTTAATTAGGACATACTAATTAAGGGCAGCGGTGGCGCAGCGGTATGGGCCTCGCCTTAGAAATATAAGGTCGCGGGTTCGAATGCCAGTCGTGCTCACAAATCATTGTGTGAATTGTGTCAACCCGCTGCTCAATATCGGTGAAGGAAAACATCGTGAGGAAACCGGAATGTCTAAGAACTCATATAGATAAATTGTCCGGAAAATTAAGTTCTGCTGCATATGCAGTCAAAACAATCAGAAGGCTCACTGATGTGGATACTGCTAGAATTGTTTATTTTAGTTATTTTCATAGTATCATGTCTTACGGAATTCTTTTTTGGGAAAATGCGGCTGATATAGAAACCATCTTTATTTTACAAAAAAGAGCTTTATGAGCTATATACACACTAGGAAGCCGTGTTTCCCTAAGAGAGAAATTCAGAGACATAAATATTTAGACTGTCGCTTCTCAATATATTTATGAAAATTTATTGTATGTGCTTAAAAATATTTCGAAATTTAAAAAAAATAAGCGATATACATAATTTGAATACTAGAAATAAGAACGATCTTGTAGCACATCATACTCATCTCCACAAAATCAGTAACTCTTTTATGGGGCAGTGTATACGTTTCTACAATAAACTTCCAAATATTATTAGGGAAATGACTATTAACAAATTTAAAATAACTATAAAATCTACGTTATGTAAGAAAGCGTATTATAAAATTTCAGACTATGTAACGGATAAAAACGCTTGGAATTAAGTCGCTCTAATTCAACACAATAAACAAACAAAATGTAATAGATATAAGTACTTCATTTAAAAAAGAAAAAAAGCCTACTGAGTTTTTTGGCAGTGTTTCTCTGTAAGTTTCCAGTCATTCACTGCACGTGAGGAAAAGAAATTGGACTATTTTTATATAGACTCGCGTCTCAAAAAAATAAAGCATATTTTGATTTTGATTTTGAACTAATCACTTGAGGACATGTGACATTCACCAAAAATCGGATTATAATGATGATGATAAAGCGGGATACCCAACTTATATGATCAAACTAAAGTAAATGACATAAACTCTTCATGATCACGCAAAGGGCAAGAGGAAAGCTGAAATTCTTTTAAACCTTTTCTCTAGAGTCTACCAAACAAAAATAAACTCTATTCCCTTTCAATAAAAGCCAATTTATAGAAAATTAACTAAAAATATTACCTTACGGTGCTTAAGCTAAAAGCGCCAATAGACTTCGTACCGGAAATCCGGTAGATGAGCGCAAATACCCGACCGGAAAGACCGTTCGCGGAATCCGTATTTCCGAATACTTTGAATTAGGCAGGTGTAAATATGATACGCAGAATAGAAAATGGGAACTATTTCTTGCCCTTATGATACCATTTTTACTGTTCTGATGATTATTATATCTGTATCGACTGCACAGACCAGGTGCTCGTAACAAAAAGTGTTACCGACCGAAGGATGCCACTCGTGAACGTTATTTAAAAATGTTGCCAACATAAAAATGTTGGTAATGAGTTATTGAAATGAATTATTCCATTCGTTCTCACAAATTAAATAATCGACTTTGCAAAGATAATTTCACGAACCGTAACGATTGGAGAAGTCTTTTTGCTTAACCTGGAACATCGCAGTTATTATGGGGACACGATTTCAACTGAACCACCGAAACAGTGAAACACATTTGTACACATAACATACCGTAACTATATGACCGAACTTTGCTCGTTTCTTTTATTGAAATTATACTATGGAGCTCTCAGAAATAATACTATTTCTCACAAAAGGAGGAATTAAAAAAATATATATCTGGATTCGAACCGAGATTATCTGGTTTAATAACCGCCCAATCTCCCATCTGAGCTATATATTTATTATACAATGGGACGAAATTTTCCTTCGTATTCTAATGATATTTTAGCAGATTTTCAGCAGTTCTTAAAACACGAATAAAACAACGTTTTATAAACAAAACCCTCTGCATACTAAATTATATGAAAATCGTTGCAGCTATGTTAGAATCTTTATTTCCCAGTTAGTACTTGTCAGTACTTATGTATTAATTAACTATCAATAAAGTCAGTGTATTCTCAATCTTTGATCGTTTCACTTGTCTCCCAAAGCTCAACCAAGTACATGGCGACCTTTGCCTTATAAGGACTGGTATTCGACAACATGAACTTTGATTGTGACCATGCAGAATTCTGAGGGTGCATTCCGTAGATGTTGGTCGTGTTTTGTGTGTATTTTGAAATTCACAAAATGGGCGGCTCTCAATCTACCAGGAACGAAGAGTTTATAGTCGCTCAGAACGCGGTAGGTGGAAATAATAACACCCGCATATGAGAGCTAAAAGGTGTTATATGCATTATAAGTTGTGTTTTAACCGCTATTTGTGTTATCTTGGGTATCTTGGGTATATTTCCGAGATTCATATTATATATTTGTCGGAGAAGTCATTAGTACGGTAGCATACTTGACAGCGAGGCGGCAGCGCGTCGGGTCGATACGCTCGACAGAGTCTAGCCTGAGGTCCGCACGGGCGACGAGTGGGGATTGTCGCTACACGAACTGTGTGCCTCAGTTCTCTACAGACGTCCGTGCGACTAACATCGGTCTAGGAACTGTCTTACCACTCGTTGTATTAGTTTTACATTTCGTAACAAATTAATAGTGTGATTAAGTTGACTTTGCTGCTCGTAACCACACCCACTCAATAAGTTTTCTGGCGATGACTATCCCTCTGATCGGCCCCCTGTACCGAAATCAGAAGTGGCATCCGGACAAAAACGATCACCTAACTGAAACCACGCAACGCCGTGAAAAATAAAATAACGGGAGTGGTGACAGCTGGCGACGTGAACAGAAGGACACATCTGTACCCGGTGCCCTAATGGAAGTGGAGGTGTCGAGGTTTCACGCAGCAAGCGACACGTGAGGGTCGACGTGTGCGTGGTTGATCCACCGGGATGTACTTTTAAACATCAAGGTCAGTCGTTCTTTTTCTATTAAGATTCCGGTGCCGAGTGTTCACTTGTTAAAGAGAGAAAACGTAGTGGTAAGAGTACAAATGTTGTAACCTTAAAGGGTCAGTCAAACATACTTGGCATTGTTTAAATTATTTGTTTTGTTGAAATCGATAATTTAATCGAGATTTTATTGTACGTTATGCCTGATGTAGTGATTTTATTTACGAAGTGATATGATAATAGACCGCGAAGTACTGTTGCAAGGTTTTATTGTTAGTATAACCGCAACTCATTTTAAAATTTGAAAAGTTCTCGAAATAACGATTGTAATTTACAATTATCAGTGAGTACCACCGAACTGTTTAATAATAATGATTTACCCTCGATAAATTGTTTTACCGTTATTGACAATCACGTTTCGCGAGAACATAAATCGGCTATTGTCTATGTGTTGTCTCGTTATTTAGATTATTTAACAACTGGTATGTCGCTGACATGCGTAACTACAGGTGAGCTTGTTTTTTTTCGCTTAGTTGAACCTTATTTGGTTGCTCAAAAATGACCGTATCGTTTTAGTGCGGAAGAAAGAAAAACGATCGTGAGCGAGATAGATGAGTTATTGCGTGCAAATATTATTTCACTGGGTAATTTAACTTTTCACTATAGCTAAGCTAAGGCAGTTTATAGGCTTAGTCGCATACTTCAGACAGTTAGACTGCTGAGATCCAGTCTCTTAGGGAGGCTATGGTTGAGCGCTTCAACTTATCTCTCTAAGCTGTTTCCGACTAGGGTGACGCCAATCTAGTCAAGTGTAGTGCTGCTAAAACCCAGGCGTGTCTATTCTCTGCTAAAAAAATAATGCCATTTCAATTGGCTCTTACTTTTCAATGTGTATCCGTGCCTATAACAGTCCACCTTGAGCATCTTGGCGTTAATGACTTCGACCTTTAATTGGCCCGTACATTGAGCCCATGGCTCAACTTGCTGCCAAAAAGCTAGGTGTCCTCGCGAATACGTCAGTACTTCACGCCAATACAGATGCTCAAGCTATATCAAGCACAAGTTCGCTCATGCATAGAGTACTGCTCGCATCTTTAGGATGGGTCAGCTAAATACCAACTCAAAGCATTGGAGTCTATAGAAAGGTGAGCCAAGAGGCTTATTAGAAACGAATCCCTCGTCAAGGCTAAATTGCAAAGCCTCGAGCATCGCCGCATGGTTGGTGGTCTTTCGGTCTTTTACCGGACACACTTCGGAAAGTGTGCATTGGGATTAAACAATCTTATTCCCCCATCCCCGTTCTTCCACTGGACAATTGGAGGTGTGGCTGTGCGCCGCCGTTATATGGTGGAAATTCCAGTGGTACGCACAAAGCGTTTTGTTTCCACTTTAATTGTGCGAGCTGCCGGGTTGTGGGGTTCGCTGCCGGCATCTATGTTTCTCGATAGCTGTAATCTGCCGGTCTTCGAGTCACTGGGTAGGCGGGTTCCATCGTGGACTGCTTCACTGCTTCACATCGGGCAAGTTGTGGTCAAGCGCAGGCCTATTTTAAGATGATAATAAAAAAAAAGGTTTGTGACAAATTTTGGACCCCTCTATAAATTAACTTGTGATAAAATTCTTTTTTATTTCTTGGCAACAGCGCCACGAGAACATTAGGAAAGAAATAATTTCATGACGATTTACGCAATGTAAATAGGGCCGCATTCTATGAAAAAAAAAGTAAATTCGACAAGATAAAGGCAAAGGTAAATAATTTTTCGGTGGGAGAGTTTGTTTTGATTATGAACCAGTAGTGTAATCATATAAAGTTGAATCCCAAATTTAAAGGACCGTCCGAGGTCATAGAAGTTCTTGACAGTGACCGTTATAATTTAAAAGCACTACATTGTAACCGTACCTACAAATACGCACATGAAAGCTTGCAAAAAAATGAAATCCGGTGAATCAAAGTATAACTGACGAAATTGAGGTAGAGTAAAGTAGTCGTGATGATGACGACAAGATTGTTTAAGCTTGCATAATGATTGGACCGTACCGGAGGTTGTCGTGTAGCCGTAGCTCAGTAGAAATCGGCATCTACTACATTGTAGTAGTCCGTGAGTACGCGGTAGTGCAGTCAACTCCGGCAGAGGTCGGGTTTCTTGGGAAACCGTGAGTCCAGGGGAGACTCGGCGTTCCCGTGGGGGTTCGCATAAAGTTGAGTAACTGGAGGTTACTGGGCTATGTGTAGCCAATGGTCATATGCAGAGCTTAAATTAGTTTACTTATTGTAAGTGATTGTCTCTTGTGTGAGAGTGTAAGTTTTAGTAGTCAGTTGTGCTTTGAGTTTCTGATTTTGATATTGAAGCGATTTAACTGTATAAGTGATATTGATTGTTCATTGATTTTTAGTAAACAGGTTTCCTTTATTTAATAAAAAAAAAAAGGTTTAGAGTTCTGTTAAATTTGGGGATTTTTGGAAATCTTTATCTATAACTTTGTCTAAAGCCAGGAACTTGTTCCTTCTAGTTTAGTAGGCCAGGCGTGACTGAACTATGTGATACTGTGTGTTGAATATTGTTTCAGAATAACACACAGAGACGTGTGTCTCGCAGGATGGCCGTGTCGGAGAAGTCATTAGTACGGTAGCATACTTGACAGCGAGGCGGCAGCGCGTCGGGTCGATACGCTCGACAGAGTCTAGCCTGAGGTCCGCACGGGCGACGAGTGGGGATTGTCGCTACACGAACTGTGTGCCTCAGTTCTCTACAGACGTCCGTGCGACTAACATCGGTCTAGGAACTGTCTTACCACTCGTTGTATTAGTTTTACATTTCGTAACAAATTAATAGTGTGATTAAGTTGACTTTGCTGCTCGTAACCACACCCACTCAATAAGTTTTCTGGCGATGACTATCCCTCTGATCGGCCCCCTGTACCGAAATATTTATAAACATAAACGTTCCCGGAATTTAGCACAGCTAAAGTTAGGGTACCAACCTTCTTTGCATTATATTACATTTAAATGACTCAAAGAAGGTATAGACATTATCGTACAGGAGATATTAACCAGGTCTCCCGTATATATACAAGAATTGCTCATTTAAAGATAATAGATAGATTACGTTCACAGCTTAATTAAATCTTCTTAACTTGAACCTTTTTTGTTAACTTTCGTTGATCCTCTATTTGTTTCCTCGTTTTATTTGAGCGCCATGAAATCAGATGTTAAGAAATACGCTTTCCTTAATACGATATAAAGTCACATTCGGTTCATTCGATTAACTTTTATCTTGATAGAATTACTATGAGTTACTTCAAGACTGATTTATTAAATTTAGATGTTAGGGAAAAGTCTGCTCTGAGTCTGAAAAGGGAATCGTAATATTGTATGCTGACTATAATCTAGGCTATAAACTAGATACTTAGATATTTTATTTCGAGGCGTACACGATACTATGACGATACAGAAAAATAGAAACCTGCGCTGCTTGCGATGACCTGCGTTGACCGCCTGCCAGTTCTTGGTCTGTATTGATTTACGTTAAATTTGTTAAAATTGTTGCTTGTAAATTTTTGCTACCGACCTAAATATATCGAGAAATGTGACATTCAATTCTGTCTACTCCCTTGTGTATAACGCTTTACTTCAATACATTTTAGAGTGCTGTGGACGGGTTTAATCTCAACTATCTTACGTGTTGAGAAAAGTTAGGCCTTATAAACACACACTGGCCAAGTGCGGGTTTGCGGATGTCACATGCCCTCGAATGTTTAGTACTTAAATACGAGTATATCAGTTTCCTCACGACGTATTTGTTCATCGATATTAAGAGAAGCGGCGATGAAACAATTCACAAAAAAATGTGTCGGCACGGTCGGGGAACGAACCCTCCTCCCCACCTCCCTTGGGCTGTTGTTTTTCTAAAAGAAACATTTTTGATAACACCAAAACCCTTCCTGACCCAAACAGTTTAAGCAAAGAGTATCAACATAATATTATTTAATATATGTATGTAGATTACATCCATTTTTCCCCAATTTTCATTCTATCCTATCTTCCGTAGCTCTCAAGTAAATGAGGCGTGCGTAACACTAAAGTGTCCTCATGCCCTCGAAGTTCAGTAGAATAAAAAATCGTTCTTAAGTGTTGTAACGTGATCTGACTCAAGTTCCTTTCTTTTGTGAAGAGCTAAGGCCAATGACGTTTCTTTAAGCATATTAACAGGCCTGCTTGCTTAAGGTATCCTGTTTTTTTTTGGTGGGTGTAAAGTAATCCATAGAGTGATTTAGAAGAGAACAAGAAGAATAGAATAGTATTTATTATATATTATTGTTTGATGACCAAATAAACAATTAAGCTATTTTTTCTAAACTTACTTAAGTAGGGTAGGGTAAATCAAAATTCCATGTATTTCGTTCGTTCCTTTATTAAAAAATATTAGACATGTCGCAGCGCGCAACCTATAAACGTAGCAAGTTGTTGCCTAAACAGACGGTTAGGTGTCACTTTAGTCACTTGTGATAGAACACGACCTGTCAGTTGTCAAACTTACAAGACGTCAACGTCACTTAGGTTGCTTGTTTGTGATAGTCATTGTTACATCAGGGGACAATGTCTATGAGGTTGGTTGGGTGAGCACGTGGTGTGTGCAAACCGTATTTGTCCGCACAAAAAAGAACTCTATAACCATTCAAAACATTTTGATAATATTTGTAATCATGGGCAGAGATATTGATTAGCTATCTGGGTGTTATTTTGTGCCCCCGTCGAGATGCAAAGGTTAAGAGGTGTATCTGGTGATCGCGGCCTTATAAATGTATTTTTTTATTTTTGCTGACTTGTAAAAGGCTCAGATAAATAGCATTACAGTTATGGGATGGGAATTCTTTGTGTAGTAATCATTGAAAACTACTCCGTGACCTTATGAGACACTTCGGCTTAATGTGTGCTTTTATTTTTGGATTACATAAAAACAGAAAAATGCGTGTCTCAAAATTTCCGAACAATCTACAAGACGGTCTAAAAGTTTTTAAGTTCTTTTGTCTTATATTACTAACAATACCTATGGACTGTGTTGTCTGAAAATAAAGTTTTTTTTTTTTAAATTTGTCATCGTAACTAAGTATGATATTGTTTAGATACACACTTCCTACGTCTTTATGCTTAGATTATTTGAAACTACGAAACAGAATTAAATGCAGTTTTGACTATCAATTAGTCAGATAATCGACTAGACACTGAGAGGTATTGTTTAAGTCCTAGGTTTAAGCGTGGACTGTAGTTTAAACTTGGTACACTCGTGGGGTGTTAAATAAAACCACGGTGTATTATTCTGCTGGTGATAGACAGACTTAATTAGACTTGATTAGACTTGATTAGTAGATTCTTTCTTGATTAGTTTTTCTTATTAAAATAGATGTATTGTACTGCGTGAACACATTGATTGCGACTTTTGACTCAACACTAACGCGATCTAGTATCGCGTGGACTAAACTTAAACAAAATTATGTTTGGTATTGAACAGGTATAAAATATTTTAATTTATTTATTTAAATGCACATTTTATTCACAAACCAAATTATATTTTTTTTTTTTTTTAACTTAATCAGTGTTTTAAAAATCTATCACGCTTTAAGTATTAAAGCCTTTGAAATTGAAATATATTTTTAAAGGTATCAGAGTCTGTTTGTGTTATTTAATTAATCCTCTCAAATCCAAAAGCTACTAACTCATACCATTTGCTATTAAGGCTCAGCTATACAAACGGTTAATAAAAATCAGTGGTAACTTAAACAGCTGGTAATCTACGATTAACTTCTCGTATGTCTTTTTTAATTATAGGTGCTCAACATGGTGAGATTACCTAAAGTAGTAACTGAACGTAAATTCCAACGTATGGCTGGCTCTTTAGATAGCTAGGTTCGTCAATTTTAGGATCTTGAGCGCTAGTCCCACTTCGGGCGCCAGTCCCAGACTGGGCGCCAGTACCGTACATCGCTTTAAAACTGTTTCGGCCGTGGTTAGCGGTGCGTTATCTGGTGATACCATGCAGAGAGGGTGGGTCTGAATTGTTGCTCCTTTATGGTTTCCAACTTAAGCAAACTAGTTGTATTTGACAGATAACTGTTCAAATCACATCGTCGTCTTTTTAAAAGCGATTTTTTATTATACATTACTATTATTGCACTCAACATGCTGCATACAGCTATTGTTTGACTTATGCAACCAACCCAAAAATTTAGGTCCACTTTTAACTAAATCGGGCACAGTTGAATTTTACGCTGATTCACAGAACACAGGTTTATTCCTGCACAGATCAATAGTTCGGCAGTTAATTCAGACCAATACAAATGGCGCGGCTGGCCGCTTTTAGTAGAGTATTAATGTATTTAGATAAAAGGATTAATTAATGAAGTTTGGATTGATTCTTGATAGAATTGATTATGAAACTATTAATTCATACTTGTAGTCTTGCAGGTTATGGTAGAGATGGACTTATCTGAGTCTGGATGTTATAAAAGTAATATAACTGATTAAATATTGTTGTTGCTTATTATGCGGTTTTGAAGGAGGTTCTTTTTACTGGTCCATATCTCAAAAGGGAAAATGAAACCCATAAAGGATTATTCCATTGTTGTTTGCCCGTCTGTCACATCCGATTAGCTCCAGATTTTTCTTTGAAATCGTGTTTAGTCATACCTATTACAGAGCCGTTTTTACACCCCTAAATAAAATCAAATGTCCATCTCTAATAATTAAAATAAATTTATTTTTATAAATTTTTAGATTTAAGTCCAAAAATTTAACTAAAACTAAAATCATACGAAAGAGCGAAGTCCCTTACTACAGGCATTTTATGCTTAAAAGGAGACTCCAAAAATCACCGTATTTTTAATGTAATTTTAATTGATTTTGATAATACTTGTGCCGGATGAAACTGGTTTTCTTAAAATAACGTACACTACACTACACTACTGTTATTAATTAAGCATTATGCTATCCAATTCGAAGTGTGTGTATGTGGGAAGTTGACGGATGTTAACGACAGGTCGACTATTGTGGTATTCTAACGGCCCATTCACGAAACTCAGCGTCGAGAGGCGCGTCAAGCGATTAGGTCAATCTTTGCGTATTACGTTTAGTAGTGTAGAAAAACATGTGAACGCGAGCGGGCAATGAACTGCAAAATCACTTGACGCTCCTCTCAGCGCTGTCAATAAATATATCGATGGGCCGCGAGAGGCCGTATCTACGAGCCCGAAAATCATCATGCCACGTCGCCACGAGCAAGCAGAAAGTGTATAGAAATACCTGGCACAGCGATAATAATGCCACGATTCTCTCGCTCAAGGAAATGTCTCATAAGTCGAGGCGTAATGTTCATTAGTGAGTATTCTTAAGCTTATTATGACGATAATTGTTTTATAAAAATAAAAAAATATTATTTTCAAATTAAATTAATTGCGCGAGTTCAAATTTAAATGCAACCTTCTTGGGAAAACCCTTTTATATAAAAAAACGATTAGTTTTAGTGGCCAACCCCGGCTTCCTATGGGTAGACATAGATATTAGACAAAAAATTTAATAACTATAAATTTTGACACACCCTTTGGACTTTCCATGCTTAGAACACTCGATCAAATCTGCTTTAGTAAAACAAACAATCAAAATCGTTATAATTATCATATTAAACATATGTGCTGGATCTAGAAAAATAATTAATATTATTTGCACTTGTTGCGTTACATTATCAAAGTTTTCATACATATCCACAATTTATTAAACATATTATGTAGCCTATGTTACTCGGTAAAGATGTATCTTTCTAATGGTAAAAGAGTTTTTAAAATCGGTTTACTAGTTTTTGAGCCTATTCGTAACAAACAAACAAAAATTATACTTAAAATTTTTACATTTTTTGAATACTTTTTTTTTGTTTATCGCACAAAAATCTTGAAATGTTTAAAGTAAAAGGAACATGGAGGCTATAAGTAAAAAATCCTTACCAAGTTATGATCTTCGTGAGTCGCAGGCAGTTATTTAATCTGAAAAAGAAATAATTTCTTATTAAGTATAACATAATATCAATGTGCAAGTAATTACATATTTCCTCACACGTGTTCGAATCAGGTGGCAATAAACTGGTAGTAGGCTGGCCGTGGTTAGTGACCACTCACCAGACCAAATCGCACCACCAAGTGGCCTTACTGTGCTCCAGTGTCATGTCTGGTGACACCTTTAGGGGGGTGGGTCGGAATTGTTACCTTTATGGTTTCCAACCATATGAAACATCATTCCACTGCAACTCTTTCACTGGAATTCATTCGTAATCACGAGGGAATTAACATCAAGTTGAAATCAATCGTGAACTTATTTTAGAATAACAAAAAACATATCTGGATTTTCTGCAGATCGTATGCATTAACAAGTTTATCGAGAGATTCCAGTAAAACGCCATCATTGCGGTTCTTTATTTATCACATTTTTTGTAAATTGTTGAGTGGGCTGAAGCTACCCGGACGAAGCTGGGGCGGGCCGCTAGTACTATATAAAATACCTATACAACCTGAACCGGATAGGCTATATTACACACGATCTATTGAAACCAGACATTCTTCAGTTAATGACTAGGTAGGTACTTATGACTAGGTACGTGAAATCAGAAATTATAGATAGACCGTTTAACTCGCTTATCGCCATCTGAGGTACAAAGGCATAAAACATTAATTAAATCTCTTAGATAACTATTTAATTACAGATAAAAGTAATGTAAGACTATTCGTCACTAATATCCATATCGCCTGAATCATCATCACTGTCTATGCAGCTTGAGGAGTCAGAATCTTGGCGATAGGCGATACGCGAGTTACGGTCGCCTATAATTTCTGATTTCACTGACTAAGTCATTAGTAGTAAACTGAAGAATGTCTGGTTTCAATAGATTGTGTGTAATATAGCCTATCCGGTTCAGGTTGTATAGGTATTTTATATATTATATTTTGATACGAAAATTACGTGTCGTGCAACCCTAATAGCTGTTATTCTGACCTTAATAAACGAACAAATGAATGACAATTGGTGGTCCCTTAAAAAGTTAGGGTTGTCTAAGAAAATAAATTGAAAAATAATATTTTTATTTTGTCGACGTTATTATTATCTATTTCTAATGTTTTTTTAAAATTTAAACGTCATAATGTTATTGCATATCAGTCAAAAAACGTAACATTTAAGGCATAATATACCCCTTCCGTTTGACCTTGTATTTTTGTGTAGGTACCTAAAAGTATGAAAAAGAAAGAAAATTTACCACGGTCGCATTGTAAAAACTTTTCGCAATTTTTTTACGCAACTTTGCCAATTCTAAGTTTCAAAATGAACTGAATTTTACAAAAACCACGACAAGTTCTTAACTTTTACAGGAAAATTGGCATCATTTGGTATTTTAAGGTTGAACTTAAAAATTATTTTTCATCTTCTAATATTATAAAGCTGAAGAGTTCGTTTGGTTGAACGGACTAAGCTCAGGGAACTACAAGTTTGATTCGAAAAATTCTTGCACTGTTAGATAGCCCATTTATTGAGGAAGGTTATAGGCTTTTTTTTGTTCTAGTGCTAGGCATTATATAAAAGGTAGGTCTCTCGGGCGAAGAGCTAGTCCGTTGTAACTGATTCTTATCTCCGTTTCGTTTAATATGTTTTAACATGTTGCAAATACTGTCCGTGTTTGTGTATAGCTTTTATTTACGTGTACATTTGTAAAGACGCTTCAACAAAAAAAAAATTATGTAATGTTGTGAAATTTGATAATAAAGATACATACATACATCCATATATACATACTTTTTGTAAGTGTGCGTGAGCAAGTAAAAGTGTGGTGTATGTGGTTACAACAATTGAGTACCTTCTAGAAGTTTCGTATAACAGTTCTCGTGTTAAATGTTCTAAGAGTTACGCAGATGAATCACATCTCAGTGTGGTGTATTGACCCTATCAGGATGTGGAGGGCGGTCCCTTCCACCCGATAGAGTTACTATAGCTGAAATGATTCCGTTTCCAATATAAATCTAAAACACAAGTAAACACGTACCCCCATCAAAAAATATGTTGCGCTTGCCCCTTATTTTTTCGTTAGTCAATTTTATAGCACCCCGGATTTACGGTATATGATCGGCAAATGTAAGTAGATTTACCCTTTTTTATGGAACCTCTGGCAAATATGGGCGAGAAAGATATCACCTCTGCCTTCATTCTGATAAATATTAGGATGAATTATGAATGCCCAGTTCTGTAAACGTTCATACCAACTGACAATTTATCTAATATATAAAATTCTCGTGTCACGGTGTGCGTAATCAAACTCCTACGAAACGGCTCTACCGATTCTTATGAAATTTTTATGCATATTCAGTAGGTCTGAGAATCGGCTACTATCTATTTTTCATACTCCTAAGTGATTTTTTTTTTAATAAATACGCTGTACGAAGTTCGCTGGCACAGCTAGTACCATCTATAAATCTTCATACCAGCTGAGAATATACCATTTGATAAAATAACTATGTCTGTCTGTTTGTCACACTTTTAAGCCAAAACTACTGAACCGATTTGAATATACTTTGGTGTGGAGATATTTTAACTGACTGCGCAATAGATATGACCGGCATACTGCTACTTCAGCTTACTAATATTTTTTTGTACCGACCCAGAATTCGAATTATGCAGCTGTAGTACTCAACTATTGAGGTAGCTGTGAATCTTTTTACGTAATTGGATGGAAGCCAATGTAGGACATCGTACCAATAAAGTCTCGTCTGTTCTCTTTTCTTTTTTAATTATTAGTGGCATAAAGGTCATTGTGGCTTCGTTTACCTACATAATGCAAGATACATAACAGATAGGCCGGTGGCGTGGTGGGTAATATGCTTGCTTTTCACGTCACAGGTCGTGAGATCTATTTCCACCCAAGACAGATATTTGTGTGATGAACATGTCTGTTTGTAACTTTGTATTGAGTCTGGGTGTCACTACATTTTACTTCCCTTCAACCTTTTTTAGTGTCCCGTGCTGGGCACAAGTCTTTTCTCAACTATGTTACTAGTTGAGAGTTTTGGCCTTAATCCACACACGCTGGACAACAGCGGGTTGGTGGATGTCACATGTCCTCGAATTTTTAGTTCTCAGACGTGCAGATTAGTTGTTACACAAAGAATGTCCGGGGCGGGAATCAAACCCGCGTCCTACCGGAAACAGTATAGCCCAATCGAATGGCTTACACCGCTCGACTACAGAGATCGTCCGTCTGATTTTATATCGATAAAAATAAAAAAATATATTTATTAGTCAATTAGTAAATTACTGGAAATATGTTATTTTACTGCTAAAGAACCACCAAAAAGAATTTGCTCAACGGTTACAAAGATTGCTTGTATAGCTCGACATTCACATCGTAAATGCACACCTGAATTTTCTGAAAGACATCACCAATGAGATAAATAATATTCTAGTGCCTCCTTCTCCATTTCTACTTTAACTCACGCCTTTGATCAACACAACTATCATCTTCAGTATGACTGCCTTTTCATTATATACCGTCTATTATTATAAAGAGAAATCAATTAATGAACCCAAGGTAATAACCTGGCTTATGCAAATCTACGCAAATCACAAGGCAATTAATTCTCATTCTAAGCTTGCTGACAACGCCATCAACATTAACATTTGCCTTTATTATTAAACTCGAATTGGCTGTTGGAACTTAACATCCTGAAATGAACAATCTTAAACCCCTGTTTATTATAATTTGTTTTCAATTTCACAGTCCCGAAATAGATTGATAATAAAAAAAATACACTTAAATCTAGATCGAATTAATCCATTAAAGTGAAATTTTACATTCACATTTATCATGTACTAAGAGTTTGAAATTAACGTTTTATTTTGAGCAGCGGTAGCTCAGCGGTACGAGCCTCGCCTTAGAAAAATAAGGTCGTGAGTTCGAATCCTGGTCGTGCTCACACGTCTTTGTGTGAATGGTTTCATCTCCGCTGCTCAATATCGGTGAAGGAAAACATCTTGAGGAAACCGGCATTGCCAAGAAATAATCATTCAAGGACGTGTGACATCTCTCAACTCTTAATATAGTAGAGAGAAGACCCGTGCCCAACTGTGGGACACTAATAAGGGTTGAAGTGAAGCGTTTTAAATAAGAATAGGATTGGAAGTTTTAAGTACGGTGGGTAAAAATGTTTGTTCGATATAATAATCACGTATAGAAGAAAAAAAATTAATATAAATACGTATATCTTATTGCCGTTCGAGTAAGATTGGAAATATGGAGTCGAATGTATAGATATGAACATTTTATTAACTTGCGACAAAAAAATGTGGTGTTATGAGTTAAAACGTGTATCCGTGTATATGAATTGGTGTATAAGTTTGTGGCATCCTAGCGCGGAAATTTACTTAGGTAGGCAGCTGTATGTAACTACATACGTATGTAAAGTTTTGTACACATTTTTAAAATAATATTATTGTCTGTGATTTGAAATTTTGTGCTGACGCTACTTTTGCTTGGTTTTTGGTATGAAGTTAACAGCTAGTCCAGTCCTATCCTTATTTAAAACGAATGGTATTTGGCCGCACTCCACGCCCACTTAATAGAAATCTGTTGTAATTAAATAGACAATGAAATTAATGTAGATGCGAATGTGAAAACAGGTATGAAAATACGAAAATTGATGTATCATGTAAATGAAATATGTCGACAGGTGTTTCGCCCGCTGACACAGGCATTGTCAAGACGTCCGCGTTCTTACTAGTCCACGCTCAAAATAAAAATTGATACGAATTTTAAAATCGGTTGTATATACTGGCGCATCTGTTTTTCAATACATCACCCGTCATTTTAAACTGTCATTGTGTCCGCCATTCGAGTCAGCTGTCACTTGAAAATGTCAACATGAACGAACACCGAGCGTGGGTGAGGCGGCTATCTTAGAAGAGCTACTTCGTGTTGGACCACCAATTACTATATGCGTTGCGTCGTCGGGAAGTGCGCACGCAACCACGTGCTCAGTGAACGTTATACTTCAATCCAACTTAATCTTAGCGATCTGTTACTATCTAGTAGAATTAATGATTGTACTATCGAGAGATCTGGGTGAAGTGATGGTTGCCGTAATTATTTTATTGAAATAGCATCTTCTTACCCGATAATCGCATACCTAAAGACGTCTGATAACCCCAATAAGTAAAAAGCCTTCTTAAAGTTTTCAAGTTTCAAACAAAAATTTGATAAGGAAAACCAACAGGTATGTTACAAACTGAAAAAGTAGCTAAAAACAACAGTAAGCCAATAATAGGTTTTCACGAATAGTAGTTATGTAACAATATAAAATTTTTTAGAACACTAGCAAGCAAATACGAAAACCCTGTTAGAGTCTAAAAAAACAAAAAACAAATTATTTATAAAAATTAAGGTTTAGCCTGTTCCTTGCAGTACTGCTTTTAATAGTATATGGATCAAATAGAAGCTCTTTACAAATGTTATTAAAATCCTTGCTCGCCCGCAAAAGGTATGAGTTCTGCCTGTAGTTTTATTATGAAGAACTATTTACATTACTGTTGTAAAGACTTTTTTCATTAATTTATTGACAGTTTTAGTACCAGCTGTAATGGGAAAAGTCACATAAATAGCTCCCGTGTTAACCAAAACGACTTCCAAGAATTGTGACATCTAAATGTAATTTAAAAGTCTTGTCGATACGAACGAAATTTATTTCCATGCGGGTTCCAACCAAATAAATTAATGTATTTGCGATAACAAAGCCTTGCCTTTATTTATTACTTTGTTCTTAGAAATTCTTATATATTCTGGGACATTAACACACACGGTCATCTGGTCCCAAGCTAAGCAGAGCTTGTGTTATGGAAACCAGATAACTGGTATATACTATACATATAATACTTATTTTTTTTTGTAAATTAATACTTATAATAGATATTTACACCCAGACTCGACACAAACACAAATGTTTGTCTCGGGTGGGAATCGAACCCACGACCAGCGGCGTGAAAAGCAAGTATCTTACCGACCACGCCACCAGCCCGTTAAAAGTAATAATTTCAAAGTTTTAGGCAAAGTTCCGTCTAATGGCAAAGTTAGGATTTGATGGTACTATATAGCACATCATAAGTGTACCCAATCTATGGAACAATCAAATATGATGACACTGCTTAGAGCCTGTAATATATCATCCCGATTCAGGGATGTGAAGTACTTTTTGTATGAAACCTTGTATTATTATTACTGAAGTGGTTGTGATGACAGCATAGATTTTCGTATATACGTGCCGGTTTCCTCACGATTTCTGTAGTGTTATTTTGTGTCCCATCGAGATGCGTGAAGAAGAGACACCATTTAAAAGGGCAAGTCGGAATTTTTGCTCCTTTTTGGTTCCTAACCACATGGAGCCTCATTCCACTGCCACCTTCCCACCGAATTCGTAATCACCAGTGAATCGGTACCTTAATTGGGCGAGCGTGTCCCATCGTAAACTACATCATTGCTTAACAGCAGGCAAGTTGAAATCAAGTGCAAACCTATTGCAGAATATTCTATTCTATTCTATTCTATTCTATTCTACTCTACTCTGCTCTGCTCTGCTCTGCTCTGCTCTGCTCTGCTCTGCTCTGCTCTGCTCTGCTCTGCTCTATTCTACTCTACTCTACTCTACTCTACTCTACTCTACTCTACTCTACTCTACTCTATTCTATTCCATAAAAATGCAATAGATAGCTTCACCAACCATTTATTGTTTATGACGACTATAAACGTGAAAAGCCATCGTTTTATTTGCCGTTAATTCTCTGTAGACATATAAATATATCGCTCATGCAACGTAATGTCTTATAATAGCGTCAAATGACATGAAACGTAATAAACAACCATTCATGAGATTTTTATGGTGAATTTGAGCGTTCTTATCAATTTGTTACTCTTTGAAACCCAATGTTTATGGGTGACCTTTAAATGACGAAGATCCTTTTGAAAGAGGGGTGTTAAGTTAGATAAAAATTTCTGGATTTAGTTACGAGCAGTGTTACAGAATTTTTTTTTATCCTAAATAGGCTTGCGTTTGATCACAACTCGCTTGTTGTTAAGCAATAATGTAGTATAAGATGGAACGCGCTTACCCAGTAAATATACATTCACTTGTGACTTGAATACAAGCAGATCATAGCTATCCGGAAAAAGAGATGCCAGCAGCGAATTCCACAACAGGGTAGTTCGCACAATAAAAGTGGTAGCAAAGCGCTTTGTGCGTTACCCGTGGAATATCCACCATATATCAAGACACACTTAAACTTTTTTAGTGTCCCACTGTTGGGCAGACTTGAGTCTTAAATATTTAAGAGAGGTAAGGCCTTAATCTACACACTCTGGCCATGTGTGGGTTGGTGGATGTCACATGTCCTTGGATGATTAGTTCTTAGACATGCCGGTTTCCTCACGATGTTTGCAATAGCGGCGATGAAGCCATACACGAAAGTTTGTGGTGCATGAAAATAAAAACAACTTGCTTTTCTAAGTAAGACACGGCCAGGGATCAAACTCGCGATATTATAATTTCAAAGGCGAGCCCGATACCGCTGCGCCACCGCCGTTTTTATATTATTTTTTTTGTGTTAAAAGATACACCTTTTAGGTGGTCCCAATTAAGTTGATAATCCCGTAATAGGCCAAATGTGCCTGATTAGTCAACTTCAAACTTCTACTAAAAAAATTTCAAAGCATCATACATCATTTTCCTATAATCACAGGATAATGGAACCTCTAGGGATATCGTAAGACGGGCCGGTGGCGTGGTCGGTAAGATACTTGCTTTTCACGCCGCAGGTCGTGGGTTCAATTCCCACCCGAGACAAACATTTGTTTAAATATGTCTGTTTGTCTTGTATCTGGGTGTGATTATCTATAGTTAAGTATATATTCACAAAAGAAAAGTATTATATGTAGTATATTACCAGTTATCTATTTACTATAGTACTAGCTCTGCTTAGTTTGGGATCAGATGACCGTGTGTGTTAATGTCCCACTATATTATATTATATATTATATAGAGCGAAGATATGTGTGATCTCTGGACCAACGATTCAGAGGCAGTCTTAGCCTATTTACCAAAATAGGTCACACCATAAAAAGCCAACAAAGTTTAGACGGTGTTCGATAAGGCTGTCACAGTTCGTCTGCGCTCCACATACGCTCAAAAGCTCTGGAAGTTAAAAGCTTTTATCATGAACAGTAAACAGAGCTTTGAGTTTACGATATTACGCGCAATAACAGACAAACACTGGTTGGGTATTCGTAATTTAATCGTGGGATAGAGCAAGAAATAATGAGCATTTTACACAAGGCCTTGTTTTACTAGCTGTTTTGCCAAATTTGCCTAGCCTTTATGAGTTAATTACCTTACAAAATGTATGAAGAAATAATTTTCTCATTTCCAAAAGGAGATATTAGTATATTTGTATCCTTTTTTTAGTTTTTCGGAAGTAATCGGGATTCAAATATAGGAACGAATTTTCGTAATTCTTTACTTGCTTTTGTATGGGTTTGAAAAGGAGATTTTTTTCGCACCCGCGCTTGGCTAGAATGTCATTGTTTGAATTAAGGCCTAAACTCTCTTAACCCGTAAGATAATTGAGAAGACTCGTGCAGCAGTGGAACACTAAAAAGGGTAGCAAATTTTGATTTCATTTTCTTCCAGTAAATTTATTTTACTGAATAGCGATAATTATATTCAGTAGTAAAACATGCCACCTCTAGATAACTAATGCCGGGTATTTTTTTACTCTATAGGACATAACGCGAACAATAATGGTAATCGTAAAAACAAACAATTATCTAAAGAGCTTTCATAATGTTATTAATATGTATTTTATTTTACTCGGCGAATACAACCATAATAATAATTGCTTAATATGTAACATATTAAGCCTTATTGTGTCCCACAGCTGGGCACGAGTATCAGCTGAACTATCTTACGTTGAGAGAGTTTAAGCCTTAAACCCCACACGCTGGCCAAGTGCGGATTGGTGGATGTTACATGTAAGATAAGATAAGATAAGATAGTCTTCATTTGTATAAACATGGTGTACATACAATGGCATGCAAGATATTTGTTAAAAAAGTAAGTTCAGGCATGTTTTGTCACTTGTTTGAGACATACAAATATTAACAATTATTCTCTCTCTCTCTCTCTCGTTGTGTGTCGTGTGTAACCGGGCAGGTATCAGAGCACTTTCATATTTTAGTTTGATCTGAGGTGCGAAGTGTGTTTATTTAGTATTTTAAACCACAATTAGTCATGTTACATGAGCCCACCAAGCATAATGCACTAGACCCATTCCCTGTTATAGTCTGACCATGTCATACAGGCCAGGTGTGTAAAGGTGTGAGGTTATTGGGAGACAAATGATACCAATGACTGCTCTAATAATACGCCCTATATTTTACTAAGACACAAGATTATAAATGATTGATATGTACATACCAACTATAACAACTTACTTACTACGTACACACTGCAGTCGGAATACGACTTTGGGCGTTGGCCACAGTAGAAACCTGCCACCAGGAAGTACAGCACCAGGGATCGTGTGAAGGATCATGAGGGTAAATCCTACTTATGCCTTTTATAACCCATTCAAAAACAACAAGCTTTAAGTCCACAACAAATTTATATTCCGGTAAAGGTAAAAAAAACAAGAAAATTGCTTGAACCATTGAATAAATTTACATACGAAGCGCTCTGAGCAGCCGGGAGAAATTATTCATTATTCATGCTTTGATTTACATTGCTGACTGATTGAAAGTTTTCTTGATGCTCTTTATTTAAACGCAAAGAATAGCAGCAATAGTTATTGATTGGATTAAAACTATCGTTTCAAACTGACTAGTTAATCTCGAGCTGATCTGGAGAATAATATTGTTATAACATACTCAAAAGCAGCGGTGGCGCAGTGATACGGGCCTCGCCTTAGAATTATAAGGTCGCGGGTTCGATTCCCAGTCGCGCCCCCACATCTGGAATTCATCGTGTGAATTGTTTCATCGCCGCTGCTCAATATTAGTAAAAGAGAACATCTACCAACCCGCACTTGGCCGGCGTGTCTGGATTAAGACCTAAACTCTCTCTACTCGTAAGGGTGCGTGCGTGCTCGCAAACGGCTCGTGAGTTGCACATTCGCGGCACATTCGCCAGATGTGGACGCACCCTAAGATAGTTGAGAGAAAATCCGTGCCCTACTGTGGGACCCTAAAAAGGGTTGAAGTGAGTGAGAGAAACCCAATTCCCATGTAAATAAATAGGTACTCAGGTAAACTTCCGGAATGGAGGCTGAAAGTATCCAAAACTTCGGGTTATTTTTGTAAGTAATAAAAACAATAAACAGCGTAACATCAGAACCTCAATTTGGCGCCATTAACATTTATCCTTAACCCGACCTATGTTATGGTTCAGTTAAACAGGTAGTTAAAAGAAGTTTATACAAAATCTATGGTTAATTTTACAGTAAATCGGTTTAATTAACAAGATACTTTTCCTTTCCGGCAATCAACTGGTGGTAGGCTTCGGCCGTGGTTAGTGACCACCCACCAGACGAAACCGCACCGCCAAGCGGTTGCCGTGCAAGCGTTGTCCGGTGCGATGTCTGGCGTCACCATGCAGAGAGTGGGTCGGCATTGTTGCTCCTTTATGGTTTCTAACCATAGGAGGGCTTATTCCACTGCCACCTTCCCACCGATAATCATTCGTAATCACGAGTGAATCGGTATACTGGGCTGGCGCGTTCCATCGTAGACTACATCATTGCTTAAGATCAAGCAAGTTATAGTCAAGCGCCAGCCTGTCGCAGAATAAAAGAATATATGATAAATAAAAAAATCGAACAATTTTTTGTATTCTCAGAAAGACACGACAAGTCACGTGTGAGATAAGTCTAGGATTTTTAGTTTCTTTTACTAGTAATCTTCTAAAAGCTTGTATACTTATTTAATGATAGTTTTAATGTAATGACCGTACAAGACCGCTGAAGATTTATTAGTTTTTTAATACAAATCTTTTGAAAGCTTTTGTGTACGTATTTAAACTTGACATTGGCAAAATTGCGGAGTGATTTCTGCAGAGGCCATGATTAAAAGAAAAAGAGATAAGTCTACCATTCAACGCACGATATGCTATGTCATTAGTCTTCAATTGTATTTGTCTAAAATAACTGTGCCTACGTCATGTATTTTTAATATGTTACTAGCGGACCCCGCAGACGTCGTCCTGCCCGGTAAAGCAGTGCCACCTACCGGGTCCGAAAATAGATTACGACCGATTCTCAGACCTACCGAATCAGTCAAGCCGTTTCTGAGGACTTTTATTTTATTTTTCTTAGCGAAAGAACCATCTCCGTACTTCAAGGAACATTCTAAAAAAATAACTAGCAAAATCGGTTCAGCCGTTCTTGAGTTATGCGCTTACCAACACATTTTGCGATTCATTTTTATATTATAGACTAGCCTGCGGCTTCTCCCCCGAAATTGATCTCACTAATCTTGTTTCTTCATACAAACTTTGGAACCCCGTTTCACCCCCTTAAAGGGTGAGTTTTGAAAAATCCAGTGCACCCCTAGACCCCATAAGAAACCTATGTGCCAAATTTGGAGTCTCCAGACACAGTGGTTTGGGCTCTCCGTTGATATGTCAGTCAGTCAGTTTCTTCTTTTATATATAGTATTGTCTTAGATTGACGCGAATATCACACATTGAAATAAAACTACTTTTTAACGGATTTTATCGCGGTTTATTTTAGATTTTAGATCCCGACGTTTCGAAGTCTTTTCAGACTTCATGTTCACGGGTGGACTGAGATATTTGACGACCAAAAATATTAATCACAATTATTACAGACTACCTTCAAACATTAATATTTAAGTTGCGTTCCGATTTAAGCAAACTGAGCTCACAGTGTCTTGAATTCTGAGTTGATTTTGCTTGGGTTTTGGTACAAGTAAATTAAGCACTGGGTCCCAAGCTGGTGGTATATTCCAACCATTTTCTATGTTAAAATTAGGATGTTTTTTAATTTCAATAGCTTCACGGATCATTCTTGGTAGGAACCGGTTTTCTTTGACAAGGACCTGTGTTTTATCAAATCTCAGGTAATGGTTGGGGCCTCAGTGCACCCGTGAACATGAAGTCTGAAAAGACTTCGAAACGTCGGGATCTAAAATCTAAAATAAACCGCGATAAAATCCGTTAAAATTTAGTTTTATTTCTTTTATATATTTAGATAGCGTAGTATTGTCTGAAACATTTCATTATACGGACGTATGACCAGACCGTGTTTTATTAGCAATACTAACTACCACACAATAACCAATAGCGTACAGTGGTGACCCGACTTACACGCGACTACAACGTTCGGCCTTATTGACAACGTTGCAAATAAGAAATTAAAATGACTGCACCACAGCAAGATAACCTTGGGATACTAAGCACGAGTGAAATGCAGCTTACCCATATTACAAAAAGTGACAGTGCATTAATTTTGGCGGAGATAGCCAAATTATAAAAATAAAAAACAATAAAAACATTTAATAAAAAATATCAAAAACAGAAAAACAGAAATGCCAGCAGCGAATTCCACAACTTGGCAGATCGCACAATAAAAGTGCATCTGTAGATAAAAATTAAACTGATTTTGATAAAAACATTGAACTTACTAGCTCTGAGTTATATTAATTACATCATCCAATTATCGGCGTACCTTTTTGAGTCAATACTGTAATAAATTACCTTCTTTGTGAGGCGAGCACTTCAAACGGCCAATCATTTAATACCGCCAGACAATCCGATACACATTTCATTAGCATTTAACTTTGTGAAATGAAATATTGAATCTATAGGTTTCCAAATTGCTATAATAGGTCCCTCCTCGATAGGAGGCAATGAACATTAATGGAACATTAAACGTTTGCAGACTTGCGTTTTCTTATAAATGGGGGGGGGTGGGGTGTCCATTCTTTGTCCAGTTATGAACATAGTCCATAGAACACATCCTTTCACCATCATGACGGGCCGGTGGCGTGGTCGGTAAGATACTTGCTTTTCACGCCGCAGGTCGTGGGTTCGATTCCCACCCGAGACAAACATTTGTTTAAAATATGTCTGTTTGTCTTGTGTCTGGGTGTAATTATCTATATATAAGTATATATGTAGTATATTACCAGTTATCTGGTTTCCATAGTACAAGCTTTGCTTAGTTTGGGATCAGATGACCGTGTGTGTTAATGTCCCAATATATTATTATTATTATCAAGAGCACGATCTGCGGCTACTCTCGTCCAGCTCTTACCAGCCACCTTGCAGAGATCGTCGCTCCACCCAGTCTGAAGGCGACCTACGCCACATTTCGTTTCGTGAACTCGTTTACCCCAACAGTTGTCAAATCTGCTGCAGATATGACCTGCCCACTGACACTTCAGTTTACTAATTCTTTACGCCTCTCTTTTAGGACGCCACAATGATCAGATTTTTTTCTGAAATAGGTTTGCGCTTAACTACAACGTGCCTGATGTAAAGCAATGGTGAAGTCTACAATTCACTCGTGATTACGAATGATCGGTGAAAAGGTGATAGTATCTAGAATGAGGCTCCATGTGGTTAGAAACCCAAGGATCAACAATTTCTACCCACGTTCTTAAATGGAGTCACCAGACATCGCACCGGAATATAGCAAGGCTGCTTGGCGGTGCGGCTTTGTCTGGTAGTCTTTGTTAGTTGTCGGCATCTTTCAGCTTCCTGCAAGTTTATTGTTGTCGACACACCTGGTTTAGAGCCAAACGACGCGACGCTTTGTTACCTAATCAGGGTCTCCATTCAAATTTTTTTCTTCTCCAGTGTTTATTGACCTTACGAGTGACAAGAAGGAGAAAAAGAAAACTTTAACTTTAACTTTAACTTTGACACTTTATCATATTTCTTCATGGCCGATTCCGTGCATAGATCTCTTTAAGGGGTCATATAAAGCGTTTCATTTATACGTCAATTTACTACAAACCCATACAAATTATTTCGTTAACAGAAACAAACCCGTTTGGCTTTTTAGAAAGAGCGTGTAAACGCGTAAGTTGTATCGACCGTGTACGTGTTAATAAAAACGCTAGTCTGAAAATATATTTTGTAAGTTATGTAAAATTTTATTATAATTTATATCTATGGGTCGAATGGTAGTTAATTGCCATGATATCGTGATCACCACAAGTGATTACTAGTGAGGAGGTAGAAGTGGAATGAGGTACTAATTCACAAATGTTCAACTATTTCGATGTACCCTCTTAAATGATGTCACCAAACATCGGACCGCAACACGGTATACACGCTTGACGAAGTGGTTTTGTCTGGTGAGTGATCGGTCAGGTCACAAGTTTATTGTCGCCTGGTTAGCACCACCCGGGGGCTATGTGTGAATTCAATTAGACGGGCCGGTGGCGTGGTCGGTAAGATACTTGGTTTTCACGCCGGAGATCGTTGGTTCGATTCTCACCCGAGACAAACATTGGTTGAAATATGTCTGTTTGTCTTGTGTCTGGGTGTAATTATCTATTTTTTTAAGTATATATTTACAAAAAAAATGTATTATATGTAGTATATTACCAGTTATCTGGTTTCCATAGTACAAGCTCTGCTTAGTTTGGGATCAGATGACCGTGTGTGTTAATGTCCCACTGTATTATTATTATTATTATTGTTTGTCTGTTTTTTATCACGGAGCTATGGAGCTCCGGACTTTTGGAAGGCGTGCGTGGGGCCGAAGCCAACACGTAGAGGCCCGTTAGACAATTTTGCTCTAAATGTAATGTGGCACCAACCGACGATTATCCCTGTTCGCACCATATAGGTACACCCAAGGACAATCCCCGGTTAGAGCAGGACTATTGCAGAATAAAGGAACTAAAATTTAGGTTATGGTGGTGGGTGCTAATGGATTAGGTAACTAGGACTATGGATGGACTATGGCCCCTGCCTGACCAATGCAAATTAACACGGATAAAATGGCAGGGGGTGACTCGCCCACTCAATAAATGGGCCCCCGTATGGCCGCTAAAAGAAGCGACAAGGGGCAACATATTCTGAGGGGCTAGAGGAGTAGAGCGGTGTCCCACGGCATTCTATTATTATTATTATTATTATTTAAAGTGAGTATTTTCTTAAATTTACGCGAATAAACTATTTTATAACGGATTTTATCACGTTTCTTTTAAATATTAAAACCCGACGATTCAAAGTCTTTTCAGACTTCATGGTCCACCAGTGACCTGTGAGTTTTATTTCAATTTGTTAAAGTTTATTTTCGCAAAATTAGCGCGCTGGATGAAAAGGTTTCCTGTGAAATTTTATCGAAATACGTTTAGCAATTACATCTGTACATCTGTACGTCATCATCAACAGCCTGTTCTATTTCACTACTGGACATTGGTTGCCGCCTATAACACGCCACTAAACACAATCCGCGGGTTTTCTCATCCAATTCTTACCAGCTATCCTGCAAATATCGTCACTCCACCTAGTCTCACGGCGTCCTACGCTACGTTTGCCAATCCGTAGTCTCCATTCAAGAACACGCTTACCCCAGCGGTAGTCGGTTGCAGATATGACCGGCCCACTGCCACTTTAGTTGACTTATCCGGTGGGTTATGTTGATTACATTAATTCTTTGTCGGATCACTTTATTGATTTGATACTTTTTCTTAGATTACATTATCCATGGTGATTAGTCCATTTTTATGAGGCAATTTGCAAACCTCTCTTTTTTCTCTATGCTTTCTCTCGTTTTACATTCTAATTACTATTACCTTTCTGATTTAAGTCGTGCGGGATTCAAAACAGTCTAGGTGTCCCGGTACTTAGCCGGGTATAAATCCTGAGTCTCTTCACGGCGCCGTTGTCGATCCTGGCTAACAGGTTCAGCAATGGCGGGATTGCGGTGGTAGGTTAAGTCCCAAAAAAAAACTTTATTGAGTATTCAATCCTTTTTTTTTCATTCTTCGATAGGCTGGCGCTTGACTACAACTTGCCCGATGTTAAGCAATGCTGTAGTCTAGGATGGAACGAGCCAGCCCAGTATACAGATTCACTCGTGATTACGAACGATTATCAGCGAGAAGGTGGCAGTGGAATGAGCCTCCTTACGGTTAGAAACCTTAAAGGAACTACAATAATGCATGGTGTCACCAGACATTGCATCGGAACACGGCAAGGCCGCTTGGCGGCGCGGCTTTGTCTGGTGGGTGGTTACTAACTACGGGCAAAGCCTACCACCAGTTGATTGTCACCTAATTTGCACCACCCGGGGACCACGTGTGGGGATTCAATTAAAGGTAGACGAAACTGACTCAGCCCCCATAATAGTAATCCTTCAGAAAGACATATCTAAATCCATAGAACGTTTTTATAATAATAGTAAAATAAGGGTATCTATCGATACAAAGGGTAGGGACCTTCGGAAATCAATTTCGTATTTGGATTCACCGTCTTATTGTAGATCAATGTCGATAGGTAATCCAAGTAAGCTTTACATAAGGTCAAACTGAGCTCGACCTCAGAAAATTGGAAATTCTGAGACAGTTGAGAGAGTTATTACTATTGGTAAAGCTTGGGATTTGGTTTGGAGGGTAATTTTTCTGTATTACGAACCAGCAGTTTTAGTTCAGCGGTGCAAGCGATACGGGCCTCGCCTTAGATATACAAGGACGCAGGTTCGATTTCCGGTCGTGCTCACACATATTTGTGTAATTGTTTCATCTCCGCTGCTGAATATTCGTAAAAGAAAACATTGTGAGGAAACCGGCATGTCTAAGAACTAATCATTCGAGAGCATGTGACATCCACCAACGTGTGTGGATTAAGGCTTAAACTCTCTCAAATTTTAAGATAGTTGTGAGAAGACCCGTGCCCAGCAGTGGGACACTAATAGGGTTGACGTGAAGCAAACAAACACAGCCCATCTCACGCACGTTACAACGTTATTTGATACAAACAAGCGACATCTCAATAAATCGTAGCAAGTAATAAATTTCGTTCACACGATGAAACACCGGAGTTTGGATAACAAACGACTTGTCACAATCAGAATCTAATGGCACAATTTATTGGTACCAAATTGGTAGATAATAATCCATACTGACATTATATAACTGAAGAGTTTGGAAAATTCAATTTGGTCCAATTTGGAAAATTCTTGCACTGTTTTTTTTTTGGTACTAATTTGGTAGATAATACGCTGAAGAGGGTGTTTGGAACTAGAAGGTTGAGAAGTCGTTAGATAGTCCTCTTATTATAAAAGGCTTAAAGTTTTTTTATCCCACAGCTAGGCACGTTGTAAAATGGAGTTGTAGACGCGGGCCGAGCCAGTAATTTGTAAATCAAGATACAAAACAAATTGAGAGAATTGTCAATATATGACAGAGTTAACTAAAAATTATTTACTAAAATATTGTACGTGTAAATACGTGTCTAACCACGGACTAACAGCCTCCTTTTTTACCCGATTAATTAAAGAGTACCTCATTAGATTCCATTGTTACGCCATTTTACGTCTAAACGCACTTCTCTTGCTCCATTTATATGCAGCAAACATAAATAAAAAGCTTTAACTAGTTTTGTGAGCTCTTTACCGCGACATTTCGAAACCTTTGGTAGATAGAATACACGACAAGAAAGCTGGCCTACACTTAGGCCGAATATTGAGCGTTGCTATTCAACGTGGCAATGCTGCCAGCCTTCTTGGTAAGCTACCAACCGACATCGATGCGGAGCAGTTTTTTGACGCCCAGCTTTAGATGTGTTTTATAAGATCTACTTTATACGAGTATTTCCTTTTCTTAGGCTATTCAAAGTCGTTAAAAAAGAACAAAAACTGCGTAAGTACATACAAAGCTACGTTATTCGAAAGGTACACAACATCTCTATAAATCGTATCAACAATAAATCTTGTTCACACGATGAAAATCCAGGGTTCGAGTGACAAACGACTCGTCACAACCTATTGGCACAATTTATTGGTACCAAATTGGTAACAAATCAACACCCTAAATAAAGTTGATACAAGAGAGAACTTTTAATACCCTACTGAACATAGATACGTGCCGGTGGCGAGTTTGTTAAGACACATGCATTTCACGCCGCAGGTCGTGGGTTCGATTTGGGTATCGAAATGGTATTTGGAATTGTCTGTCCTTGGTGTGCCCAGGACAGACATTTGTATGATTAATGAATATGCCTGTTTCTGTTGAGTCTGTTGACAAGAGTAGCGGTGGCGCTGCAGTACGGACCTCGCTTTAGAAATATAAAGTCGCGGGTTCGATTCCTATTCATGCCTACACGTCTATATGTGAGTTGTTATATCGCCGCTGCTAAATATCGGTGAAAGAAAACATCAACTAATCATTCGAGGACATGTGAAATCCACCAACCCGCAGTTGCCCAGCGTGTGTGGATTAAGGCCTAAACTCTCTCAACTCGTAAGTTAGTTGAGAGAAGAATTGTGCCAAGCTGTGCACCAATAACTATAGGTACCGTAACTTAAAGATGATTAAAAAAATTCGTACGTACAAAGTGAAATTTCTTTTCAATCTAATACTGTGAAGTCACGTAAACCTCATTTTCTCGGTACAAATATTTGCAAGCATCATAGCCCCTACTTTCTTATGTTGTTTGTTCGTTTGGATATCGTACCAAATTATTTTTATGCGTTAATTACGTAAGGCGTTTTTGAGATTTTTTGACGTGACGACGTCTTATAAATTGGTTTGCCGGGTGACACTTCAAGAAACTGCGTTACGCTCCGCTCACGTTATGCGCTCACAATGAGAGCGAGTGAGAGGCACGCGTCCCTTCCACTCGGGCATGGTTAGCCCGCCTAAGAGCGAGAGAGACAGACATAAAAAGTGAAAGGCACGCGTCCCTTCTACTCGAGCACAGTTAGCCCGCCTAAGAGCGAGATTCTTTGTATAAATTAATGTTTTAAATATAATTCTTTGTATAAATAAATATTTTAAATTGTTACTATTATTTCATCCTTCTTCCTACTATACGAATGAATATTCACATTAAAATTATTTTACCACTCAAAGTCGTTGTCACGTAAAACTTTCGCCCGTATACCGACTTTACAGGCAACCAATTTTTTTTTTTGGGTTACTAAGCAATGTTTACGTATGACACTGATGGGTCACACTGTTCACATAGGTACTTTTTTTTGTAGTATGTCTTTTTGGTCTTAGCATAATTTTTTTATGTTTTGAGGTAGTGAGTAATAATTGTGATTAAATTTTTGGACGTCAAATACCTCAGACCACCCGTGAACACGAAGTCTCAAAAGACTTTGAAACGTCGGGATCTAAAATCTAAAATAAACCGCGATAAAATCCGTTAAAAGTAGTTTTATTTCAATACTTTTTTGGTTTTAGTTGTTTTTGTTTTTCGTTTTACCTGTATTTTGTTATAGAAGGATTTCGACTAAAATCAGGATTAGCAAACTTAAAGTAGGCGTGGATTATCGAGTAAGAAGACAGTATTCCAATAAAATAGCTATGGCAACAATCTCTTCACCCAGAACTCTCGAAAGAACAATCAATAATTGTATCATTCAAAAGTCACGGTGTATATTGTGAAAAGACATAAATTAGGCGACTGTTAGCGCCCAGCTATACAGTGTCTGTATGTATCTGGACCCTATTTAATAAAACGACAACCTAACAAGTCCAACATTGTCAAGGTCAAGTTTCTGTACAGTAAAACTCTTCTAGCGACAGGTTGTGGTCAAGCGCAAGCCTATTTAGATTATTACAAACTGTATTCACAACCTAAAGTACTTAGGCACTATTCTTATATTATAATCAATTTCTAGGCATATAATACACACGGCCGACCGTATAACTCGCGTATCGCCTATCGCCAAGATTCTGACTCCTAAAGCTGCACAGACAGTGATGATGATTCAAGCGATGTGGATATTAGTGACGAATAGTGTTACATTACTTTTATCTGTGGTTAAATAGTTTTTTATGAGATGTAATTAATGTTTTATGACTTTGTACCTCAGATAGCGATACGCGAGTTAAACAGTCGGCCAATTGCTTCTCATAAATTTCACTATTTGATATTTTAAATGATTTTTTTTTATACCTACTCCATTACACAATACTGTCATCGTTCTTACCATTGATACTGATCAATGTTTTACAGTAAAATTTTCAGTCTCGCGCAACACTTAGTTTAGGCTAAGGAAAACAAAAGTAGGGCCCATAATGACAGACTTTCACACACGTTTTATATTCAAGCGTAAGGTTTTACGATCCCTTTGAGGATGACTATAAACTATCTAGACTTTCTGCATATATTTACTTCTGTGAAAGGCACTTATAATAAAATGCTAAATCTATAAGATTTACTGGTTTCCCTGTGTTTTATGGAACCTTATTCGTAAGCCACTTCGTAATAAATGGTACAATCTCGGTGTATTTTAATATTCTCAGGTAAAAGCGATGTTTAGCTGTCTGGGTTCCTTTTTTGACGGCGAGCTGTAATACGGTAAAAATAATGCTGAGATGTACCTAGTTTTATTCAATTGAAGAAAGCCATTTGTGTTTAATTTTAGCTGGTGGTAAATGAATAAATGGTGGTAAATGGTAAATGCAGCGGTGGCGTAGTGGCACGGGCCCCGCCCTAGAAATATAAGGTCGCGTGTTCGAATCAGTTGTGCCCACACACCTTTGTGTGAATTATTTCATCGCCGCTGCTCAATATCGGTGATGGAAAACATCGTGAGGAAACCGGCATGTCTAAGAACTAATCATTCGAGGACATGTGAGATCCACCAACCCGCACTTGGCCAGCGTGTGTGGATTAAGGCCTAAACTCTCTCAACTAGTAAGATAGCTGAGAGAAGACCTGTGCCCAGCAGTGGGACACTAAAAAGGGTTGAAGTGAAATGGTAAATGGTAAATGAGTGAATTTTTTTTGTTATTAATGCAGCCCAATGTTTGGAAATGTGCCTGATGAATGCCAATAGGCTCACTTATTACATATGGATTTTAAACATAGACAGCGAAAAGTGCACCTCTGCCTACTAGATTTTGTCGTTTTGCTTTTGTCAGAGAGGTCGTGGTCACATAGAGTCATCCACATCGGATATAGAGGCGAACAACTCTCCGGACGGTCTCTCGCCATCTGTGTCTATTACAAGACTGTCTGACACTATCATTAAGCTGTTCTTTGCGGAAAAATTTATCTGGTCAGTTGAGTATATAGGTGACCTACTGCGTGATCTGGTTCCCTCCAACTTTTCCTACACAACCAACCGCTCAATGGAGTCGTTATCTCGCCAGACATGTCTGAAATACTGTAGCATGCAACTGTACTACAGTCGATAGACGCTATACAATTATATGTCTGGCAAAGAGTTGTGACTTGCGTGAATAAAAAAATATATTCAAAAAATCATTCTTTATTATTTTGATGTATTTCACCGCGTGAATACATTCAGTAGCTGAGTGGCGGTAGCGCAAAGGTATTGGCCTTACCTTTGAAATATAAAGTCGTAGGTTTGATCCGCGGTCGTGCCCACACATCATTGTGTGAATTGTTTCATCGCCGCTGCTCAATATGGGCGAAAGAAACCATCGCGAGGAAACCGGCATGTCTTAGGACTAATCATTTGAAGACGTGTCATCCACCAACCCGCACTTGGCAAGCGTGTGTAGAATAAGGTCTAAACTCCCGAAACTTGTAAAATAGTATTATATACCCGTGCCCACGTGGGCCACGAAAATTGTTGAAGTGGCAAGTACTGCTTATTTAGAAGCTACCAGGGATCGCGTGTAGGGACACAAGAATTCCTGAACCATGATATTCTAAGTCTTTCACTAATATTATTAGCGCGAAACTTCGTATAGTACCTATACTCTTTGACGAAAAATTTGGCATAGAGATTAGTCTGGAATAGCGAAGTGGCAGACGATAGCATAATATGTCCACTTTCGTGAAAAGAAACTGTTCCCATATTGCTATTCACTGGGTTTGGCGAACAGCCAATGTAATAGAGTCCATAATATGTCGAATGATTACGGAATAATAGCAATTTTTTTTAGTTAGATACCTAACAAAATTGCTTGCAAACAATTTCGTCCAAAGTGTGTTAACTTGTGCCGACCTGTTATTAATAACGCGTTTAGGGCGCTGTTGAGGCTGCCGCGTTTCTGTAGCGCATCAGCAATGTTTGCATTGGCGGACGTGGATAGTTTCCAAACTGTCATACGCAAGAAGAGCGCCTCATTGCTAAACAGAATGCGCGGCAGCAGCCACAGCGTCCTCAATGAGATGGCTAACAGTGTTGATTGTCCACTGATCAGAGCCCTACTTGCAAAAACTAATTCTTTTATAAAAATTAATTACTAACATAGTTCTTAAGTTGCTACTAACACATTATGGATCATTGTTGTCCGAAATAAATTATTTTTATTTTTATTTTATTTTTTATTTATTAAAAAACAGGTAGCATTGTTTTCATAAGAGCGTGCCTACACATTTTTGTGTTTATTGTTTCATCTCCGCTGCTCAACATCGGTGAAGGAAAGAAGCATGTCTAAGAAATAATTGTTCGAGGACATGTGACATCCACCAACCCGCACTTGGCCAGCGTGTGTGGATTATAACCTAAACTCTCTCAACTCGTAAGACAGTTGAGAGAAGACCCATGCCCAGCAGCGAGATGTGTGAGCGCGACCAGGATTCGAACCCGCGACCTTATTTTTCTAAGGCGAGGCCCGTACCGCTGCGCCGCCGCCGCTGCTCTACGCACTTTTCATATCCCGATATTACTAAAAGCCATATATCCGTATTTATCCAGTCATTTACTCTTTCAAGTTGATGAGTACAATGACTTTCATTTTGGAAATGTTCAATTTCGATGTCATTTGCGTTCCAATGATACCACTTTGTATGTTACGCTTCTCTGCTTAAACAAATTATGTCATTTACGTATTTACATATGTAAAATAATATCCTATTACCGTGGATAGGATATTATAGACTTTTAAATATATTATTGAAGGGGTGTTTCTATTCAGTCGACGAATTTATAAATCATTGACGGGCCGGTGGCGTGGTCGGTAAGATACTTGGTTTTGACGCCGCAGGTCGTGGGTTCGATTCCTACCCGAGACAAACATTTGTTTAAATATGTCTGTTTGTCTTGTGTTTGGGTGTAATTATCTATATTTAAGTATATATTTACAAAAGAAAAGTATTATATGTAGTATATTACCAGTTATCTGGTTTCCATAATACTAGCTCTGCTTAGTTTGGGATCAGATGACCGTGTGTGTCCCACTATATTATTATTATTATTGTAAAAAAAAAATCTGACATTTAATAATTTCATAATTTATTTCCAAAAATTAATTATTGTCTTGCTATTTTAATGAATTTTGTTTATGTGATTGATATTTTAAATTATTGTTTTGTATTATCATTGTTATTAATTTATGTTTTATGTTTATTGTTGTAATCATTGTTTTATTATTTATTATTTTAATGTAGTTTTGCTTATATTTCAAATACAATGTCAATTGTTTTATGAATAAATGAAATGAAATGAAATGAAATATGGGTGTTTTTCTTAACAGCTATGGCGCAGCGGAATCTGCCTGGTCTTTGTAAGGTCGCGGGCCCGATCCTCTGTCGTGCCCGCATCATTGTGTGAATTGGTTCATCGCCAATGCTCATCATCACCATCATCAGGTTATTGTATAGTGCTACACATAGGCCTCTCCTCATCCAGCTCTTACCTTGCAGAGATCGTCACTTCGCCTAGCGTCCTACGCTTTGCGAATCCGTGGTCTCCACTCGAGAATTCGTTTACTAACGGTTGTTAGTTCTGCGGCAAATTTAACCGACCTACTGCCACTTCAGCTTACTAATCCGCCACTGCTCAATAACGTTAGAAAAGCGTCGTGACTAACCGGCATGGCATGTCTAAGGACCAATTATTTTTGGTCATGTGACGTTCGCTACCTTGCGTTTGGCCAACAAGTGTGGATTGAGGGTTATATTGTCATAACTCGTAAGATAGTTAAGAGCAGACCCGCGTTCAGCTGTGGGACACTGAAAAGAGCTGAAGTGAGGGCAACTGTGGATCCATGGACAGTCGCGATGACGGGATTTAAAGTCAACTTGTATTCAATTCAACCCTTTTTAGTCTTCCACCGCTGGGCACGGGTCTTTCTTCAACTATCTTACGAGTTGAGAGTTTAGGCCTTAAACCACACACGCTGACCTAGTGCCGGTTGGTGGATGTCACATATCCTAGAATGATTAGTTCTTGGACATGCCGGTTTCCTCACGATGTTTTCCTTCACCGATATTAAGCAGCGGCGATGTATCAATTCACACAAAGAAGTGTGGGCACGACTGGGAATCAAAGCTGCGACCTTATATTTCTAAAGCAAGGCCCGTACCGCTGCGCCACCGCTGCATCTTGTATTGATATAAGACAATAATAATGTCGCGTCTTAGAACGTCGGTGTGTTGTGCAAATATTATAAAACCTCGTATATTTACGGCCTTATTCATAAAACTAATAACATGCTCTTAATATTTAAAGGCTCTCTAAGTATGATTAGACAAAGACAATCTTACTAGAGCAGACCTTTAGATGTTATAACATTTTATGAATATGGGAGTTAATATTTAACTTGACCCATAAATAAACAAAAATAGTATTTTCAGTAAGATTATAAAAAAAAATTACACACAATATTTTTTATTATTGAAATGAAATAATATTAAATATTACACTTTAAAGGTATTATGAAGTGGGAGTGTGTTTTTGTGACATTCAGTTTCGACCGCCTCGGACGGCTCACCGAAAAAGTTCGGTGAACCAATAAAGGCCCTTCTGGTCGAGTTAGATCACCCTAAAAAAAGTGACATTCATACAATTTGTTACAAATCACTGAATTACTTTATTCACGCCCGTTTTCTCTTATTTAATTCTAAAACAATGTATTTGCGCCGTCATTCCATGAATCGATCCGCCATTTTGATTTCCACCCACGTGTTGCGTTGGCGGGAAAACAAAATCGGAGGATACTTCCTCAATTCTAATATTAGAACTTCATTTATTATGTTAAGTCTTACGGAAAGCTATTGTGATTATTACAATGGATATAACAAAGGATTTTCAACATTGATGCATGATCGTTCCAGTTTCATAATTTTTTGGTATAGAAAAAGTAATTTAATAACTTATTCATGTAAAAAATTTACCGCACGTAGGTAAGTAATACCTGTAGTCATCCTACTAATATTATAAATGCGAAAGTAAGTGTGTGTGTGTGTGTGTGTGAAGGTTTGTTACCACGTATCTCCTTAACCGCTCAACCAATGTTAATGAAGTTTGAAACGTAGGTAGTGTATACCCTAGAATAGGACATAGGCTAATAATATTTCCAAAAATCATCCCCTAAGAGGGTTAAATAGAGGGGTGAAGTTTGTATGCAACTTTTTATTCCTTGGTCCTATTCATTTAAAATTCGGTACACATAAACCTTTCTGCCCACCGAAGCATAAACTAAAGGAAGAAGAATTTACAAGCTACTTCAAAACACTTGGATGTAGATTTATATGTGGAGGTGACTGGAACGCCAAAAACGTTCACTGGGGATCAAGACTAACTTTACCCAGAGGCAGAGAACTGAAAAATAGTATAGACAACAATAAACTAAATATACTAAGTACAGGTGAACCTTCTTACTGGCCCACAGACCCGAACAAAACACCAGATCTTCTGGATTTCTTTGTCTACAAAGGATTATCAAACCATTACTTAAGTGTAGCGACCTCCTTAGACAGCAGTTCTGACCATACTCCAGTAATAGCTACAATAAGCACCAACATAATCGAAAGACCAATGAAAGAGTGACTCTACACGAAAAAAACAGACTGGAATGCATTCAGAGACTACATTGATGAACACCTTAACCTGAAGATTGCACTGAAATCAAAAGACGACATTGAAACGTATACAGTAAAATTAACTAACCTAATACAAACGGCCGCGTGGAAATGCACACCGGACACCACGTTAAGACAAGGCAGCAGGAACATTCCCAAAGACATAAAAGCTAAGATCCTGGAAAAGAGACGGCTCAGAAGAGAGTGGAATTGTAGTCGACACCCACAAGACAAAAGGCATTGAATAAAGCAGCTGCTAATCTAAAACAATACCTTAAAGACATTGAAGAAGAAACTCTAAAGAACAAATTAGAAAACCTAAATCCCCAAGGAAAAAACGAGTATTCTCTTTGGAAAACGGTAAAACGTTGTAGAGGGGCTCCTGAGGTAGCACAACATCCAATACAAAAGAATGACAACACTTGGGCTAGAACTGACGAAGAACGGGCTGAAGCGTTTGGACAATTCCTACGTGAAGTCTTCACTTCAAATGACGGTGACGCACAAACTGAAAAAGAAATAAAAAGCTATCTAGACACTGATATCCAATTAAGTCTCCCAATTAAATGCTGCTCACCCCGTAAAGTGCAAAGAGAAATAAAAGGCTTAGAATTAAATAAAGCTCCTGGCTTCTGTCTGATAACTGCTGAAATCTTACGACAGCTACCAAAAAAAGCTATAGTCGGCATAACACTCCTTATAAATGGTATTATTAGGACGGGGTATGTCCCAATAATATGGAAGGTATCCGATATAATCATGGTCCCGAAGCCTGGCAAACCTCCGCATCTCGTGTCCTCCTACAGACCGATTAGTCTGCTTCCAACCTTCTCGAAACTGTTTGAGAAGATCATTTTGCGAAGGCTAACACAGATACTTAACGAAAACGACCTCATCCCTCAACACCAGTTTGGCTTTTGAGTTGGTCACTCTCCTATAGAACAAATCCACCGAGTCGTTGATAAAATAAGAGAAGCCCTTGAGAAAAAACAGTATTGCTCTGCTGCTTTTCTCGATGTACAACAAGCATTTGATAAGGTGTGGCACCTAGGCCTGCTATTTAAAATAAAAAATCAACTTCCACATAATTTCTACCTGCTCTTTAAATCATATCTGGAGAATAGAACATTTAGAATTAAAATCAATGACTCTTACTCAACTTGCCAAGATATAAAAGCGGGTGTGCCTCAAGGCTCCATATTGGGTCCCACTCTGTATCTACTATTTACAGCAGATATACCAACAACAGACAATATCTTATCTGCTACGTTCGCTGATGACACCGCTGCGCTCTGCAACCACGGAAACCCTAGCGTTGCATCCCAGACCTTGCAAAGTCACTTGAACAAAGTAAACAACTGGATGGAAAAGTGGCGCATCAAGCCCAGCTCCAGCAAATCAGTGCATGTCACTTTCACTTTGAGAAAGGAAAACTCCTATCAAACTGGGAACTGAAGTTTTACCCCACCAAGATGTTGCAAAATACCTGGGCATGCACCTCGACAGAAGGCAGACACGGAAAACCCATATCCAGAAAAAACGCGACGAGCTAAACTTAAGACTTAGAAACCTAAACTGGCTACTGGGCAGGAGATCACACGTCACAACAGAAAATAAGTTACTTATTTATAAAACGATAATCAAGCCTATCTGGACGTATGGGATTGAGCTATGGGGGTCAGCCAAAAACTCAAATTTGGAAATTCTACAACGCTTTCAAAACAAAATACTAAGAATGATAACTAGTTTACCTTTATTTATCAGAACATGTGAATTACACGAGTAAACTAACATGACGACAGTTAAACAGGAAGTCGAACTCCGAATAAAAGCATACAAACAACGTATTAAAGCTCATAGAAATGCGCTAGCTATAGCTTTAACTGAAACAAAAGGCGATAGAAGGCTTAAAAGGCAACTCATATGGGACTTTGTAAAATAGCAAATTCCTGAATGAAATGAGAGACAGTTTTCTTAATGGAGAAACTGATCTTAATCGTCACATTTCTTTCAAAATATCTGCTTATGGCTGCAAAGCCGATCGCAAGATGTACAAAGAAAAAAAAAAAAAAAAACGTAGGTAAGTAATACCTGTAGTCATCCTACTTATACTATATCTTACTAATATTATAAATGCGAAAGTAAGTGTGTGTGTGTGTGTGTGAAGGTTTGTTACCGCGTATCTCCATAACCGCTTAACCGATTTTATTGAAATTTGAAATGTAGGTAGTGTATACCCTAGAATCGGACATAGGCTAATAATATTTCCAAAAATCATCCCCTAAGAGAGTTAAATAGAGGGTTGAAGTTTGTATGCAACTTTTTATTCCTTGGTCCTATTCATTTAAAATTCGGTACACATAAACCTTAAGACAAATAATGAGATACGGGTTTTTTATTTTTCCATAATTACCCCCATGGGGTGTGGAAAATGAATTTTAATGGTAAAAATTAAAGTTTCTCTGGATCTGCTTAGTCTCAAGTCCGATTCACTCCAAATTCGGTACACATAAACCCTAAAAGAAATCATGAAACACGTGTTTTTTATTTTTCCAAAACTACCCCCAGGAAGAGTGTAAAATGAGTTTTTTTGGAAATACTAAATATTGCAGAACTGTTTAGTCCTTGGTTCGATTCACTTCAAATTGGGTATACATAAAGCTTAAAACAAATAATGAGACACGTGTTTTTTATTTGTTCATTTTTTTTTATTTTTACCTTAATACTACGCGGGAGAAGCCTGCGAAATTATTCTGAGTGCGATTTTCTTCGAAGTTGATATTAATACTCTTTCGTGCTTTTGATTTAAATTACTCTTTATTTTGACACAATGACATGTTTGAATGCGATGATTAGAATTCGAAATTTAAATTTTATTTCTTCTTATAGGTATGGTCTAAGAGCCGTAGTTTTTTTTTTAAGAAACACCTATTGATTTATGGATATACTTATGGGGGCTTGCCGATTTCAAAATGTTGCTACACTACTGAACTAATTTTGTATGGAGATAGTTAGAGACCCGCTAAAGTATAGTTTTATCCGACTGCGAAAAAAGGTATTAATGGTCTAGCGCGATAACCGACATCCGCGGGCGAAGCCGCGGGCGGAAAACTAGTAATATTATAAATGCGAAAGTAAGTGTGTGTGTGTGTGTGAAGGTTTGTTACCGCGTATCTCCTTAACCGCTCAACCAATGTTAATGAAGTTTGAAACGTAGGTAGTGTATACCCTAGAATAGGACATAGGCTAATAATATTTCCAAAAATCATCCCCTAGGAGGGTTAAATAGAGGGGTGAAGTTTGTATGCAACTTTTTATTCCTTGGTCCTATTCATTTAAAATTCGGTACACATAAACCTTAGACAAATAATGAGATACGGGTATTTTATTTTTCCATAATTACCCCCATGGGGTGTGGAAAATGAGATTTATTGGTAAAAATTAAAGTTTCTCTGGATCTGTTTAGTCTTAAGTCCGATTCACTCCAAATTCGGCACACATATACCTTGAAATTATTCTGAGGGAGATTTTCTTTGAAGTTGATATCAATACTTCGTGCTTTTTAGCTAAATTACTTTTTATTTTCACACTGTTCACGCAAAGCGCCTGCTGCAAATAATCTGCAATCTGTAGTTTCGTCATTGCTCGTCAAATTTTATTTTTACACCGATCTACCTACATTTTATAATTTATTAATATACTGTCTTACACATTACGGGAAGCAAGACGTTTTATTTTCTGTTCCCCAAATAATACCTGGAGCAATCCGCTTCATGGTCCATCGAGTCTGGATATAGGAGTTTTGAAGAATATTTACTCCAACCAGTTAAATACAAGGATTGTATGAGCGTTGTTGGTGGATATCAAAAATCATATTCTACGCTTGGGCGTGGCCGGTCAATTCTACCACGACATTCCGAAGAATTTGGGATATACAGTGGTCTGGATACTGAATAGCTACGACAAGACGTATTAACTTCAAATTAGTCCACCCAGCACTCTTTTAATCAGGTATTATTAGTGTAAGTCAGCCGTATAAAATACCAGGTTAGTACTTATACCTATTGTTAATTTCCTTTGTCTGTGAGTGGTTATAAATTGTTAAAATTATCAACTGATCAGTGATATTACAACTTATTTCATTATATAAACATTGTCAAAGAGTAGTTAATTAAAGTAACTGCGTTATATTTGCCTTGCAATGTGCATATGTAAAATAGGTCACTGAGACAGTTGCGTAATCACATTATGTTAAACACAGAAATACAATAGAAATCTTACAATTTATGTTGTAATCAATAGGTTAATAAATTGGTACAAACAACCGTTAAGCCGTTAACCGTTAATTACTTAATTATTAATTCTAAATTATATCTTTGCACTTAATATTATATTTTGTATTAAAATTAGTGCATTAGAATTATTATACGTAGGTATTATATACAGGCATAATAAGTAGGTACTTAATTGTATTTACACAGTTAGTATTAAAATAAAACTACCTCGTGTCAGACATTTAAACACTTTTATTCTAGAAAGCACTTTAACTATTACATGGGTACTGTACTCAGAGGGTACTGTACTGTAGACTCGCCGCCGGACAACTAACCGAGCTCTTTCTGATTCTACATCAGTATTTTAGAATGTGGAGGGGTATCCCTTCCACTTAGATACAGATCAATGGAACAAGTCGTTAAATGACACATAATATTTGTATTGTTATAAATTGCTACTTTATACTAAATTTTGTTATAAATTACAATATTTTAATTGCATAAACATTGTTATTAAGATATGGTTTATAAATAATAACATAATTAACGAGTAACTAAACAATAACATCAGTCTCACTGTCAAGTCAAAACAATTACTAATTTAGGATATAATTGTCAAAATATTAATAAATCAAAACAAATCACGACATTCGGCCGTCCGACTGCGTGCAAAACTCTGTGGCACGCAAAATCACGACATTCGAAGTATAATAGAGGTAATGCTGATCTTATTCATAAAAATCTTATAAGGCTTGCCTAGGCAAAATGGACCTTCTCCTTCCCACCAATACAAGTGTCAAGATGACAGACATGGACAAACTAATTATAAACCCATTCCGGCCATAATAGACTTATAAGACATTTATGAATACAGGAGTACATCTTGCATCATACAAATCTACATAAATTGAACTATACAAAAGAACATACCTATGTTATGATAATACCTACTGATTAGTTTTTAATGATATTATTATATAATGATACACTTGTGTTTAATTATTTAAATTGTCAAAAACAGGGGTTATTTAATCATATATATATATATATATATATGAAGGTAATTACATTTGCTTTTATTTTACCTGTTACCTATTTTCCTAATAATTAGTTTTACAAAATCATTCGTACTACCATCTGTCACCATTACACAGTAAATTCGGTAACCGGTATGACGTAATCCTATTACTTATCATCTGCGCTAGTGTCAGAATCTGATGTAGTGACCGAAGAGCCAGAGGATCTGCTAATCTCTAGTGATTGAATGTTTATCCAAGGTCGCATTCTGTCGGCAGCGACAACTGTCTCATACTTTTTTACATTAAAACCGGGGACATTTGCTATTTCGTAACGGTCGTTACCCAAGTATTTAGTAACCTTATAGGGACCTGTAAATTTTGGCAAAAGCTTTTTGCTTTTACCATCATTTTTGAAATTGGTCTTGGTGATCTTTACCAAGTCTCCTACAGAATATGAATGAGCTGGGGATCGCTTGCAATCATAAGCTTTCTTTTGACGCTGCTGACTGTTAGCTATGTTAACTGACGCTTCCTGCCTAATTTTATTAATTTCAGATTGTTCTCTATCAACTGAGATGTCAGAGGTAGTAGAAGAACATGGGCTAGGGGTCATAATGCTTGAATTATCATTTGCAGATGAATTTGAAAGTGTTGACTGGGGCTGATCATTACAATCGTTATTAGAGATATTGCTACCCTGAGCATCATCGAAGGTAATTGTAGTTGGGAAAGGTGATGTGCGATGAGTCGATTCACTATTGCATACAGGATTTTCAACCGTCAACATATTATCTATAGGGCCATTTAGTTTTAACCCGAATAACAATTCCGAAGCGCTCTTCTTTGTAGTAGCATTGATCGTATTGTTTATACCCCATTGCACTAAACCCAGTTGTTCATCCCAGATACGTTCGTCCTTGTTAAAATTTTGTGTCGATAAAGCTGAGAGGATGGTCTGATTAAATCGTTCAGCCTGTCCGTTTGCCCTAGGACAAGCAACTGCGTTAAGTACATGTTTAATACCTTTACCGCAGCAAAAGGTTTTAAATTGTGTTGAAGTAAAAGCCGATCCACGATCTGAGATAATTCTATATGGTACACCAAAATCACAAAATAGGTTGTCTAGAACTCTTATGACACTTTTTGTTTTCGTATCTCTAACCGGCCTGGCAAAAAGATATTTTGTAAAACCATCTACTATCGTTAGAATGTATTTGTTACGAAATTTACTCTGTACAAATGGACCCAAGTGGTCCAAGTGCAGCGTATGAAAGGGCTTCTCAACTTTTTGTATGGGATACAACAGTCCAGTGCGAGTTCGAGCCGCGTTGTCTTTATTATATGCACAGTCTATACACGCTGCAACATATTTCTTGACGAATCGCCGTAATTTAGGAAACCAATATCGGCTCTGAATCCGCTCTAATGTCTTAGCAAACCCAAAATGACCTACGTCATCATGGTTAGCTTTACAAATTTGCCACCTTGCGTCCTTTGGAATGACCAAACGAAACTCCTCCCCGACCTTCCTATGTAACGCGTGGTTTTTAACAGCGTAATTCTTTTTTACTTCCAAGTCTTCCTCAGAGACGTTTGGTTTTAGAATATTAAGAATGCGTCCAATTTCGGAATCAGCCATCTGAAGTGTAACAATCCAGTTGTTTGTACTTATGTTCAAGGTATTGAAAATCTGGGTCGGACCAGCTTCGATAGGATTTCGGCTCAGGGCGTCAACATGACTCATTCGACTGCCAGGACGATACTCAATTGAAAAATTATACTCGCTTATTTGTAACCACCAACGTGCTATACGAGGAATCAGATCACGTTTTGTCAAAGTGGTTCGTAATGCATTGCAGTCCGTATAAACAGAAAAATTTAGTCCTATTAGGTAAGGGCGAAATTTCTTCAAAGAGCAAACCACGGCTAATGTTTCCAATTCATATGAGTGAAAATGGCGTTCCTCTGGTGTGGTTTGTCTACTAAAATAGGCGATGGGCTTTAACACTCTAGGGCAAAGCTGCCACTGCATCAAAATACCACCCAACCCAAGAGCACTAGCATCCGTATGCACTTCAGTCTCTAAATCCGGATTATATAAGGCCAACAGAGGGCGCTCAATCAGACAGTTTTTCAAGGTTTCAAAAGACTTCAATTCATCGCAACCCCATTGCCACTGCATATCCTTCTTGAGAAGTGAAGTCAAAGGTCTAGCAATCTCCCCAAATCCCCTAACAAACCGGCGAAAGTAGCTTGCTAGACCAAGAAACTGTCGTACCTCGTGAACGTTGCGAGGCTCGGGGAAATCTCGGACAGCTAAAATTTTTCTCTCACTCGGTTTTATGCCCTCTGAAGAGATTTCGTACCCTAAATATTCAATCTTGGTATCGAAAAAACTACACTTTGCGAGTTTCAAAGTAAGACCAGCCTCCTGGATCACGTTAAGTACGTCTTCAAGTCTATCAAAACCCTCGTGAATGGAAGCGGATGGAATTAAGAGATCATCCATATATGCTAACGCTGATTTAAATCTGCGTGCACCTAGTAAACGATTCATCATCTTTTGAAACACAGAAGGTGCATTCGCCAACCCGAATGGCATACGTTTAAATTCGTAATGTCCGTCCGGAGTTACAAATGCAGTTAAGTGACGACTATTTTCTCCCATTGGTATTTGGTAGTAGCCAGAGGCTAAATCTAAAGTAATAAAAAACTTATTGCCACTCAAGTTTGAAAGTTGATCGTCGATCAAAGGCATTGGGTATTTGTCTTTCACGGTCTTATTATTAAGGGCTCTGTAGTCGACACAAAGCCGGGATTCGCCGTTCTTTTTCTTTACTAATAATATAGGACTAGCATAATTTGAATCAGATTCTTGTACAATGTCGTTCTGAACTAAGTCGTCAATTATGTCCCTAACCTTTTGCCGTTCATGGTGTGACAAACGATAGGGTCTATAAACAACTGGAGTGTTATCTTGTAAATCGATATTCATTACAGTGTCCTTAGCGCAGCCCAACTCACTTAGACTATTTGCAAAACAACCTCTATACCTTTGCAAGAGTTGACACAATTTATCACGATTATTTTGATCTAAGTCATGTCCAATGTTAATACCGGCCACGTCTAGGGGCGGTAACTCGCTCGGAGTCTTAATTGTTCCTACAACAAGATCTTTAGTTTTGGTAATGAGACTAACTCTAGCTATCAACTTATCTGCCTTAAAGGTTATAGGAGTATTTGTCAGAGCAGTCACAAATATGAACCCTGCGCTTCCTACAATCTTGTAACACCCTTGATGTAGATAATACTCCTGGTTTGGAGTTAACCTAGTGCAGCCATTAGAGTAAACGTCGCCCGTATAAGGTATATTCGAGTACACTTCTACTAACCCTCCTTTGGATATAACTACTTCTTTGGCGGTATAGAGGTCAAGGGTTGAACTTTCGCCTCCTACAACATTACCAGGGGTATGATAAAAGATCAGCCTCTCGCTATCTTTTATCACCATTACCGAATCCATTTCAGTAAAGTTCTGCCCTATAAGCATAGGACTATCCAACAATTTATCGTCAACTGCCAAGATACTCAGCGTAGCTTCTACTTCGTCAACTTTAATATAAACTGTGGATCGATACCTTGGCTTCACATTGGAGTTGCCAAAACCTTTTATCATTGGTAGTAGTTCATAATGCTCAGAGAGACCAAGATTTTTAGCATCGGAATCCCTAATCATACTACATTCACTTCCGAAATCAATATAAGCACTTAACATAACACCGTTAACATTAACCATTTTATTAAATTTATTATTTGATGAGGTATTGTTAATATTTGGAATTGCATCACACGGAGAGTGGACGCCAATTGTGGCCTTAATTTCGCAGTGGTGAAGATCATTAGAATTTACTTTTAGTACCCTTTTTTCAGCATACTGAGTAGCTTGACTTTTAAGTTCAGAAGACTGTAGAGGTTTTCTAACGCAACTGTCAGAGTTATGGCCCACTCTGCCACACTTACCGCATTTGGTTAAAGGTTTAGTACAGGTATGGTACGTATGCCCACGTTCATTGCAGTTAAAACAAACAAAGTCTGATCTATTAGAGGAAGAAGCCCTATTCTGGTTGATGGTATTCGAACGAAATTCCCGCTTTTTATAGAAACTAGATGTAAGCGGTCCTCGTACGGGCTCTTTTGCGTGTACTGGTTGCTGTGATGATAGGTAATGTAGCAGTTCCTCTGGCTCCTCACACTTTAGAGCTTGAGCCCCATTTCTAACAGAGCTATCAGTAATTCCGTATATAATGCAGTCAACTGCTTTACGACCGACAATTTCGCACCTACTAAGTAATGACAATTTATCATAAAAATAATCTCTGAGAGTTTCATCTGTGCGAGATTTTCGGTTTAACATTTCTTCTAAAATTTTACCAAAATTGATATCATTTGGGAACGCCTTCCGAAACTTAACTTGCCACTCCTCCCACGAGAAATCGAGCGATGGAAGAGATTCGTACCATCTTTTGGCTAGGCCACTTAATTTTTGCAGCGCGTAGTGGATGGTTTGCTTTCCATCCCAACCATAGATAACGGAACACTCATTAACTTTTCTTAACCATCGCTCGACATCCTGAGACTTATTATCGGGATCAAATTCAGGTATGACGTTAGTCGTAGGGGACTTATTAGAATTATTTGGTAACGCTGCTAATATCTTTACTAAATCCTCAGCCGATAACTCTCCTACTGACCTCGACTTCTTAGTGGTACGGGCACTCTCAGATTCACTGGAACTAGATCGTCGTCTTTGTCGTCGACGTCGATTGGGAGTGTAGCTCACGTTTTCTTTGAACAATACATATCTATGTTAGCACCCCACCTTATCTACATACTGTTTAACTTGGTAAGATGCTTTCGAATTTAAACTCACGCTCATTTTAATAGCACGCAACTAAATACATATGATCAAATGTAAAATCATTTAAATCGGCTCTAATTCAACTTTGCAGCTTTAACTCAAATTTAACTAACCACAGTGCACTTACGTGGCTGTATTTTAAATGGACTTCTAACCACAGCACACCTACATGGCTGTTTTTAACTTTACTTCTCACCACAGCACACCTACATGGCTGTTTTTAACTATACTTCTAACCTCAGCACACCTACATGGCTGTTTTTAACTTTACTTCTAACCACAGCACACCTACATGGCTTTTTTTTAATTATACTTCTAACCACAGCACACCTACATGGCTGTTTTAACTTTAACTACAGCACACCTACATGGCTGTTATTAACTTTACTTCTAACCACAGCACACCTACATGGCTGTTTTTAACTTTACTTCTAATCACAGCACACCTACATGGCTGTTTTTAACTATACTTCAAACCACAGCACACCTACATGGCTGTTTTTAACTATACTTCAAACCACAGCACACCTACATGGCTGTTTTTAACTTTAATTCTAACTACAGCACACCTACATGGCTGTTATTAACTTTACTTCTAACCACAGCACACCTACATGGCTGTTTTTAACTTTACTTCTAATCACAGCACACCTACATGGCTGTTTTTAACTATACTTCAAACCACAGCACACCTACATGGCTGTTTTTAACTATACTTCAAACCACAGCACACCTACATGGCTGTTTTTAACTTTACTTCTAACCACAGCACACCTACATGGCTGTTTTTAACTATACTTCTAACCACAGCACACCTACATGGCTGTTTTTAACTTTAATTCTAACTACAGCACACCTACATGGCTGTTTTTAACTTTAATTCTAACTACAGCACACCTACACGGCTGTTATTAACTGCACTATCTTACTCTCTACCAAAGATGTACATTTCACTTTACTCAGACAAACAGTGAGTGAAATAAATAAAAATAATAATTATTATTTTTTTTATTATTTTTTACCTAAATATTGTAGCGAACTCTATCATTACTGTTTATTTTTTTTTTTTTAATTAGTCCAATGGCGCGTTAACCTTATCGAGGAGTAGCCTCGACCAAAGGAATCACGCACACTGGGCCAACTTTATTTAATCAGTACGATGATGCAGCGATAACCTTATCGAAGAGTAGCCTCGACCAAAAGTATCACGCACACCGGACAAACTTTTCCTAAATTCAATTAGTACGATGCAGCAATAACCTTATCGAGGAGTAGCCTCGACCTAAGGTATTACGCACACCGGACCAATTATTCCTAAATTCAATTAGTACGATGCAGCGATAGCCTTATCGAGGAGTAGCCTCGACCAAAGGTATCACGCACACCGGACCAACTTTTCATAAAATCAATTAGTACGATGCAGCGATAACCTTATCGAGGAGTAGCCTCGACCAAAAGTATCACGCACACCGGACCAACTAATGCATATGTTTGCTCAATAATGAAAAATCCGCTACAATTATTTCTCCATAATTATAACATTACTTACATATTAACCAAAGTAACACTCACTGAACAATTATCTGAGAACACAATAAAGTGGGTAGTCACAAAATATTAATATTTAAATTCATAAAACTACTTACGGTTATAATTATTCTCCGACATGGCTCGCAGGTCTTGCGCACTTCTGACTTAAAATAAAACTACCTCGTGTCAGACATTTAAACACTTTTATTCTAGAAAGCACTTTAACTATTACATGGGTACTGTACTCAGAGGGTACTGTACTGTAGACTCGCCGCCGGACAACTAACCGAGCTCTTTCTGATTCTACATCAGTATTTTAGAATGTGGAGGGGTATCCCTTCCACTTAGATACAGATCAATGGAACAAGTCGTTAAATGACACATAATATTTGTATTGTTATAAATTGCTACTTTATACTAAATTTTGTTATAAATTACAATATTTTAATTGCATAAACATTGTTATTAAGATATGGTTTATAAATAATAACATAATTAACGAGTAACTAAACAATAACATCAGTCTCACTGTCAAGTCAAAACAACTACTAATTTAGGATATAATTGTCAAAATATTAATAAATCAAAACAAATCACGACAGTATAACTTTTTCATTGTATAAATTCCAGGTTGTCTACACCAGTTAACGCAATGCCAGAGGATAAGGAGCTTATTCGGAAACGAGCGAGTTTCAAGGGAAAGGTTACCGTGTTCTTGAACTTTTTAAATGCTTTGGACCTTTCTTCCCTAAGCCCTATAGAGGTAAGCGAATTGCAATTTCGTTATAACAAACTGGAAGCATTGTATGCCCAATATGATGAGGTGCAGTTATTACTGGAGTGTAGCACTGACAACTTGGATAGTCAGCTGTTAGAACGCAGCGAGTTTGAATCTCTTTATTACAAAACCCTAGCCCAAGCTAATAAGGTACTCAATGATCATTCTAAGAGAAGAGATTATAATGATATTGACCAGGTAAGTTCGCGTTCTAACAATCATAATTTTATTAAATTACCGACCATTCAACTACCAAAATTTAGTGGTTCCTATACAAATTGGTTAGAGTTTCACGACACATTTGTTAGTCTCATTCATTCGAATGAAGATATAAACGAAATAAATAAATTTCATTATTTAAGGTCATCGTTAGAAGGGTCTGCTGCTGTGGTAATTCATTCCATTCAGTTTTCAGCTGCCAATTATTCGGTAGCTTGGAACCTTCTCTGCGAGCGGTTTGATAACAAACACCTGCTTACTCAACATCATGTTTCAGCCTTATTTCATATTGACACTCTTCAGAAGGAGTCATCGGTAAATTTAAAGGGTTTACTTGATGTTATTAATAGGAACTTACGTGCCCTTGAATCTCTCGGCGAACCTGTTTCGCACTGGGACACTTTACTTATTTATATTATTACACACAAGTTAGACAGCAAAACTTATCGCGAATGGGAAGAGCACAAAGGTTCACTAACTAAAGATACTAAAATCACATTTTCTTTGTTTATTACTTTTATTAAAAATCGTTCTGAGATATTAGAAACGTTAGAGTTGGTATCCTCTACGTCAACTAAACACTCACAAAATAATAAACAGTTCAAACAGGTTAAAACTATGATGGCACAAGATTGTAATAAAAATAATTGTAGTGATTTGAATAAATTAGATATTATTAATTCTAAAAAACCTAAAAATTGTGTTATGTGCAACGGAGGTCATAAATTAGGTACTTGTCCGCAGTTTTTATCTCTAAGCAATGAGAGTCGTTTGCAGATGTTACCTAAATATAAAATTTGTTATAATTGTCTTAACTCAGGACATTTTGCAAACAACTGCAGAAAGTTTGGTTGTAAAATTTGCCACCGTAAACACAACACTTTAGTTCACGTTGATAATATTACTAATTTCCTGAGGTCAGATGCCCCTAGTACATCTTCTAGCAGTGAAGATGCGAAGGGCAGTGCGGATGTCTCCACTCAATCAGCTGCGAGTACCGGTTTGTCACTATCGGCGTGTATCGAACAGGGTGACGTATTATTATCCACAGCATTAGTAAAAGTCATAGGGATCAATGGTCAGCAACATGTTGCTCGTGCTGTACTCGACAGTGGCAGCACATCATGTCTCATGACTGAACGGCTTTATCACCTACTAGGTTTAAACGCTAAGACTGTGAACAATTCTATTTTAGGTATTAACAACTCGTCATCATTTATTAATAAAATGTGTTCAGTGTCAATAAAATCTTTAGACAACAGTAACAGTTTTAATGTTAATTGTTTTATTCTTCCATCAATTACAGATAAGGTGCCTAGTACACATGTTAACTTATTAAAAATTAAAATTCCTTCTGATATTTGTCTCGCTGATCCTAGCTTTCACTCACCGGCTCATGTTGACATGTTGCTCGGTGCTGACATTTTTTGGGACTTGTTAGAGTCACAGCGAATGAAATTGGGTGATGGACAACCTATTCTTTGTATGACTAAATTGGGTTGGTTGGTCTCTGGCCCAATTAATAATAGCGTTGCATCCAATAATTTAAAATGTCATTTTATAAAGGTGCGTTCAGACTGCAATGATGAATTAAATTTTAATGTTGATAAAACGCTCACAAAGTTTTGGCAACTTGAAGAAGTATCTACTTCATCACCTTATTCTTCAGAAGAAAGGCTATGTGAAGAACATTTTATAAAAAATACTACTCGTTTAGAAAACGGCCAATTTTGTGTTAGAATACCTTTAAAGAGTTCTTCTGATCAATTAGGTGAATCTTTAACCAGAGCCAAACATTGTTTTTCTTCTTTAGAACGCAGATTGAAATCTAAAACTCAGTTTAGTAAAATGTATAAAGACTTCATGTTGGAATATGAAACTTTAGGTCACATGTCTAAATGTAAATTTATTGATAATCATGCTTTTTATATTCCGCATCACGGAGTTCTGCGCGAAAGCAGTACCACTACAAAGTTAAGGGTAGTTTTTAATGCGAGTAGCTTAACTGATACTGGTGTTTCAATTAATAATATTCAGATAGTCGGACCCGTGGTGCAGGACGATCTTTTTTCTATCCTGTTGCGTTTTAGACAGCATAAGTACATCCTAGCTGCTGATGTTGAAAAAATGTACCGGCAGGTAGTTGTTCATCCTGATGATAGATATCTTCAGCAAATTATTTGGCGTGATAATCCGTCATCTCCGTTACAAGCTTATCAACTCAACACCGTGACTTATGGCACGGCCAGCGCTCCTTACCTAGCAACTCGGTGTCTTCGACAGTTATGTTTAGATTTAGAGCTTATTGATAAGACTACCTCTGAAGTCATTTTACACGATTTTTATGTAGATGACCTTTTGACAGGAGGAGATGACCTCGAAAAGGTCAAAGCGTTGCGTCATAAAATCACTTCAACTCTCGCTTCAGCGCAGATGAATTTACGAAAGTGGAAGTCGAATGACGTAGAACTGGTAAATGGTACTGACTTTCCCCAATCTTCACTAGATTTGAATATTGGTGGATTTGAGTCTACCAAAACCTTAGGTCTTGGTTGGCAGCCTATGTCAGACTACCTTTATTTTCCAATTAATGTACCAGTTAATTTTAATAACACAAAACGTAATATGCTTTCGATTGTTTCACAAGTTTTTGACCCGCTTGGATTATTAGCTCCTTGTGTCATTGTTATGAAGATGCTGCTTCAAAAGTTATGGTTACAAAAGCTTTCTTGGGATGAACAGCTATCACCGGACATTAGCAAGCTATGGAATGACATTGTTATCAATTTACCAAAACTAAACGAAATTCATATTCCACGTCGCGTTTTAATTGATTCTCCTGAGTTTTTAGAGTTACATTTTTTCTGTGATTCGTCAGAACGAGCCTATGGGTCGTGTTGCTTTGTTCGCAGTGTAAATCGTCAGGGTCAGGTTTTAGTGCGTTTGTTGTTAGCCAAAAGTCGAGTGGCGCCACTTAAGCCTACGACCATCCCCAGACTTGAGCTGTGCGGTGCTTTAGTGGGTGCTCGAATGTATGAAAAGGTTGTATCTGCGTTACGGGTCAGTGCGCAGCGCACTTACTTTTGGACTGACTCCACTATTGTTTTAGGGTGGCTCAAAATGTTGCCAAATAAACTGCAGCCTTTTGTTCGCAACAGAGTTGCTGAAATTTTAGATAAGACTGGTGGCTGTGAGTGGAGACATGTCCCTACTGACCAAAATCCTGCTGATTATTTATCTCGTGGAGTAGAAATCACTGCTTTACATACTTTAGATGATTGGTGGTCAGGTCCTAAATTTTTAGCTAGTGAAATGTCAAGTTGGCCTTCTAAGGTATTAAAATCTAATGAAGTATTACCTGAAATAAAATCTGATATAACCTTAAATGTTTTATTAAAAAATAATGAATTTAATGAATTGATTGATTTGACACGTTTTTCAAACTTTCTAAGACTTCGGCAAACAGTAGGCTATGTTTTACGTTTTATTGACGCTTGTAAAAAGTCACCTGTTTGTGGTCCTCTTAATACAAATGAATTAGATAGGGCTTTAAATTTAATCATACGCATATCTCAGAATCAATCTTTTAAAGATTATAAGTTGTTAGTTTGTAACAAACCATTACCTAAGAAAAGTGAATTAAATAAATTCAATGTTTTTCTTGATGAAAATAAAATAATGCGTATTCGCGGTCGGTTGCAACACTCTAATTTTCCATACAACAAAAAACACCCGATACTAATTCATTCTAATCACCACTTTTCTAAGTTATTGTTTAATTATGAGCATAAGAGATTGTTTCATGACGGACCACAATTATTGTTGGCGTCTATCAGAGATATGTATTGGCCTATAAGAGGTCGCAATTTAGCGAGAATGTGCTGCCGGCAATGTGTACGATGTTGCCGTTTTAAAGGTGATACAGTAAGCCCAATTATGGGTGATTTACCACAGCACAGACTTCTAGCAGGTTACCCATTTGAAAATATTGGTATGGACTATGCGGGTCCAATTCAGTCAGCTGTTCGCCAAGGTCGTGGCTGTAAATTAGTTAAAGTTTACATTGCTATATTTGTTTGTTTTTCAACAAAATCAATTCATCTAGAATTAGTCGGTGATTTATCGAGCAATACTTTTATCATGGCGTTAAAGAGATTCATCTCACGTAGAGGAAAGCCGAGGAATATTTACTCTGATAATGGCACCTCATTTGTTGGTGCATATAATGATCTCTCTAAATTTCTCAAATAAAATTGCAATTCGGTTGCTGAAGAGATGGCGAGAGAAGGAATTAATTTCCATTTTATACCGGCCTATTCTCCTCATTTTGCTGGCCTTGCGGAAGCTGGTGTCAAGTCAACCAAGCATCATTTGACAAGAGTGTTGGGCCTTTGTAATCTTACGTATGAAGAGCTATACACCATGATGGTTCAGATCGAGGCGATATTGAACTCCAGACCACTGACGCCGTTGTCATCAAACCCCGAGGATCTGACGCCGCTCACACCCGGGCATTTTTTAATTGGACGTCCTATGACTTCATTACCATCTGCAGATTGTCGAGATCAGTCTATCAACTCTTTGACTCGATATCAACGCATCGAGTTTCTCCGACAACATTTTTGGAGCAGATGGAGTAAGGAGTACATATCGGAACTTCAACTTCGAATGAAGTGGCGAGCATGTAAGGGCTCCTTAAAGCTGAACTCCTTAGTCCTAGTGAAGGAAGATAACCTCCCGCCACTCAAGTGGAAAATGGGTCGAATTGTTGCCATATATCCCGGGACAGACGGCGTGGTTCGAGTTGCAGACGTTAAAACATCCAATGGACTGTTACGCAGATCGTTTAATAAAATTTGTCCGTTGCCTGTATAATCGGACCAAGGAAGTGGTTGAAAGGCATGCTTTCAACGTCCGGGGGATGTTCACGCAAAGCGCCTGCTGCAAATAATCTGCAATCTGTAGTTTCGTCATTGCTCGTCAAATTTTATTTTTACACCGATCTACCTACATTTTATAATTTATTAATATACTGTCTTACACATTACGGGAAGCAAGACGTTTTATTTTCTGTTCCCCAAATAATACCTGGAGCAATCCGCTTCACACACAATGACGTTTGATAACTCAGTCCGATTATTAGAATTCGAAATTTAAATTTTATTTCTTCTTAAATATTGAATGAAAAACTTACAATAATCATGGTCTAAGAGCCGTAGTATTTTTTAAGAAACCCCTATAGATTTATGGATATACCTATGGGTGCTTGCCGATTTCAAAATGTTGCTTACACGCCTACACTACTGAACTAATTTTGTATGGAGATAGTTCGAGACCCGGGAAAGGACAGTTTTATCAGACTGCGAAAAAAGAAATTAATGGTTTAGCGCGATAACCGACATCCGCGGGCGAAGCCGCGGGCGGAAAACTAGTAAAGAATAACACTGGTTACGACTAACATTTCCGGACGGGCCGGTGGCGTGTTCGGTAAGTTACGTCGTGGGTTCGATTCCCGCCCGAATTAGACATTTGTGTGATGAACATGTCTGTCCTGAGTCTGAGTGTAATTATCTATATTTAAGTATTTATTTACAAAATAAAAGTATTTTAAGTAGTGTATTACCAGTTATCTGGTTACCATAGTATATGACTCTAATGGATTTTAACCCCGACAATAAAGATGGGTGTTATAAGGTTGAGACGTGTATCTGTGTACAAGTTTGTTGCCATGTAGTGCGGATGGGCCGATTTTAAAGCGATTTTTTTTATTAGAAAGCTGAATTAATAGAGAACATTCTTAACAAAAATATTTATGATGATTATGGTCTAAACTCTCTCAACTCATAAGATAGTTGAGAGAAGAGTTGAAGAGAGGCCTCGGGGGAATGTGCCTAGAAGGCTGGCAACATTGACACGTTGTATGACAATGCTGATTCTTTGACCGAGCTTAGGCCTGCTGGTCACGGGAAGAGTCGCTTGAGATTCCATTGAAAAGTACATTGGCACTCGAGCCTTACGGTCCAAAGGTAACCCCAAATGACTCAAATTACTATATTTGCGCCGCTTGGTGCAAATATAATAATTTGAGCATGCAGCATTTGTTTATGCAGCAACGGCAGGCATAATACTTGGAAGGTATGACAGGGCCAGAGTAAGCTAATAACTAATTTAATTGTTTATGGCTCATTGAAATAAAACTACTTTATAACGGATAATATTAGTTTCAGTCTTTTCAGACTTCATAGTCACGGGTGGACTGAGGTATTTGACGTCCAAAATTATTAATCAATAAATAATTAATAACAATTATTACTAACTACCTACAAACATTATTATTTAAGTTTCGTTCAGTATTAAGTGTAAGACTACTAGTGTATTCTTTTAATCACGTATGTACTTAGTTAATTTATTCGATTTGTACTAGTGACGAGTATCTGTCAACTGTCATAGATACGTCAACAGTGTGATATTTTAGTCTGTTCACATTGACAGATACCCGTCACTATAAGAGTGATTGACTGTATGAATATTGCAACTGACATCTGTCATTGCATTTAAATTTGACTTTAGCGCCCTCTTGTAATTTAACTGCCGAACAGAACGGACGTATATTTTTGTTAGAAGATTAAATCACGAAATATTTGCTGAATCGTCGTTTTATTTGTGAGTTTAAGTAGAGTTCCAACAACTCAGAAGTGGGATTCATACAGCACACCCACAATTTTGGAAAACACCGGTAAATATGGATCGCGACAGTAACCAATCGCGAAGGAGCCGAACCCATTTTACTCCAGACGTTGCGAGTGCGAAACGTAAGCGCCGTCGTGATAATGAAGCCAGAGAGCATCGTCTGAGTAAGGAGAAACGTCGCAGGCGGCATAGAAGTACATCTAGCGATTCGAGCGATGAGGGCGAGAGAAGTCGATCGCGAAGACGCACACATGGGAGTCGTCGAAGAAGTCAGACGCGCAGCCGCAGGGGTGAGCAGCGCCCAAGCCGTAGCCTGTCGAGACAGCAGTGTGAGCAGCGGCAGCAGCAGTCAGGACGCAGGAGTTTATCGAACACAGCAGTGAGTGATGAACCTCGCGAGAATACACAGGTGGGCAAATCTATGTTTGCTAATAGTGAGACTCAGTTATTTTTAACCGAATTAATCAAGTCGTTGTCGAATGCAAGGTCAGAAGGCAACAAATTTCCGATGCTAGGCAATGTTATCCCAGAATTTGACCCTATGGTTAAGGGCCAGACGGTCCACATGTGGCTCAATAAGGTCGACGAATGTGCGAAGCTGTACCGCTGGGGTGACGATCAAACAATACATTATGCTCTACCTAGGCTTGTAGGTGTCGCCCGTACATGGTACCAGGCCTTACCTTCGATGTCATTTTCGTGGCCTGAGTGGAAGATTAAGTTGATTGATTCCTTTCCTAGCAGTGATGATTATGCAGAATTACTTACCGAAATGTTAAATAAACGCGTGAAATATAACGAGTCATTAGAATTATACTATTATGAAAAATTAAATTTGTTGAATCGATGTGAGATTTTCGGGAGGCGCGCTGTAGATTGCTTGCTATATGGCATTGAGGATCGTTCCTTGAGGCTTGGCGCTAAGGCAGCCAAGTGTCAAGAGCCCGAAGAGGTCCTTAATTACTTTCAATCTATTAAACAAAGCCGTGACTTTGACAAGTTTAAAATAAATCAAGATAAGAAGACCTTACCATCGGGTAATACGAATTTAAATCTTAGGCAATTAGGCGGGAATGAACCGAAGCTATCTAAGCCCCAACCTAGTACATCTGTTACCTGCTTCAACTGTAATGAAGTGGGTCATTTTAGCAGTAGGTGTACGAAAAAGCTATTAAGATGTAACATTTGTAAAAGGCTTGGTCACGTATCAGTCGATTGTCCGCGGTTGTCTAACGAAACGAGTAAAGACCCTACTAGTACAGAGAAGAAAATTATGAAAGTTGACGTTGATGATAGTAGTAACGAAAAATATACGATTTCATTAAAGGTCAATGATACTTTGGTTAAAGGCTATGTAGACTTAGGTAGCCAGTGCACGTTGATACAAGTTAGTGTAGCAAAATCATTAGGGCTACCTGTTATGAGAGGTTTAGGTAATAGTATGGTCGTACCAATAGGACTGGCACGTGTAACAATAAACATTAACAATATTGTAGAAACAATTGATGCTTATGTAGTTGACGATAGTGTTATTAGATATCCGGTGTTAGTTGGTCACAGTTTTACTGAAAGACCGGGAATCGTCATTACGAAAACCACGAACTCTTTAGTTTTTAAAAAAGAAGAGAATAACAAATTGCGGTTATTTCTTAAAGCAGATGTCGAAATACAACCAAAGCAAATGACTACGATACCTATTTCTTCTGATAAAAGCTACTCTGGTCCCGTATATGTTAGGGGTTCGTTAAGAGGGCCACCAGGTAAAGAATTTTACTTATTGCCAGGTGAATACTATCTTGAAAATAGTTCTGGGGCTCTTCTAGTTCACAATTTTAGTGACCACTTACTTACCTTGACTAAAGATATTTTGGTTAGTCGAGTTATTAGATCTGAAAAGGGGTTCGAAGTTAACATGCTAGATTTTGGCAATCACGATACGTGTTCTAATCTGTCTAAATGTCTGACAATATTTTTAGATCTTGCCAAGGCTTTTGATACAGTCTATGTCCCCCTGCTTCTAATGAAGCTCCAAGACCTTGGAATAAGGGGTACTCCGCTAAATCTTTTCACTGACTACCTAAGAAATAGATCTCAATACACAAAGATTGGAGAACATATCAGTAACGAGCTTCCTATCGAATTTGGTGTTCCACAAGGCAGCATACTAGGACCGACCTTATTCCTTTGCTATATTAACGAACTCTGTATGTTAGAAATTAAAAATTGCCGAATATCAGCTTATGCCGATGATACTACCTTAACTTTTTATGCGGACACCTGGGAAGAATTGTTTTTAGCAGCTCAATTGGGTTTCAATATAGTTAGCAAATGGCTCTCACAAAATTATCTAACTCTCAATGAAGAAAAAACTAAATATATTGTATTCACCATTCGTAACCCTATTAATTATAAAGGCGAGCCAAGCACTATCTATACACATAAATGCCAACGGTCTCCAAACGTAAATTGCAACTGCAAATCACTAAAACCTGTACAAAACATCAAATATTTAGGGGTAGAAATAGATGCTAATCTGACTTTTGAAAACCATATAAACGCTGTGTCAAAGAGGTTACGAAAGTTAACCTACATATTTAAACAACTTCGAGAAGTGGCAGATATAAAAACTATTAAAATGGTGTATGTAGCACTAGTACAGTCAGTTTTAAATTATTGCATTACCACCTGGGGTGGTGCAAGTAAAACTAAACTTATTGCTTTAGAAAGAGCAAATCGTATGATACTGAAAGTTTGCTTACGTTTGCCCCGTCTGTATCCTACTACAAATTTATATCGTGAAACGGGAGAACTAACTGTACGCCAAAGATACATACTTTAGAATAGAATAAGAATAAGAATAAGAATATTTATTTGCATGAAACATGGTTACAGGTTGTTTTGGTAGAGTTGTATATAAAGTACAGCATGTTTCACCTTTTACGGTGTGCAAAATTACATTAATAGTTTTGGAAGAAAATAAATTATCTGTTAATCTGTACAACTATCACATGCCAAATTATTAATCGCAGAATATTCAATTATTAATGTCAACATGTTATAAAATAAGAAGTCAATAGAAAGTTTCGACTTTCGACAGTTCTCTTAAAACATTCGATGTTAACTCCAGATCAACTTACCCAACGGGTGCAAACTAGAAGGACACATGATGTATGTAAAACCAATTTAGTAAAAACCTTCTTTGCGCGAAAATTTTTTAATTTTCGTGGCAGTCTTTTATATAATAAAGTAAATAAAATTTTAAACATAGCTAATCTTAACAAACGGGAATGTAAGCTGAAAGTGATTAAATGGTTGTGTACTCATGACTATGACAGTACAGAATTACTTCTGGTGTAGCATACTGGGGTTGTATAATTAACTTACACACACACACACACACACACACGCAAACACACGCACACACTCACTCACTCACTCACTCACTCACTCACTCACTCACTCACTCACTCCCTCACTCACTCACTAACTCACTCACTCACTCACTCACTCACTCACTCACTCACTCACTCACTCACTCACACACACACACACACACACACACACACACACACACACACACACACACACACACACACATACACACACACACACACACACACACACACACACACATACACATACACATACACACACACACACACACACACACACACACACACACACACACACACACACACACACACACACACACACACACACGCGTGCGTACGTGCATACATGTAAAACTTGTGACAACAAAATGTTATAATTGTAAGAGGGCCTGGAGTTCTAAGACACAGGCTCAGGCTTAGTTTAGACTCCAGATCTCCAAATAGATCATAATTGAAATGAAAGTCGCTGTAAAATATTACATGTAAGCTTTTTGTGGAGATGAAATACATATTTTTTTTTTTTTTTTATTATATTAAAAAAAAAAATTTTAGTGACCACTTACTTACCTTGACTAAAGATATTTTGGTTAGTCGAGTTATTAGATCTGAAAAGGGGTTCGAAGTTAACATGCTAGATTTTGGCAATCACGATACGTGTTCTAATCTGAATTATGGCGACCATTTATCTAACGATGAGGTTTCTAAATTGAAGTCCCTACTGAAGACGTACGAAGGTTGTTTTTCTTCTTGTTTATCCGACTTAGGGTATACTAATATAGCACAAATGAATATAGAATTAGAAGACTCAAAGCCAGTGGTTTACCGCCCTTATAGGCTCTCTTACCCTGAACGCGAATTAGTTCGAACTATGGTGCAGGAAATGATTGACGCTGACATTGTCTGTGAGTCTAACTCACCTTATGCAAGCCCGATTCTTCTTGTAAAAAAGAAAACGGGTGAAAAGAGGCTTTGCGTCGATTATAGGGCCTTAAATAATAAAACTCGAAAGGAGCACTATCCTCTGCCGCTAATCGACGACCAATTAGACAGGCTGTCAGGTAACTCCCTTTTCATTAGTCTGGACCTTGCATCTGGGTACTACCAGATTCCAATCGCAGAAGGCTCTCAGGAACTTACGGCCTTTGTAACGCCCGATGGTCAGTACCAGTATAAAAGAATGCCTTTCGGGTTGGCGAATGCCCCTTCCGTTTTCCAGAGGGTAATGAACAAGGTTCTTTCTGATTTGCGATACGTTATTATTTACATGGATGACATCCTTATTCCCGCTAGTACATTCGACGAGGGTTTAAAACGTTTGGAGGAAGTTCTCCAACATTTGGCCAAAGCAGGGTTAACGCTTAAACTGAAAAAGTGCCATTTCTTCCAAAAAGAAATAGATTTCCTAGGTTTCTGTGTATCTGGAGACGTCATACGTCCTGGATCGCGTAAAACGATTGCAATTTCTAATTTTCCTGTACCTAAAAACATACATGATGTAAGACGTTTTATAGGACTGGCAAGTTTTTTTCGCCGATTTATTAAGGACTTTGCAATAATAGCGTGCCCATTAACGAATCTCTTAAAGTCCAAATTTGAGTGGAAATGGACTCCAGAGTGTACGGCTGCATTTAACACACTTAAGGGAAAACTTATCGAACGACCCATAATAGCTCTGTTTGATGCACGGTTAGAAACTGAGCTGCATACTGATGCCTCTAAATTAGGCATCGCGGGTATCCTTATGCAGCGAAGTTTGGACGGTCAATTAAAGCCCGTGGCCTACTATAGTAGGAAAAACTCTGAAGATGAACAGAAGCTCCACTCTTTTGATCTCGAGACGTTGGCCGTTATTGCCTCTCTAAGTCGATTTCGTGTTTATTTGCTGGGACTGCATTTTAAAATAGTAACGGATTGTAATGCATTGAGAACAACCTTAACGAAGCGCGACCTAGTACCAAGAATTGCACGGTGGTGGGTGCAGCTGCAGGAGTACGACTGCACGATCGAATATAGGTCAGGATCACGTATGGCGCATGTGGACGCTTTGAGTCGTGCTCCTGTAGTTGAGCACACTGCCGATACAGATGCCCATGTTATCGACGTGTTACAAGTAGATACGACCGATTGGATTGCGACCGTACAGAGTAACGATGAAGAAATAAAGAGAATCCGAGAAATTCTTCTCGATGACGAAACGAAGTTCGTTGCTGATGTACGAAAGAATTATCAGCTGAAGGGTAACTACGTATACCGAATTTTGGATGATGGGATTCGTTGGGTCGTGCCGAGGGGTGTTAGGTGGCAAGTTTTGCGCATGAACCACGACGACGTAGGGCATTTTGGGTTCGATAAAACTTTGAGTAGGTTAAGGGCATCATTCTGGTTCCCAAAGATGCGTCGATTCGTGAAGAAGTATGTATCGTCATGTCTACAGTGTGCACACCATAAAACACCATCTGGCCAAAGGGAAGGGTTATTACACCCTATCCCAAAAGTAGAAATCCCATTCCATACGTTACATGCGGACCATCTGGGCCCGTTTGTTCGCTCTAGGAGAGGCAATATGTACATTTTAGTTATAGTTGATGCTTTCACCAAGTTTGTAAACATACGTGCCGTGAAAGATACAAAAACTTCAACGGCAATCAAAGTGTTTCATGAATACTTTAGTTACTTCGGTGCGCCGTCAAGGTTGATTACAGATCGCGGTACCTGTTTCACGAGTAGGAAGTTCGAAGAATTTACCGAAAAATTGAACATAAAACATATATTGAACGCGGTAGCAACTCCTAGAGCGAATGGGCAGGTCGAGAGGTTCAATCGAACTATATGTGATGCGTTGAGCACCAAATGTCATGGTAACAATGAAAATACATGGGATGATTATGTAGGAGATATCCAATTAGGTATGAATACTACTGTGAGCAAAGCGACAGGAAAGAGTCCCTCAGAACTATTATTCGGGTTCAAACTAATTTCTACATCAGAAAATATGTTAGGAGATGCAATTTCCGAAACAACTCAATTAGTTAGTGGCGATCACCTAATGCAGCTGAGGTCCGATGCTAAAGAGAAAATTGATAGGGATCAGGAGAAGGCAAAAGCTAGATTTGATAAGAATAGAAGGAAACCGAAATCGTACAACGTAGGTGATCTTATTAGAATTGAGAGGATAGTCATAGATAAAGAACATATAGGTAAGTCTAAAAAGCTTATACCAAAACTTCAGGGCCCATACCGCATTATAAAAATTTTACCCAATGACAGGTTTTTAGTAGAGGATGCCCCACTAACTAGGAAAGGAAACAAACGTTACGAAAATATAGTAGCAATTGATAAAATTCATCCTTGGCTTAATTTTAATGATTATTCTAGTGACGATGGTTACGAAAATGACAATAATGATAGTGAACTTGATAACGAGTAATGAAATTGATGTCGATAACGATATTAAAATGACTTAATTTAAATTATTAAAATTAAAATAGGTATACAAAATTATCTATGATTATTTTTAAGACTTAGGAACGACTCGTGCAGATTATGAATGGAACTGCGACACAGTTCCGCACAGATTATGGTCTTGGATTAAAGATGTGAGCACAGGCTATATACACAATCAGTACAGAAACGAATGGTACCAAGTAATTGGTATCGTACAGATGATTGTAGACTATAGCAGACCGTGCAAGATTTGTTATTGTGATGAGTAGACGTAGATTAATTATGATCGTAGATTTAAATAGCGACACGAGCACAGGCTATGAGCAATCGGTACAGAAATGAATGGTACCAAGCAATTGGTATCGTACAGATGATTGCAGACCATAGCAGATCGTGCAAGATTTGTCGTTAAGATAGTTTTACTGAAAATTTAGATTTTTATAGTCTATGAGCAATCAGTGCAGAAATGAATGGTGTCGCGTACAGATATCGCACAGATGATTGTTTATCATAGATTATTGTTTTAGAGTGCATGAAGTTAATTTTTTTTTTTTTTTTTTTTTTTTATTATCTAATCTAAATTTATTTCGAATCAACAATTACGATACCATAAAAACAAACCTACGTACTAACTTAGCCTAAAAAAAAAGTAAATATAGAATAGAACTTATAAAACATATCTAAAGCTGGGCGTCAAAAAACTCCTCCGCATCAATGTCGGTTGGTAGCGTACCAAGAAGGCTGGCAGCATTGCCACGTTGAATGGCAACGCTCAATCTTTGGCCTAAGTGAAGGCCAGCCTTCTTGTCGCGTGTTCTATCCACCAAAAGTTTCGAAATGTCGCGGTAAAGAGCTCGCGCACCCGGACCCCATGTCCCCAGCGTCTCCACACCAAACGGTTCGAAAACATAATTACCGACAAGGTTATTATATTTTCGCCGCTTGAGGTTTTCTGCTGTAGCAGCAGCAGCACCAGCTTGTCCTGAAGTAAAAGGAAGATGGGAAGGTGCAAGGGTATCGACGCAGGTAGCGTCCCACACCAAAGGCCTGCCCATCTTCCAAGGCAGCAACGACATCCCATCGGGTCTCCTGCCATCGACGCGCACCAGGCCATTTGGTTCTAAAACAGCCGGGACTTCGGCGGTGGCAAGAGCACGGCGAATGATGTCGTTTATGCTGCGATGACGAGGTATTCTGCCAGCGCTTCTGCTGCATGATAGGGCATGGTGTCCAAGGCAATCGACATCTTCACCGCAACGACACCGATGCGGGACAACACATGGAACGCCCAAACGAAAACTCGCAGCGAGACGGAAAGTGCCATCGTCCAAAAGAGTACCTATATTGGGCGACGGCAATGCCTGCAACCAAAGACCAGACTCCCACTCTCCCACGGCCAATAAGCGGGCACGCTCTGCAGAGTTACTCGCGGTGTTTAGAAGGCTTTCTCGTCTTAGTCTGCAGAGCGGCCGGTCCCATTGTCCCTGAGAGAATGTACACTTGGGCATATCAATTCCAGTGCAAGCCGTTTGCCAAGTGTTCAAGGCATCGGATAGGCACAACACCTCGGAATTAACCTGAGAAGCATACAGTATTTTACTAGTTAATTCCTTAGTGCTATGCACCGATGACAAGAATGCCGGCAAACCTACACTTGAAACATTTCGGATACCGAGCCCACCCAGGCGTACAGGTAGTGATGCCTGTAGCCATGCTCGGTTATTTAATTTAATGTTTAATATTTCCGACAAAGTATTTTTGATAATTTCATCAACTTTTTCCAAAAGGGTGGTATTTTGCCAAATGTGACTTGCTCTTAAAACATTAATAAATTTTGGTACAAAAAAACAATACCTAATAATAGTGTAAGCTGAATGGACATTAATTTTTGAAAATTTGTTAATAACCTTGTTAAAATTTTGAATTTTTTCTTCTACAAAGGTTGCAAACGATTCATCTAAGATAGGTGACCCAAGAAGGCGAAGTGACGCCTTATCAACAATTTTTATGGTGGGGGCGATTGATTTAAATTTTGCTTCGGTCTCTAAAGTGTTTGAAGTCGTTATAAATAACTCACACTTGCTAAAATTTAGTTCTAAACCTATTGCCTGAAATTTTTCTTTTATGTATGCCAAATCATTTAATACTGTTTCAACATCGCCTCCAAGGGTACCATCATCAAGATACCAAACATTAAATTTAGAATTTAGATTCCGGATAATTGGGTGAATTGCTAAACTGAAAATGACTGGCCCAAGCGGATCACCCTGCTGACAGCCGACTGCTGATTCTAATAAATGACTTTTGTACGGTAATTTTGTGGGAAATCTATAACATTGCCAAAGGAAAGGGAAAATTTCTGGAAGTTCTTTCTTGACTTCTGTCAGCAGAGTGTCTCTATTTACCGAGTTAAAGGCATTTTTTATGTCAACCTTTAAAATGACCTCACCTTCCCGACTATTCAGATATGTCGCTAGGGCATGTACGGCTGCCTCACACCCGCCTTTTGACCCAAAACCCAGCTGGAGAGGCTGGAACAAGCTAGATAACCTGTTGTAGGACTTTTTGCAGCAAACCTTTGCGGCCAAACGTCGGTAAGTGCAGCCAACTGCAATGGGCCGCACATCTCCATTCGGTTTGTACAGGGCGCAAAGGTTTGCTCCATAAAGTACCTCTAAGACGGCCTCATTCACCTTTCCGCGAAGCATCAGGTTAATTAAGGCCGTCATTTCGGCCAGAAGTTTAACCCCAGCCTCCCCAGCACTTGCACTAATCAAATCTTTTAAATGTTGTGGTGTGAGACCATCTAGACCGCCCGCGGAGCCACTGCGAAAGGTCTCTATAGCAGCGGCTACATCACGAGTTGTGGCCACTAGTGTGGCCTCTGATTGATCCGGGGGAGTCGGAAAGACGAGGTCCACGGTGGGCGATGGGTGTTTGGTTTTTAATGCCTCCACAGTCTGGGGAGTACATTCTGCCACCGTGTCATGGCTAAAAAGTAGTCTGGCGGCCCCTGCAATGTCGCCCTCTGATAATTTAGATTCTACATGTTGGTAGGACGCCCTGAAGCGAGTAGGTTTATTGCACGTGGGTGTAACAGGTAGTGTGACGCGATTGGTGCAATTTTCCTTAACCTGTGCAGTTAGAGTCCTATTTTGAGGCGTACTGCCAACATGCAGAATCCTAAATGGAAATAGCAGAAGCTGACTCCATGCTTCTTCCGAGTTTTCTTTAGAGGCGCGGCTAATATGTCGGGAAAGGCATTCCGCCACGAGTGGTCTGGCCCCCCGAGGTACTCGTTTGAGGACTGGTTTGGTCTCTTTATGGAAAGCTAATGTTTTCCATAAAGAGTCACCAGTAGTCCTTGTATTAACTTTTGTCCTGGCAGAGGCCACAGAATCTGAAAAGGTACCATCGTTTCTATGGACTCTGCCAGTATGAATCCTAAGACCACGAGTACCCTTAAAAACCGCGCCTCTGGACACAGGGGGCACCTCACCACAGAAGGTTGACTGCCCGACTCGCTGGAGTCATCAATGTTTGACATAAATTATACAAAATATAACAAGAAGAACTTAAGCTTTAAATATTAACACTGTAAAAAATTATGTAAAAAATTTCACCCAAAAAAAAAACACACACACACAAGGAGCGAAGTGCAAAAAGTTGTTGTAGGCGCACTCACAAGAGGAAAGCGAACTCAAAATTTATATAGCAGCACTGCACATATTACTTGATACTGATATTGTGTAAATAAAGAATAAATTGTTGAATAATTTGTTGGTAAATAAAAAAATTCATCACATGACAATGTAGGTATTGACGGTTGCTAAGGGGATTTATTTCATATTTATTTATGGTTTATTGCTGGAAATGAAAATTAATGATATATTATAACAAACAGTGAGGTCTCCACTGTAAAAAGATTACCGATAGAGCTTTTTATTTTTCAATATCGGCCGCTTTTAGTAATATTAATATACTTAGAATAAATAACCAGATTCCATTTTTCATTTTTTTTCAGTTATAATTATGTTAGTATTTAAAAATCTATTACCTCATTTACCTTTAGAGTATTATGTAAACATATCTATAATTTAGCTAATTTTCTTTCGTAAGTGTTATTATTATTTTGTAATTACTGCCTCGAAGTGAGAGGACTCACTTATTGAAGGATGGCCGAGTTGTAAGACTACTAGTGTATTCTTTTAATCACGTATGTACTTAGTTAATTTATTCGATTTGTACTAGTGACGAGTATCTGTCAACTGTCATAGATACGTCAACAGTGTGATATTTTAGTCTGTTCACATTGACAGATACCCGTCACTAAAAGAGTGATTGACTGTATGAATATTGCAACTGACATCTGTCATTGCATTTAAATTTGACTTTAGCGCCCTCTTGTAATTTAACTGCCGAACAGAACGGACGTATATTTTTGTTAGAAGATTAAATCACGAAATATTTGCTAAATCGTCGTTTTATTTGTGAGTTTAAGTAGAGTTCCAACATAAGCAAACTGAAGTCACAGTGTACGAGTAAATTAACCACTGGGTCCCAAGCTGGTGGTATATTCCAACCATTTTCTCTGTTAAAATTAGGATGTTTTTTAATTTCAATAGCTTCGCGGATCATTCTTGGTAGGAACTGGTTTTCTTTAATCGGTTTCTAAAATGTACCGCGACAAAATCCGTTATCAAGTAGGTAGTTTTATTTCTAAGTGTGATATTCGCGTAAATCTAAGACAATATATGTTTTATGACTGTTAAATTCTAGTTAGTAATTGGTAGCTAATGTTATTCTAACGACATCGTTATGTACGCAATAGGTTTCAACACGAAGTTTGCATCATTTATCACAGTTCAAGACGGCGCTACTACCAGGATATCATGAAACTTTGGTGGCTGAAACTGACAGTTTTAGTCTAGATTATTCAACCCTACGACAATTAGTGTATACAAAAGTAGAAAAGGTTTAGGGACATCCATCAAAGTCAAGGCTTCATTCATTCAGAACTATTCAAAACTATCTTATAGGTAGTTAGGTTAACAGATAAGTAGTGTTCTAGCGCAAGCCTAATGACGGACTGATGGCTTGTTTGGTAAGATCGAGGTAATAAAGGTAATAATATAATAAATTACACCCAGACTCAAGATAAACAGACATACCTATTGATCACACAAAATATCTGTCTTGGATTGGAATCGTAACCACGACCTGCGGCGTGGGTACGAAAAAGACTAAGTCTTTTCACGCCGCAGGTCGTGGTTACGATTCCCACCCGAGACAAACATTAGAGATGAACATTTGTGTTTGTGTCGTGTCTGGGTGTAAATATCTATTATAAGTATATATTTACAAAAGAAAAGTATTATTTGTATAGTATATACCAGTTATCTGGTTTCCATAACACAAGCTCTGCTTAGCTTGGGACCAGATGACCGTGTGTGTTAATGTCCTACAATATTTATTATTATTATTATAATCTGTTAGCTTGTAAGATCGAATGAATAAATAAATCAAACACAGTGTACAGATACCGGCCCTCCACTCAAACACAGATGCCTTTTTTGTATATCAACGGAATGATACCCGGACTATAACCGCTAATTGCCACTTTCATGTGAAGGGCCTCGCATATAGCACTCATGTCGTGCATTACCGCATTTCAGCACAAATCCCACAAATAGTCTCCAAATAGCTTTGCTTTAACACAGAAATATTGTTGAAATAAAACTACTTTTTAACAGATTTTATCGCGGTTTATTTTAGATTTTAGATCCCGACGTTTCAAAATCTTTTCAGACTTCATGTTCACGGGTGGACTGAGATATTTGACGTCCAAAAATATTAATCACAATTATTACTGACTACCTTCAAACATTGATATTTAAGTTGCGTTCCGATTTAAGCAAACTGAGCTCACAGTGTCTTGAATTATGAGTTGTTTTTTTTTATATTGTTGTAATGTGTAGATAAATTAAAAAATATTGAAACCTATGTGGCTTAATACCATTTAAAAGATATATACAAATCCTGAAACGCAGCAAAGTTTCTCCGATGATATGCATTATTTTAAAATTCTCACTAGTTTCCCACGGCTTCGCCCGCGTAGTCGGTAATACCTATTGGGGTAAAACTACTACTAGTTACTATTGTCACTACTTAATATCTGTTGTAACCTACATTTTTGACAAATAAATCTATCTATCTATAAAAAACAGTATAAATTTCATCCAATTCCGTTTAGTAGTTTTTGCTTCACAGAGGATATTAGTAGGATTAAGTGGCTGAAAATAGAGATGAGACGACTTTTTTTTTATTTTCTCCGTCAGATAGTTATATAATTATAAATATTGGACTCGTATTTTTTATATCTCGTGTGTGATACGTCTAAACGAAATCTCGAACAACTTCACACTTAGGTAAGTTTCATACCTATGTATGACGTAGCGCACTCCCAATCCATAACCCTAATGCGTTATATCTTAATATTAAAATAAAATAAATAAATAAAATAATATAGTGGGACATCACACACGGCCATCTGATTCCAAACTAAGCAGAGCTTGTACTATGGAAACCAGAGAATTGGTAAAAATACTACTTAAAATACTTTTCTTTTGTAAATACATACATATTTTAATATAGATAATTACACCCAGGCACAAGACAAACAGACATGTTCATCACACAAAGACTGTTGTCTGGCTGTATTGTTTCATTTCAATGATAAAGCAAAACTTACTTCAAGATCCCGATGCTCCAGTCTCTACACCTATGACCTAAGAACTATCTCATTCACTTCAGCGTTTAAATAAAAAAAATCGCATTAAAATAGGTCCATTCGTTTAAGCGCTTCGCTGCCACAAATTAACACAGATCTAGACTTATAACACCTTTAGTTTGTTTAGTGTTTGTCAATATGTTTAGTGTCCCACTGCTGGGCGCGGGTCTTCCCTCGATCCACACACGATAGCCAAGTGCGGGTTGGTGGATGTCACATCTCCTTCATTTATCACCTAAATATAACCGTACCACGTTTTTTTTATTAATTAAATCTCCTATTTTGTAAACCTCAGGTATCTAACATCATTTTTAAAGAAAGGTGTGGTCCCAACAAAAGCGTATTGTATGAGGTCGGTTGGTTGAGTACGTGGTGTGTGCAAACCGAATTAATGTCGGCAAAAAAATCTATTTCCATCCAAACATTTTGTGCATATTTTGTGATTATGAAGGTGTTGTAATTATTGGAAGAGATATTGATTAGCTTTCTGTGGTGTCCCATTTTGCGTCCCATTGAGATGCATAGGTAATGAGGTGTACCTGGTGATCGCGGCTATACGAGCTTGCCGCAATTTTTTTAAAGCTAATTAAAAACTATCTCTACTATAAATCAGTCCATCCGTTTAAGCGCTACATAACATCTAACTTGTACACAGAGACATGCGCCAAATTTAAAACAGTCTTCTTTTTTGTTAAAAGTCATTCAACCAACATTTTTACAGCTTTCAATAGGACCCTACTTAAAGAAGTTCCTTCTGAAAGTCTTTGCGAATTCACAGATAAGTTAGATAAAGCTCTACGTCTGTTCTACGTGCTTTTCAGTTTAATGAAATTTGTCTGTACTGACTGTAGCTTTTCACGGTTTAGTTAACTACACAGTTGGTTGTGACTTCATCGTAGTTTTAGTTAAGTCTGTGATTTTGTCGCTAAAAGAATGACATACCTAATAAAAGTCTAAGGCCCCTCGCTCACGGCGACTTTTTGTAGCAATGCTGTCGTGCGTTCGGATCGACACGGTCGCGATGCGGTCGCTAGCTGTTTGCCCTCGTCTACCACACCACAATTCAGACACGATTCAAACGCAATACTGTCGCGCTTCTATCGCGATGTATGTGTCACTAATGCTCGGTTTTTTTTGCTGATAACCTAACCCAATCGGCCGGAAGGGCCTCTATTGATTCACCGGACTTTTTCGGTGAGCCGTCCGAGGACGGTCGAACCGATCAAGTACTGTGGCAACTGGTATGAGGGCTCCCCATGTGGGGACGAACCTCGGCTCAGGAGACTCTAGTTTTTTAGAGGATCGGGGGGCAGCTAATGCTCGGTCTAAAACGTAGTGTTATATACACAATGGCTCGGTCCTCCGGTCACGCGGCACCTTCCGTTCTTTCGCCGATGTCATTCGACACAGCCGCGCTTTTACTTCGTAACAGTCGCTATGCAAGAGCACGTTGCAAATTTGACAAACGCGCGTTTGTAGAGATGTAGTCGCGCGATTGCATCGCTACAAAAGTCGTCGTGGGCCAGGAGCGTTAAGTCTGGAATTAAATTACTTTAAACTAAAATTAAATAATTTACTTTATAGTAAAGTTTTAAGTTAATATTGTGTTAATTAACTACTTTGTTAGATTAAGAACTTGTTACTGACGACTTACAAGTGAAGCAAAGTCATGCGTTTACTTTACTAATATTGTAAAGCTGAATACTTTGTATGTATGGTTAATCGCGCTAATCTCAAGGACTACCGGCCCGATTTGAAAAATTCTTTCACTGTTGGATAGCATATAATGAGCCGGAAGCCGCCGGCGGAAGGTAAGTGAGGTTGTGAGTTTAATTTACAAATGTACTCAACAATATAGAATTAATGACAAATGTTATAAGAGTGAATAATGTTTACTTAATTTTTAAAGCATTAGTCAACATTTTGCATGGAATTCTATTGAAATAAAACTACTTTTTAACGGATTTTATCGCGGTTTATTTTAGATTTTTGATCCCGACGTTTCAAAGTCTTTTCAGACTTCATGTTCACGGGTGGACATGAAGTCTGAAAAGACTTTGAAACGTCGGGATCAAAAATCTAAAATAAACCGCGATAAAATCCGTTAAAAAGTAGTTTTATTTCAATGTGTGATATTCGCGTAAATCTAAGACAATACTATGGAATTCTATTGTCATAAACCTATTAATTTCTTCAATTGCCGGGTCAGGCAAAATTGTTCTTTAATTTATTGAGAAAATCTTAGTTACTGTTTGAAGAGCCTCATGAAGGGCAATAGGCTCGACCCCCATTACATATGGGACTTAAACATAGCCCACGAAAAGTAGGTGTTGTTGACCTTTGTCTACATGATCACTTTGTATGGAGTTTTTATTAAATCTACGAAAAAGTAAGAAGTAAGTTTAAGTAAGTTTTTCTTATGTAATTATTAACCACAGAATGAACTAAGTAAGTTTTTCTTAAGTAAGTATTAACCACCGAATTTTAATAGATATGTATCTAGAACATAATATTTACTTTAAGTTGTAGGGAGAGGTGAATGTCACCCACATTTGATGTAACTTAGCCGGAAGGGCTTTGTTTTTTCACCGGATCTGTCAGTGAGCCGTGCGAAGACGGTCGAACCGATCAAGTATTGTTGCAACTACGGCTCAGAACGTTGCCGGAAGGTCTTAAACGTATTAAGGGGATCAGCCGTATGCCATCAAACAAAATTTTCCACTTAGAACTATTTGGTACCTACCAAGATTATTTTATGCTAATCGGTGTTTATCTATATATATAAAAATCAATGCCACTTTTCGTTTCAATTTTATAACTCAAAAACGGGCTTACCTATTTAAACAAAATGTTTAGTCATTGTTCGGACTATTTAGTTGATGCTTTATGTGAAGTTTGCACAAAATCGGTTGAGCGGTTCTTTATTTATCACATTTTTTGTAAATTGTTGAGTGGGCTGAAGCTACCCGGGCGAAGTTGGGGCGGGTTAGTTATTACTTTTTTTGTGTGAGAAATTGTAAAATTTTGTTTTTTTTTTGTAAGGGCACACAAGTTGTCTTATATGCATTATTATTTGTAATGTAAGTCGTCGCTATAAACGCTCTTAGTAATCACTCGCTGTATGATTAACGTATGTACTAAGTAATTAGTGACACACATACGTTAAAAAGCATATTAAACGTAATTTTTCTCAACCTGAGTTTCTTACCACTGAACCAACGAGGTTTTTCCCTAATTTAAATCTCATTTATTAAAGTCAGTGTTATCAGATCTGAAAAGCGAAAAACAAAGGAAACTGGAACAAAAACGAAGCCTACATCTTCAATTTCACATTTACTGATATAAAATAAACTTGGTAAGTAATTTAAATCTCTGTTTCTCGAAATAAAAGTATTTTATATCGGATTTTAATACTAATAGTTATTCACTGTATCTTATTTACGACAGTCAGAAACATTAATAAATAAAATAAATAAATATTCTCATTCCCCTTGCCTATTTTGCATTTTTATTGGGGTCGGCTCCCAGTCTAACCAGAATTATACGAGCGACTGCCATCAGACCTCAAAACTCGTACGGAACCAGTAGCCGAGATGGTTAGACCAGGTGTCAGATTATATTGGCTTCTGACTACATGTAACGATTGTCATAGATGTGTTAATAACCGGCACTGACGGCTTAACGTGCTCTCCGAGGTACGGAGGGTAGTCCCTCAACCAACTAGACACCGAAACAAATCTTTGTTGTTACACAAATATGCTGTCCGATTGGGCACTGTATAGCCCAATCGGACGGCTTGCACCGCTCGACTACCGAAGGCGTCAAGGAATACTTATTAAAGATAATATTTAAACCTATATTTAATTGTAAAATAAAATACTCAAGTACAAGTTTAAATATAAGGCCGCGGGATCGAATCCTGGTCGTGCCCAGGATTCGATGATCTATGTGTGATTGTTTAATTGCCGCTGCTGAATATCAGTGAAAAAAAATCGTGAGGAAACCGGCATACCTAAGAACTAAGCTATCTAACTAACTAAATGTTAAGGCCTAAATTCTTTCAACTCGTAAGATAGTAGAAAGGAGACCCGGACCCAGCAGTGGGACAACCACAACCTGCGCGCGGCATATAAAGCAAGGAAGCTTGATCATGCCAATGTTCTATAGAATTATGTAAATGCGTTGGGATATAAGAAAATTTACATAATCCTCACCTTGATCCTTACATTAAGTTGAAGTTTGGTTACTCCTTGTGCAGTTCACTGATAAGAATAACATTAACGACAAAACCGTTTACAATTTGAAGTCACAAGTCCAAAGTTTATGAGGACTTAAGAACTTCGCGCGTTTGGAAATAAGTAGCAACATTTACTTTTAACTTCCAACTATCATCATTCTCACTGTGAACATTTTGAAACAACTTTTTTCTGGAAAGAATTTAATCCTCACTTCAACCCTTTTTTTAGTGTCCCACAGCTGCAGCTGGGCTGTCTGCAGCTGCTCTCTACTATCTTACGAGTTGAGAGAGTTTAGGCCTTAAACCATACGCTGGCCAAGTGCGGGTTAATAGATGTCACATGTCCTCGAATGATTAGTTCTTGGACATTGTATTGTCACGATGTTTTACTTCACCTATATTGAGCAGTTGAGATGAAACAATTCACACAAAGATGTGTGAGTACAACTGGGAATCGAACCCGTGACCTTATATTCCTAGGCCAGGCCCGTAACCGCTGTGCCACCGCTGCTTTTATTATTGTGTGCACTCTCTTTCCCCTTCACTCTCGCATGTCTTAAAATCATTTAAGGACAGGTGACAGGTTAAAAATGCTTTAAGCATCCCCATCCCCAAATGGACACAGAGCAAGGGGTATGTGGCACTCCCATTATTGGCCCGGGCGAGCGAGACCCTATAGGGTCTCCAGTTACAAGCGACGGAGCCCGGTTTACCCAATAAAACCCTCCGGTATACCGTTGGACACACTTTGTGCGCGGGCTGCGGGATTCACCGAATAGCCCGGCGGGTCAGCCTGCCTGCCCTAAATCGGCAAAGTGGCGAGCCCCGTCCTTGTTGCGGGGGAACCTGCCGTCCCCCCTCCTCCGGAGAAAGGCCGTGTGAAACACATCGTTATCATGTCTAAATATCTTCTGCGTATTTGACTAATCAGTTTAGACTGGTCGTTGTAGCCGGAATAAACGGTTAGGAAGGTTCTTATTAATATTAGAAGAGGTCAAAGGTATCCAGGTGAGTCACAATCGTATTAAATATCATTTTAAATTATGCCTGCCCTCGGATCAAAAGCATCTTTAATAAAGTCTCTTTCAATATTTATCCATAACATTTCATATTTTATATTAAATTTATTGAATAAAAATTAATAACATCTTCAAACAGAAAACAGAAGTTGACTTCCAATGACAGATCCTTATAAAGCTATTACAAAAAATGGTGTTCTCTCCGAAATGGAGAGCGAGAACAAATAAAATATTTAATTAAACTGTTCTCCGAGTGTTTCCTATTCCACTGGAGTAGGGGATTTGTTTACATTGTTGTGACGTCACATTAAATAAGCGACAGCGACAGCGGGAGCGACTTCAATGTTGCAACAGTAAAAATTAAAAAAATCCGATATAAACTAGTTTTATTTCTCACTCACTTACTTCAGCCCCTTTTTTAGTGTCCCACGGCTTGGCACGGGTCATTTCTCAACTATCTTACGAGTTAAGAGAGTTTAGGCCTTAATCCACACACGCTGGTCTAGTGGGGGTTGGTGAATATTACATGTCCTCGTATGATTACTGATCTGATAAGATCTTCGGCATGACAGTTTCCTCGCTATCCTTTCCTTCACCGATATTGAACGGAGATGAAACAATTGGCCTAGTGGCACAGTTGTTAGTGACCCTGACTGCTAAGTCGAAGGTAGTGGGTTCAATTCCCACCCAGGCCAATCTTTGAGTGATGAGCACGTGTGTTGGTTCTGTATCTGAGTGTAGTTTATCTATAATATGTTTGTATTTCCAAAAAAAAAGAATTTAAGTAGTATATCCGTTCTTAGTACCGATAACAAAATTGTAATGAATTGAAATATAATTGCGTATAGGCCGACCGTTTAACTCGCGTATCGCCTATCGCCAAGATTCTCACTCCTCAAGCTGCACAGACAGTGATGATGATTCAAGCGATATGGATATTAGTGACGAATAGTCTTACATTACTTTTATCTGTGGTTAAATAGTTCTTTAAGAGATTTAATTTATGTTTTATGACTTTGTACCTCAGATGGCGATACGCGAGTTAAACGGTCTATCTATAATTTGAGAGTTGATGGCGCTGTATGTATGAGTGACAATATTATTATTTCGCACAAAGATCGCTATGAGCGGAATTTGAACTCGCACCCTTATATTTCTAAGACGAGGCCAACACCGCTGCGCCACCTCTGTTCCCACCGCTGCTCCAGTTTTGTAAAGTAACCTAAATTTTAAAAGGTACAATGTCAACAATTATTCAAAATTCACTCAACCAGTTTTTATGGAAATATGGGACCAAAGTTAAGTTAAGTTTTAAAGTTATTTTTTGTGCACTTCTACCCATTCTACAAGTTTTCTCTACTTGAGAGTAGCTGGTAGAAAATTCATATTTGAATTAAGCTCGCCTGTGTACATGTACTGTTTTCTATTTATCTATAAAAATCAATTGCTGTTCGTTAGTCTCGCTAAAACTCGAGAACGACTGAACGGATTTATCTCATCTTGGTCTTGAAATGTTTGTGGAAGTCTAGGGAAGGTTTAAAAGGTGAGAGATACGCGGTATGAAGTTCGCTGGGACAGCTAGTCTATTATATAAAATTTCCGTGTCACAATGTTTCTTACCGTAGGTACTCCTCCGAAACGGCTTTACCGGTTTTTACCAAATTTTATATGCGTATTCAGTAGGTCTGAGAATCGGCTACTATCTATTTTTCATACCCCTTAGTGATAATCTTTGTTCACCCTTAATTTTATTTTTAGTTTTTAGACGAAATTTTTTGTTTTTATTTTTGTATAATGTGGCATTAAAATTACCTACATACGTATTACATTAGTTAAACGCGGTACGAAGTTCGCTGGGGCAGCTAGTAATTGTATATGTAAGTGTTTTGTGTACAATAAAGAACAAGAATAAGAATACCACCAGGAAAATATACCTTTCGGCGAGATCATAGAACCGCGATTACCAAATACACCCCTTAGTACCTTTCCATCTTGATTGTACTCAAAATAACACAGAAATCTAATCAATATGTCTGCCAATGATTACAGCATCTTCCAATTCCAAAGAAATGAGAGCCATGAATATATCTTTATTTAAAAATAAATTAAAATGTCTCCTAATTAATAAATGTTATTATACCTTGAATGAATATTTAAATGATGTATTTACCAAAGATATGTAATAAAATCAAATAATAATAATAATAATGTACCTTAACCTATATTTCTTATCAATCTTAATAAATTATAATTTTTATGTATGTACTAATGTAACAATGTCCTCTACCCACTATTTATAAAAATGAAGTACATTTGCACGCTGTATGCTTCATATCGGCAAAACATGTGGCTCTGTAAACATTGTATGTAACATATATTATCTATACACCATGTTTTATGCAAATAAATGATTATGATTATGATTATGAAATCACAAATATTCACTTTTATTTGTGCCCCAAAACTCCCTGCATACAAAATTTCATGAAAAAATTTCAGTTGCCGAGATTAAAGTTTCTGAGATTAGTATGCAGGGAGTTTTGGGAGCGATTAATCGATCTAGCTGGGTTTCATTTTTCAAAAACGTCATTTTATTCGTATTTTGAGGCAATGAAAAACTGCTCCAATATCATTAGATAACAAAGGCAAATTTTGGAACACCTTACATTGTTATAATAATTCAGGTGGAAGTTTAGGCGGTCATGAAACCTGGTAGTCCCTGTTCGAATCTAGATAAATATTATCTAACTATTTTTGTGAGAAAAACTCATTGTCCACTGCACGGGAGGAAAAGAAATTGGACTATTTTTATGTAAACTCGCGTCTCAAAAAAAAAAGCAAATTTTCATTTCATTTCAAAAGCAACATATCGAATGACGTGACTTTGATAAGACGTGTCAGAAATATTTTGAAATTATTCAGAATTTTCATGAATGGGATCGAAATATTTCACGTTTTATACTGATTTCATGAAATTTAAATCTAAATAATATCAATTTAAAAGTGAAAAGTAGTAAATTACAAATTTGCTTGACGCCGTTCTAAAGATATCTAATACTAGCTTTCCGACAGCGGCTTCGCCCGCGTCTATGTCGGTTATCGCGCCAAAACATTACCTTCTTTTTGCGCAGTCGGATAAAAACTATCCTATGTCCTTTCTCGGGTCTCAAACTACCTCCATACCCAATTTCATCTAAATCGGTTCAGTAGTTTAGGCGTGAAAGCGTAACAGACAGACAGAGTTACTTTCGCATTTATAATATTAGTAGGGATTGTCTGCTACCATCTCGCATTTGAATCACACGAAATGAAATAACAATATTCTTTACTAGCTTTCCTCCTACAGTTCCGCCTGCATTTCAGTTGTCGCACTAAACCATTAGTTAAAACTATTCTATATTCTTCCCCGGGTTCCAACTATCTCCAAGTTTTATACAAATCGTTTCAGTAGTGGCGTGAAAGCGGGACAGAAGACAGAGTTTCTTTAGCATTTATAAAATTAGTAAGGTAATACTGATTTAATGAAATATGAACCTAAATAGCCTCAGAGCAGCGGTGGCGAAGCGGTACGGGCCTCGCCTTTGAAATATTAGGTCGCATGTTCGATTCCCGGTCCTGTCCACACATCTGTGAATCTGTGAATCTAAAAACTAATCATTCGAGGACATGTGACATTCCCGCTCTTGGCCAGCGTGTGTGGATTAAGACTTAAACTCTTTCAACTCATAAGATAGTTGAAGACCCGTGTCCAGCATTGGAACATTAAAAGCGTCGACACCTAAATAATACCAATTTAAAAGAGAGAAGTTAGTAATTTACAAATAATGTATCTTTGGAGAGGGTTTCTACATTAAAAAACCCCACATAATACAAGTCTAAACTCACCCGTAAACAAATAAATTACAATTTAATTATCTGATATAATCACAACTTCAGTAATTCACGTTATTACGACGTGTGATTATTATCGACAAACGAATGTGAATTACGAAGCATAACAATTTAGATTTCGTGTTACCAAAGCTAATAGTAATTTCCCCTCCGCCATTACGTCACGCTATCCCCGCGTTTAATACATCGAAATAGTGGAAATGCTTACGAGTATTGCCTCTTTGGTTTTGAGATAAACGTGTTTCTCATAATAAACGCGAGGCCCCAGATTTCTATCACGGGTTAAGCAAAATGACTGAGTCACCTTCGTCCGTGGGTGTACACCTTTAATTGAATCCCCACACGTGGTCCCCGGGTGGTGCAAATCAGGCGACAATTACCTGGTGGTAGGTTTCAGCCGTGGTTGGTCACTAGACAAAGCCGCACCGCCAAGCGGCCTTGCCGTGTTCCGGTGCGATGTCTGGTGACACCATAAAGCGAGGGTGGGTCGGAATTGTTGCTCCTTTAAGGTTTCTCATTCCACTGTCACCTTCTCACCGATGGTCATTCGTAATCACGAGTGAATCGGTATGCTCAGCTGGCGCGTTCCATCGTGGAATACATCATTGCTTAACATTAGGCAAGTTGTAGTCAAGCGCCAGCCTATCGCAGAATAAAAAAAAAGACGTATCTAGTCTGTATGTCAGCGAACCTGTAAATAGGTTAGGGGGTAAGGTTATAAATTCGCTCTCTGCATAGCACCGGTCCGCCGTCGAAGAGTCCCAGAAAGTCTCCTGGGACGTAATAACACGTAGGAGCCTGCCTCGGTGGGCTCCCACTGGCGGGTTCACGGTTGTGTCTTATGGATCCCGTATTCCCGCCGAGCGTGGTTGTTGGAGTCGGTGGAGTTTAGTGGGTATAGCCCTGCGCAGGTCACCTTCGGCCTGCGCTTAAGGGGTGGCTGCGGCCTTAAACGAGTCCTACATAACCCCGCCTCGTCCTCTGCAAAAAGGCGGGGTATGCGTTATGCATTCTCCATCGGAAAAAAAAGGGGGGTAAGGTTATGTTCGGGGGTTAAAAAATTCATCGCGGTTGACAATAGAATTTACAATATTAACTGTATTAATGTATTAGCAACTGAATTGCGGTTGACTAAACAATGCATAAGAACACGAATATTTTTATTCCCGCCACGCCGCGCCGCCGCCATCTTAAATCCGCAGACTCAGCCACAAGATTAAATAAATTTAATTCAACGTATCGGTGTTTATCCGAGCCGAATGAAAGCTCCGTTTCTAAGCCTCTTGTCACTGTTTACCGAAACTAAAGAATAATAGAACGTTTCTAACAGCTTCGCAAACTTTTGTTAAGTTCAATGTACTTCCGAGGGAGATATTGCAAGAGCTGATTCAATTGATATCGAGATTCTCTTACGCCTAACTCTGCTTAAACACATCAAAAGTGCCAAGAGATCGGGGTGATGTAGAGAATGCCTTAATTCATATTTTATCTGCGACATTTGAAACTGAAATAAACAGGCAGCTATAAAACCCATTTTAAAAATTTAAAAATTTTAAAATTACCACGCCTTTATATATACGAGGTAGCAACATTTGTCAAAAGTAAACCTTCCCTAGACCTCCACGTTCATTTCAAGACTACGATATGATAAATCAGTTCAGCCGTTCTCGAGTTTTAGCGAGACTAACGAACAGCAATTGATTTAATATATAGATTATAATATATTGTATTTAATGCATGAGAGCGATCTAATTCATTTTTATCATTTTCACAGTCTGAAATTTTATAATAAGCCTTCTAGCATAACATTTTTTTAATATGATTTGGAAGTTTATGTAATTTGATTAGGATTGTATACATTGCCTTATAAAAGAGTTACTGATTCTGTGGAGACATATTGTCAATTTTAATATCTTTAAATATACAAAAGAAGAAACTGAATGACTGACTGACTGACATATCAACGCAGCGCCTAAACCGCTGGGTCTGGAGACTCCAAATTTGGCACATAGGTTCCTTATGAGGTCTAGGGGTGCACTAAAAAAGGATTTTTCAAAACTCACTCTTTAAGGGCGTGAAACAGGGTTCCAAAGTTTGTATGGAGAAACAAGATTAGTGATATCAATTTCGCGGGCGAAGCCGCGGGCGGAAGCTAGTGTATCATATCATAAAATGGAACCCTCGTGTACGAGCTAGACACACACTTAGCTCCTTATGAATAAATGAGTGCTTAGATAAGTTAGATTATTTATAGCTGAAGTTACGTAAGAAAATGTGATAAGGATGTAACTTTTATGTTTAAAACTTAAATTTTTGTCGAAAGAGTGCCTTTATGCTAATATTATGTTAAACTTTTAACTTACGAGATAATGCTCTTGTTCACAACATTTAGGCAGATATGAATAACACATAGCTACATTTTGAGAGCCTTATTTTTTTTATCTTTATTTATTAAAGAGGATTTAATCAATAAGATTATGCCACCCTCAAAGAACCAGTACTCATGCCCTGCGCTTATTTTCTAAATTAATAATTTTTAGGGTCTTATTTAGTATAGGAAGCAGCGGTGGCGCAGCGGTACGGGCCTCGCCTTAGAAATATAAGGTCGCGGGTTCGAATCCTGGTCGTGCCCACACATCTTTGTGTGAATTGTTTCATCTCCGCTGCTCAACATCGGTGAAGAAAAACATCGTGAGGAAACGGGCATGTCTGAGAACTAATCATTCGAGGACTTGTGACATCCACCAACCCGCATTTGGCCAGCGTGTGTGGATTAAGGCCTGAACTCTCTCAACTCATAAGATAGTCGAGAGAAGACCCGTGCCCAGCAGTGGGACACTAAAAAGGGTTGAAGTGAGTGAGTAAGTGAGGGTCTTATTTATAAGTAGTTTTTCTCTGTTAGCTTCACCCGCAGGACTTTCATTTTAGATCATGCTGTAGGTAAAAGGTACCTATAACCTTCCTCAATAAATAGGCTATCAAACAGCGTAAAAACTTTTCTAATCAGACCCCATTAGTCCCTGAGGCGTTCGTGTAAAATTTCACATTGGGAGTCAAATATTTAGGCACGAATATATTTTATTAACTACTGACGAAAATCTGGACTGGCGCGTTCCATCGTAGACTACATCATTGCTTAACATCAGGCAAGTTGTCGTCAAACGCTAGCCTATCGAAGAATAAAAAAACGCGGCGTTATAGGTTAAAATGAGGGTATGAGTATTTCTGTACAAGTTTGTGGTATCCTATCTCGAAACTTTTTAAGCTATTGCATAGCTTCTATCGCGCGCCTTGCTTCGAATCCGGAAATTCCGTAACGAAAATAACCTAACACCCCCCACTTCGACCGGCTCAGCGGTGATACTTTTTAGTAGTTTCGCCATCTATCGATGAATAGCAGAACTTTTAAAGACTTTTTGAAACATCACGCGTCTCTTTAGTTCAGCAACTCGCCTCTAGGTGGCATAGTTGATAAAAGATGCTATGCAATAGTTTTACCGCGGCAGTCTCCGAGTGCCACACGTCTTTTTTTTATATAAATCACTTTTTCATACATTATAAATAAAAATAAGTCGGGTTTTCCTTCCTGACGCTATAAATCCAGAACGCACTAACCGATTTCCACGGTTTTGCATTCGTTGGAAAGGTCTCGGGCTCCGTGAGGTTTATAGCAAAGAAAATTCAGGAAAAATTTCAACAGAAAAGCGGGAAAATGTTACATAAAACGAAGCCATCTGGTGGCGAAACGGAGTTCGCCGGGTTTGCTAGTACATTATAAATGCATGATAATCTGTGGTTCAGTTAATATTTGCTGTTGACGTTACTTTTGCTTGGATTTTGTTACGAAGACGCAAGTCCTAATTTTATTTGGGTTCCAGTATCAGCTGATCTCGCATTGTTAAAGGACTTATACTGCTTATACTGGGTATGTAAAGCTCCATGTGCAGCCGAGTGTACTTAGATTTAATAAGACTATTTTTAGAGGATTTTTATAAGTAGCTACATCTTATTATCTACACCCGTGTGAAGCCGGTGTAGGTTGCTCGTTAGCTATATCATGCGTTACGTACGCTTATCAAGAAAGCGTTTCAATTTTCAGTATTATATGTAGGATATTACCAGTTATCTGGTTTCCATAGTACAAGCTCTGCTTAGTTTGGGATCAGATGACCGTGTGTGTTAATGTCCCACTATATTATTGTTATTAACAGCGGACCCCGCAGACGTCGTTCTGTCCGGTGAAGCAGTGCCACCTACCCCGATTCTCAGACCAATTGAATATAAATATATGATTTCATAAAAATCGGTCAAGCTGTTTCGGAGGAGATTGTTGTTTTTTTAATTTTACTCTGCGTAACAACCATCCTAGTACTTAAAGGAATATTAAAAAAAAACAATTAGCGAAATCGGTCCAGCCGTTCTCGCGTGATGACGTGACCAAGGGAAATAGGGATTTGTTTTTATACTTAAAGATTTTAATATGTAAGAAGCACTTATATTTTCCACGTCTGTTAAAATACGTTTATTTACTTATTTATTTTCTTGGTATCTATCTCAATGTTTATTAAATAACCATCTTGGGAATAACACGCGAGTTTCATAATATATACTTCACATATTCAATGTTTGAAAGCAATTTATTTTCGTTTCATCTTGTATGATTAGTTCAACCAAGTGAATCATATGTTAAGTAGGCACAGCTACATTTATTTATTAAATCAAGGTTGTATTTATTTTATTTTATTTACTATTATTTATTTATGCTGTCGGTACAAGTTCAGGAAAATATTTTTTATTATAATGCCTTTTTGGGGGCTGAGTCACCTTCGTCCGTAGGTGTAAACCTTTAATTGAATCCCCACACGTGTTCCCCGGGTGGTGCAAATCAGGTGACAATCTACTGGTGGTAGGCTTCGGCCGTGGTAGTAACTACCCACCAGACAAAACCGCACCGCCAAGCGGCCTTGACGTGTTCCGGTGCGATGTCTGGTGACACCATACAGAGAGGGTGGGTCGGTCGGAATTGTTGCTCCTTTAAGGAGGCTCATTCCACTGCCACCTTCTCACTGATAATCATTCGTGAAGTTGTCCTCACAAGTGAATCGGTACGCTGGGCTGGCGCGTTCCATCGTAGACTACATTATTACTTAACATCAGTCAAGTTGTAGTCAAGCGCCGCGAGCAATCGCAAAGGGATAGGTAGAAGGTAGGTATAGGATTTACGTGGAACCATCCCCATTACTGCTTGCAGGTACCTGCTTTTCCCAGTCGCTATGGAGAAAACTGCACCGGCTTTCTAGGTGTACATCACCATTCGCAATTATAGTCTAAAGTTCTTGGTCAATATTTAACCCACGCAGTTAAGCACACTGTACACTCTAGAATGCGGTTTATAGGTGTCGTCTTGCTGGCCGCAGCTGCACCTTGTGCGGAGTCAGTGCTTGCGGTGTCGGCTGGCTGTCAAGCGCGATCGAGGTCGATGAATACGGTAGCGATACACTATGGATTTGCTTACGTAACATATTCCCTAGTAATTCAAACACCATTTATCGACACTCTTTGCCAAACACAAAAATATTTACTTCCACCAAAATTGGTACCATCTTATCATATTTCCTTATTTAGTCTCAGAATATGCATATCCATTGGTTCTGACAATAGGAATACACGTTTCCCTCGAGAACGTATGTACCTGTAAACCAATACACACATATATATACACATAACTCTGTTTTTATTTTATAGTTAGTTTTAATCTCATGTTGTACCTTTTTAACCTAATAAACAATTATTAATATTATTATTATTATTATTATTAATACTTCCGATACAAGATGACTTACCAGTGAAACACTGATAAGCGACGCGACTAGCGATTTTGTTGTTCGTGCGCTTGAGTTAATCTCACAATAAAACATTTTACAAGATCTGTTTGTGTTTTTCTACTCATCTCTGAGAGATAAAGATGTAAGGAATATAAGAATACTATCTTCCGCCCACGACTTCGCCCGCGAGATTGATCTTACTAATCTTGTTTCTCCATACAAACTTTGGAACCCCGTTTCAACCCCTTAAAGGGTGAGTTTTGAAAAATATTTTCTTAGTGCACCCCTAGACCCCATAAGGAACCTATGTGCCAAATTTAGAGTCTCCAGACCCAGCGGTTTGGACTCTGCGTTGATATGTCAGTCAGTCAGTCAGTATCTTCTTTTATATATTTAGATTCATATTAGTTAAAAGTATTAATAAACTAAAACAGCTCAAGTTATCAATCAGTGTTATTGTTTAATGAGTAGCCAGTGGAAAATAGGAACGCTCTATACATGGGCTCTTTTAAGATAAAACTAAGAGTTTTCCTTTTAAATAAGTGTTCGTAGTCAATTAACGATTTGGCTTTGTAATTTTTTTTTTTCTCTTATTTTAAGTATTTTCTAGACGGGCTGATACAGTTGCAGTGCAGTTGCAATGAAGTTTACGTCTTAGTGCAAAATGGTATTCTTGTAATTGTCATACAATTATCACATTCGGTGAACCGCTCGCGTGACGCGAACTTGACGCGAGCGTATCTGACAGCGGTTGTCAAATTACGAGAATACTAAAAGGGCTGTTTTGATCAAAACTTAAGTGCAACTGCACTGCAACTGAACTTATTTAATTACGTAAAGTTGCCTACTGGTGCGAGTACTCCATGAATTACAAAATCGCTAATCGCGTCGCTCTACCCTGTCTTTTGTGGCCAAACTGCTATATGTAGTCGATATTGTAACAGTATGCTGAGCTACGTACCTGCTAGTAGAATTTATTGGATGCAAATGTAGACAAAGACTAGATTTTATTTTTAGGGTTCCGTGCCTCAAAATGTAAAAATGGAACCGGTCTGAATAGGTCTGTGCAGCTGTCACTGCCCATTTGCTTTGTAAATACTAGACTGATTGTGTTCACCTTTGGTACATTCACTACTTATGAATTCTTTAAGAATTTTATACATGATGGCTACATTTTGGGATTAATTATAAAATTAAAAATTAAAGTTGCTTTTCTACTAAAGTGTGTGACGTATCAAATAAAAAAAGCCATAGAAAAAACTCAAGGGACTAAGATACTTTTTTGTTATTTTAATATAATCCCTACTATATTAATATTAATATCTGGACGACCGAGCTTTGCTCGGTATTTTTTTTTTAAATGACATTTTCTAAAAATGATTCCTAGCTAGATCGATTTATCGCCCCCGAATCCCCCTATATACGTAACTCTGTCTGTCTGTCTGTTACGCTTTCCTGCTTAAACTACTGAACCGATTTGGATGAAACAAAAGATATAAAAAGAAGTGTATTTACAAAAGAAAAGTATTTTAAGTAGTATATTACCAGTTATCTGGTTTCCATAGTACAAGCTCTGCTTAGTTTGGGATTAGATGGCCGTGTGTGTTAATGTCTCACTATATTATTTATAGAAGTATGTGTTATAGTTATGTGTGTGTGTGTGAGATAGTTGTATTACGTTTGTTGTAGCAGTCACAGGTGAAAACTAGTTTTAAAGTAAACTCACTTTACAAACATCTTAAAAGTTTCCAATAGATTGAATTCTGTAAAATTCAGGCATGCAAATCGGGAAATCGGAACGTGTCCATATTGCAAGCGTTTTAGATGTAAATAAAATATTTTGTAAAATCATCCGCAAATAGTTTCCCGGGAGGTGCAAATCAGGTGACAATCAACTGGTAATCAGGTTAACTGGTAATTAACTTATGGTAGGCTTCGTCCATGGTTAGTGACCACCCATCAGACAAAGCCACATTGCCAAACGGCCTTGCCGTGTTCCGGTGCGATGTCTGGTGACACCATTTAAGAGGGTGGGTCGAAATTGTGGCTCCTTTATAGTTTCAAACATATATAGTCTCAATTCACTGCCACCATCTCAACGAAAGTCACTCGTAATCACGAGTAAATCGGTAGGTATATTGGGTGGGCGCGTCTCATCGTAGACTACATCTTTGCTTAACATCAGGCAAGTTGTAGTCAAGCGCAAACCTATCTAAATATATAAAAGAAGAAACCGACTGACTGATTGACATATCAACGCAGAGCCCAAACCGCTGAGTCTGGAGTCACCAAATTTGGCACATAGGTTTCTTATGGGGTCAAGGAGTGCACTAAGAAAGGATTTTTCAAAACTCACCCTTTAAGGGGGTGAAACGGGGTTCCAAAGTTTGTATGAAGAAACATGATTAGTGAGCGGGCGAAGCCGCAGGCGGAAGCTAGTTTCAGAATAAAAAAGAACTTGAGACTCTGTAGAGTGGTCGTGTGCGCGGTTAACCTACGTTTTTATTTTTGTTTTACTTTCTGAATCTGTTATAAACGTAGATGGGGGGATCGCCAAATGATACAACCGGTACGCACAAGCTCGTATATTTGACTGACACAGCAGTCGACAAATCAGAATCACGCTGTGTATTGTACCCTACCTACATTTGTAGTAACAATTACTAACATTCCTCCACCTTTATTTAATAAAACTGTCTGTAGTCTATAGGAGTCCTCTTACGTCTAGAACGATCACTTCCTCCAATCTGAGCAGATGTATCAGTATCAACGCTCGTAGTTGGTATCGGCACCGTGACTGAATCCGTCCTGGAGGTAGCTTCCTCGGGGCTATGTTCGGGTCTATTTACTGGTGCTGTTGGCGGCAGTTCCGAACCGTCGGGCACCGCGTCTGAAGTTGATACTATGAATGCAGGCACTACATCTTCCTCCACTCTATATTTGAGTAATTGATTGGCGTGCCGTTTAACTGTTTCATTAGTGCCATTTAACTGTATTATGTACAGCGAGTTTCCTATTATCTTCACAACCGAACCCCGAGACCAACGATGTTTTTGTTGACCGTACTGTCTAAATAACACGTTCTCACCTATTTTAAATGAGACTTTTCGAGTACCGCGATAATTTTCACTCTGCGAACACTGTTTAGACTTCACTATTTCATCTAGTGCTGAGTCGGATGGTGTTGAAATGGTAGGCTTTAGTAAATCTAACCTACATCTTAACTTGCGGCCAAATAACACCTCAGCAGGGGACCTGTTCGTAGTAGAGTGACTAGAATTTCTATAACATAACAAAAATTCTTGTAGTCTTATATTTATGTCTCGTGGAGTAGTACCAGATAATAATATAGATTTAATTGCTTTCTTTATTATTTTTACATAACTCTCCGCCTGTCCATTACTGGCTGGATTGTAAACCGGGGACGTTAAGTGGGTTATATTATTTCGTAAGCAAAATTGTTTGAATTCGTAAGAAATAAAAGAAGAACCATTATCTGAGCAAATTGTATTAAACAATCCAAATCTCGACATGACCTCGCATAGCTTTTCAATTACAATGCGAGAAGAAAACCCCGATGAAACATCATAACATTCTACCCATTTCGAATAGGCATCTATGATAATTAAATATGTTCGGCCAACAATAGGCCCAAGAAAATCTAAGTGCACACGTGACCACGGCTCTGACGGATAAGGCCATGGAGTGAGGGGAACACGCGGGGGTGACGCTCGTAATGAACTACATACTGTACACGCGCTGACCGACCGCTCAATAGCGACCCCCATACCTGGCCACCAGAATCTGTTGCGAGCTTCTTCCTTCATTTTTGAAATACCTAAATGACCTCTATGCAATTCCGATAACACTTTGTTACGCAACTTATCCGGAATAACTAATTTATGCCCTCTTAAAAGACAATCTTGTTCTACTGCCAATTCGAAACGGTGGCTAAAATAAACTTGCAATATAGGATCGCTTAGTTTGCGAGGCCACCCGTGTAAAACATACTTAATAACAGTAGACGTGGTCTCGTCTTGTAATAATGCTTTTTTTACATCCATTAATGATAAAAATTGTTCGCCTTCGTAAACGAAATGAACATAGGTCGATCTATTCATTGATGAATCATCGCTTACCTGTGACAACGCGCTTGCTGCGGCTGCGCTGCCGGCCGGCCGCGGCGGCGAGTCATCATTCATTGAACAACCGGCCCGACTCAGATAATCCGCACTATTATGAATACTGCTTACATATTCTATTTTATAATTGTACGCTGACAGAAAAATTGCATAACGTTGCAACCGGTTTGCGGATATTTCGGGAAAGCCTTTATCTGGATTAAAGATAGATATTAAAGGCTTATGGTCTGTTCTTAAAATAAAAGGTATACTTCGGCCATACAAGTATTGGTGAAATTTTTTTACCCCAAAAATAATAGCTGTAGCCTCCTTTTGGATTTGGCTATACCTTTTTTCTGCGCTATTAAGAGAACGAGACATAAACGCGATAGGTTTTTCTATATTACACTCGACTTGTGACAATATAGCACCGAGCCCGGTCGGAGAAGCATCTACCGTCAAAATGAGCTGAGCGGCAGGGTTAAAGTGAGCTAACGTAGTGTCCGAAACCAGTTCTTGTTTAATTACCGCCACCGCGTCATCCTGTTCTTTGTTCCATATCCAAGATACATTTTTCTGTAATAATTTATGCAATGGGCTTAATATCGAAGACGCATTACGAATAAAATTCCTATAATAGTTCACCATACCAAGAAATGATTTAAGTTCGGATATATTTGTTGGGATACGCGAATTTAAAATCGCCTTAACTTTTTCTGGTGACTTGTGAATACCGTAACGATCTATGACAACCCCTAAATAGGTAACTGATTCTTGGAAGAACGAACATTTATCAATGTTTAAGACTAGACCCGCATCTTGTAGTCTGTGAAAAACTTCTGTTAGCCTTTTTAGCATCTGATTTTTATCTACCCCCCAAATCAAAATATCGTCCAAAAACTGAAGGGTACCATCCAAACCTAACAGGACTGACTCCATCGTTCTTTGGAAAATGGCAGGTGCACTGGCTAAACCGAATACGAGTCTTGTAAATTTGTATAATCCTTTATGTGTATTTATGCATGTGACCATTTGTGATGACTCATTAAGAACCAGTTGATTGTAGGCCTGTGAAAGGTCTAATTTACTGAAGTACTTAGCTCCGTGCAGCTTAGAAAACAACTCATCGTACCTAGGTAGTGGGTACTTATCAACAAGTAACTGTTTGTTTATTGTTACTGAATAATCGGCACACAGACGAATAGAACCGTCACGCTTCAACACTGGCACGATGGGGCTGGCATACTCAGAATATTTTACCGGAACGAGGATACCTAAACTTACGAGACGGTTAAGCTCATTTTCTACCCGGTCCCGCAGAGCGAAAGGTAAAGGCCTTGCCTTAAAAAAAACTGGTTTTGCATCTGATTTTAGAGCTAAATTTACTTCGACTCCTTTGAAACAACCTAACGAATTAGAAAATAACCGAGGAAATTTGGAAACCATCTGTTGAACAAAACTTTCACTTATTTTGTTAACAGAACAGATCTGCATATTAAAACGTGAAAAAAAATCTCTGCCTAGCAAGGGTGGGCCCCCATTTCGTACCACAATTACGTAAATATCATTAGATTTACCATTGTATGTAAAAGAAAGCCTTAATTTACCAATGATGTCTAACTTATCACCACTATAACTATGTAAAATGAGGTCACTCGGTTCCAATAAAATATTGGAAAAGTATTGTTTATACATTTGCTCAGAGATAACAGTAACAGGCGAACCGGTATCTATTTCAAAAGATATTTTAGTCTCATTAACTACGACAGATTCCCGCATTGGCTCGCCGCGTATTGTACGAATATTACAACATAGCCACTTACCATCATCATCACCATCTGCACAACACTCGATGTAATGTTGCCCTTTCACACTTTGTTTACACATACGCTTTAAATGTCCTTGGACACCACACTTTTTACATTTATACCGAGCAAAACGACATGACGATGCTTGATGACCGGTAAAACCGCAAGCCGTACACCCATTGCTATCACGAACGAACTCTGCGGTAGTGGACCGTGAGCCCACGGCTGGACCGCGTCTCTGTGATATCGGCCAACGTGCTTGCGTGCCTGTCACTCCGGTAGTGGACATCCTCATCAGTTGAAGTGGAGAATCCTCTCCCTGATGCCGTATCGTTTCTTTTGCTCCCATACGAGCGCTCCGAACTCCTTCGGCTATTTCCATAGCCCTATTCAAGGTGAGCTGCGACATGTCCTTAGTGAAGAGTTTGTCTCTCTCTGGTCCAGGCTCCATGCCTAGAACAAACCGATCCCGAAGCTGCTCATCCAGGTGGGTGGCCATGAACCCACAATACATTGCTAAACCTCGAACGCGAGCCGCCCACTCTGACAAACTTTCACCGCCATTTTGTGTCGCACTATGGAATTTAAAACGCTCCGCAAACGTACATTTTTTTTGTTTAAAATGTCCATCCAATAGCTCGATCACTTCTTCATAGCTCAATGTACCGACTTGTCTCGGTAAAGCTAAATCACGAATCAATTTATACGTAGACTCAGCACAGTTGCTAAGTAAAATAGCTCGACGTTTACAACCGGCTTTATCCGTATCCGCCCCGATATCGTTAGCTAAAAACCATTGTTCAAGTTTCTCTCTGTATATACACCACTCTTGATTTTCATGATTGAAAGTTGATAAGGTGCCGACCGTTATCTTCGCCATTTTCAAAAAATTTTTTTTTATCCTCGTCGCCAACTGTTATAAACGTAGATGGGGGGATCGCCAAATGATACAACCGGTACGCACAAGCTCGTATATTTGACTGACACAGCAGTCGACAAATCAGAATCACGCTGTGTATTGTACCCTACCTACATTTGTAGTAACAATTACTAACAGAATCCCCATAGGACCCCATAACAGTTTAACACCGGGTAAGAAGGGTAATCTTTGTATTGCTGTTTAAACTATGAATATAGGATAATAATCAGGTCTTTTATCAGTGTAACTATGGGCCGACCGTTTAACTCACGTATCGCCTATCGCCAAGATTCTGACTCCTCAAGCTGCACAGACAGTGATGATGATTCAAGCGATATGGATATTAGTGACGAATAGTCTTACATTACTTTTATCTGTGGTTAAATAGTTCTTTAAGAGATTTAATTAATGTTTTATGACTTTATACCTCTGATGGCGATACGTGAGTTCAACGGTCGGCCTATACTCACCGGTTTTACATAACAAGTTAGTATAAAAAAGGTTACATTGACGCATTGCCTAAGGTTTTGACGATCACCGAACCTACTTCTGATTGAGAGTTCCTCTCATTTACATCCCGACATATAGGATAGGACCACGTGTTTTTTTTTTATTTTGAAGAAGTAGTTATGTTATAAACTGTTAGAAAGTTCTATATTATTAACGTTAGTTAGAAAACTAGTTAGTACAATTTCTAAACTGAATAGAACTTAGAACTATGCGCAAATAAGTGACCTAGTACATAAATATACGGGAACTTGTTTAAAACTATTTTACCCTTAACTTTTGCTTTTAAGAACATACATCAGTAGAGCAGTAGGTAAGTTGATTTACTGTAAGGCTGGCCTTGTACCGGGTGGAAGGCTCCGCCCTCCATAAACAGATAGGGTGAAATCCATACGATGATTATTATAAGTGATTTGTTTTTATATTTTATTAGCGGCTGCCCGCGATTTCGTCCTCGTGGATTTCGGCTTTTTAATATTTCGCAATAATTTAGCCGATGTTCTTTCTCAGGGTCTAAAGATTGTATGTGCCAAGTTTCATCAAAATCGGTTGAGAAGTTTAAGCGGGAAAGCGTAACAGACAGACAGAGTTACTTTCGCATTTATAATATTAGTAGGGATACTGAATTTATCGTTACCTTTGGGAAACTCATAGCGAACCATGTCAACTCGCGGTATGTCATTTTACGCGTCGTTCCTTATACTGATGCATTGATGGATGTTTTATTTTAGCTTTCTATTATTCAAATTGCGTGTTGCGTAAAGAGTAGTAATTGTAAATTGAAATAAAGTAAAACAAACAAAAAACATTCGATTTATAATTCTAAAGAGCTGAATGCACCTTCTCAGTTTGTGGAGGGCCGTCCTTTCCACCCTGTAACTACATATTATAACTGTTTTAAACAAAACATATTTTACTTTTCTTTTATTAATACATATTTCTAATAGATAATCACACCCAGACTCAAGACAAACAGACATGTTCATGGAAACAAATGTCTGTCTCGGGTGCTCCACAGATTATCGATAGTTTCTTTTTTTTTATTTATTAAAAAATAATTTATTTATTTATTTATTTATTTATTTATTCAGTGCTTAATAATTACGGTACAAAAACCAATTACAATCATTATTATGTCATACTTAGAATCTACAAAAATATACAAAAAACAAACTTATAAATTAATATTTAAAAATTACTGAATAACTATAAAATAAATATTACATCATGCAATCGTCCTCGCAAAACGTCAGGCAGGCCAGCAATAACGCCCTCCACTCATCCGCAAACACATCACACTCTGGGTATTTGTCCAGGAGAGCATTAAGTGTTGCAAGCGATCGCGGCACAGGAGATCGCGAGTGAGATACTGTACGACACGCAGGGACAGCAAACAGCCTATGTTTACGGTTCCTCCGGTAGTTATTAGGAACAAACAAACGACAAAGTTTGGAAGTTATGTCTGGGGAGTCAATTTTACCACGCAAAATCTAATGATGATCAAAAAAAATAATGCACATTAAAAAATAACACCCTAAATAGCTAAGCCCTATGCTTAGCTATTTAGGGATTTGTATACACATGATTATTGTATTAGTATTATGCAAAACTATATGACTAAAATGAGTAAATTCTTACAAAGTAAGAATTTATCCTGTAGTTTGTGTAAGATAAGATATATCATGGAATAAAGTAAGGTATTGCAAAATAGTGTAGCGTTTTGTAGCCAAGCGGTTTACGTAGAACCCAGTTTATTGACGTACGAGTATGTCACAGTGTGATTGATACTCCTAAGTTTATTGTGCTATCCTAATACTTATGTACATATTTATCGAGCTATCCTACAGGGAGCCATTGAAAAACTTCGCGGGCTGTAATAAATTCTCTTCAAAATAAAGAACTTTGGGGAGGATTGATCAATCTGTGCTGACAGTGACCCAAATAATACCGTACAGTCTGATGGATTGGCAGATGCTGGAGGGATATTATACGAAGCAGGGAGTTCAGACAAACTAAATGATATTTAGAGATTCCAACTATACACCATCTAATTTTCATCATCTTACAAAGGCAGAAGAACAGCTCATCTTCTTCTGTAATCTACTAGCGGCCCGCCCCAGCTTCGCCCGGGTAGCTTCAGCCCAGTCAACAATTTACAAAAAATGTGATAAATAAAGCACCGCTCAACCGATTTTGTGCAGACTTCACAAAAACCATTTACTAAATAGTCCGAACAATGCCTAAACATTTGGTTTGAATAGGTAAGCCTGTTTTTGAGTTATAAAATTACAACGAAAAGTGGCATTTATTTTTAAAAATGAATCACTATTGTTGCTAAACGCGAAACTCGAGAACGACTAAACCGATTGCGCTAATCATTTTTTAGAATATTCTTTCAAGTACGAGGATGGTTCTTAGGCAGAGATTTTTTTATAGAACTCCTCCGAAACAGCTTGACTGATTTTTATGAAATGTTATATCTATATACGGTTGGACTGAGAATAGTTCGTGATCTATTCGGTAGGTGGCACTGCTCAAGGATCAAAACCGGAGGAGATATTATAAACGAAAAACCGAAGGAAAAAAACACTTACGGTATTACTTAGAAAAAAGCTTGCACTCTTTTGTTAAAATGGACTTTGTCTCTTTCTTACTAGTATAAATATCAAGATGACAGACAAAGACAAACGAATTATAAACCTATTTTAGCTATAATAAGCTTAAAAGACGTTTATGAATAGGGGGTAAGTATAATACCGCCATAAGAAAAAAGGGCGCATCTGAAATTTTTTCGTTACTGAGTTTTAAACAATGTCAGATTTAGTAGTTTTTACTGATACCCATGATGTTTGTAACTCTATCTAAGAAAGAAGAAAGAAAGAAAAGCATACACACAAAATTAAATGATAAAAAAGAAACACAAAGAAAGAGAAAAAAAAACATAAATGTAAAAGAAGAAAAATCATAAGTGTGACCTATCAGTGTCAAACATGGACATTGCTCTGGATCTCTCTCTCTCTCTCTCTCTCTCTCTCTGTCTGTCGCTCTCTCTCTCTCATAGTGGGAAATTGGAAATACCTAAGTATAACTTTGTAAAAATAAATAAATAAATATATCGTGTATTCGAACGTTAGATTGTATACTTTAAACTGACGGCTGCCGAAGTCTTCCGAAGTATTTACTTACGAGTATGTGCGCATACATAAATATTCGTTACCAATAAAAACATTGTAAACCGTTTATTGCCAATATTACCTCAACTATCCCATAAAAATATCGAAACAATAGACATTATTCCATTAAACCACACCTAGACGTAATCCATCTCGCCCAGCTTTGTTGACAGTCTTGACTTTGTCAACAATCTGAGTAGCTCTGCGTCATTTTCTGAGGAAGCTATCTGCAAACATTGTTCTATTTTCAAATGTTAAACAAAAAATATCACTTGTGCGATGCAAGGTGCTTTTATCTCTATCTAAGTAGTTAGTTCAAAAATAGTTTAAAGGAGTTGCGGGTTCAAATCCTGTTTAGGGCTAAATTAATGTTGAGATTTTATTATCTTGTCAAGGTTAAATTGCAAAGCCTCCAGCATCGCCGGTAGTCTTTCGGTCTTTTATCGGATACGCTTCGGAGAGTGTGCGTTGGAATTACACAATCTTATTTCCCCTCCCCGTTCTTCCATCGGACTATGCGCCACCGTTATATGGTGGAAATTCCACGGGCACGTACAAGGCGCCGAAGCACCAACGAGAATGGTTCTTACGCAGAGAAAAATTTAAACACTTGCCTGAAAAAGTCTCAAAACAACTCTTTTGTATGATCTCTTACAAAAGATTCATAAAAGTGCTTAAAAGTCAATTTGAACTTTAATACTTTAACTAAGTTGATTTAACTAGGTTAAATACTAAGTTAAAATGCAAGTGGAGATGTTCCGGGAAGGCTAAACAATAAAGTGTAACTAAAGGGAAGCTGCAGTCGAGCAAGCTTATTTTAATAAAAAAATATATAGAGCCACCTCTCCAAATATAAAGAGTAGTTTCATTTCATTCTTTCATTTCATTGAAAAGGGGTTTTATTTAAACTACCTGGTTCTGACGAGGCTATGCTTTGAAGGTAGTTTAAAATTGAAACAAATAGTCACTTTGTTATGGAAAATCTATTTAAGCGTGAAGAAAACTGTTGTGAAGTAGAAAATTAATGATATATAAACTACTAGCTTCCGCCCGCGGCTTCACCTGCGAAATTGATCTCACTAATCTTGTTCCTCCATACAAACTTTGGAACCCCGTTTCACCCTTAAAGGGTGAGTTTTGAAAAATCCTTTCTTAGTGCACCCCTAGACCCCATAAGGAACCTATGTGCCAAATTTGGAGTCTCCAGACCCAGCGGTTTGGGCTCTGCGTTGATATGTCAGTTAGCCAGTCAGTCAGTTTCTTCTTTTATATATTTAGATGAGCAGCAGTGGCGCAGCGGTACGGGCCTCGCATTAGAAATATAATAATAATAAATCATTTATTTCAACTAACAAATATGATCATAAAATGCAATACAATACAATGTCATTAGATAAATTAAAAAGATACAAAACACAACAAAATCAGTAAATTAAAATTAGAAATAATCATAAAAGCGACATTTAGGATTTAAAGAATAATTTAATTCTTATAATAATTAATTTATGTTAAAATTAAATTGTTAGTTTATTATTATTTAATTTAAACAAATTATTATTATTATGAATAAATGAAAAATAAATAAATAAATAAACAAACAAACGAACAAACAAATAGACTATAAATAAATAAATATTATTATAATTTATTAATTTAAGAACGAGGGTTGGATTCCCAAGCGTGCTCACACATCTTTGTGTGAATTGCTTTAATTTATTGCATTACTCAAACAATTACAGTTATGCTACACTCGGGTTAAATACATTATTTACCCACTAGTTGGCGTGTCGCCAACGACTGCCTCAGTCTTCATTAGATACACAGTTTTTAATTGGAAAATTGTGCCTCCCGCGTGTAATTCGCACCGCGTTTTCGCAAAGACAAGAGACGAGAGAATAGAGTTATTGATTGACCACATCAAGCCCTTAGTCATGCGACCAATCTCTTATAGGATGTACCGGTCTATCTTTCAACTTTGATACAAATACAATCCGCAAGGCCTAAACGGAAATATGTATATGTGTGAGTGCACATAGGTAAATAATGTAGTTGTGACATCAGTCTACGGCACATCGCATCCTTTGTTTGGTTAAAACCGGTTTATACTGCTTTTTAACAGTCGTCCTTAGCGCGTCGCAACTCATAATAATTTCTAGTGACCTGTGACACAGGTTGTTTCTACTACCTAACATAGGCACCAGCGATCCGCAACCACATAAAGTTTAAGGTGAAAAAATATGTAACTGCCTTTAAGGTTGCCGGCGAGAAATAAACACATTATTATTACTGATCACAGACAAATGCAAAGCTTAGCTTAAACCCCGCGGATTGTAACTAACACGGACATTAAAAATAACCAAAAAAAATTGCTAACATTATAAATTAAATTTACATTAAGTTATGAAATTATAAAATCATGGAATTAAATTGTGAATTTTAATTATTTCCATTTAAAACAAACTCCAACTTACATAATTAAATAAGTGCCTAAGAAAAGAGTAAGAATTATTTTCTTTTTAATCTAAAAAATGAGATTAAATTGAACCCATTTTTTTGTTAAACCAGCAAAGCTCTTCCACAGGAGATTATGACATCTGTGCCCTTTGGTTCTACTCTACCAAGCTATAATCACCTGTTTAACTATTTACCAATCGATTTATCCTATACTTGCTCCTGTTGTGTTTTCCAGTAAAAAATACTCCGTAAATTTCTTCAAAACTAACCAAAATTAATAAAAAAATCGCATCAAATATCAGTCTATTCGTTAGTGTGTTATAATTGCACTAATTTGTATGTACATTGGTGAAGGGTAGAAATCTGAAAAAGGGAAAACGGAGAAAGAGTTCTTACTTACTTAAAAAAGTAATATCTCCTCACTACCGTCACCAATTTTTCTATGGTGAACCTTCACCTTCTTAAATGAAAGCACTTTTTTTTTAAAACAATGCTCTAATACTTCAAACTTTATTGAATATCTATTACTAGATTCCGCCCGCGGCTTCGCCCGCGTAGTATCTTGATATTAACTACTTAGGAACAAACATAGAGGTTACAGATAAAACTAAATTTTTAGGCATCACTATTGATAATAATCTAAGATGGGAACCCCAAACTGACGAAATTTGTAAAAAAATGAATAAATTTGCATATGCTCTCTATAAACTAAATAAAATTGTCAATTTGAAAATAGTACAAAAAGCTTATCATGGCTTTGTTGCATCAACCCTTAGATTCGGCATTATATATTGGGGTAATTCGGTAGGAAGAGAACAAGTTTTCATAGCCCAAAAAAGATGTGTTAGAGCCATGTGTAACTTAAAAAGCACAGATAGTTGCCAACCAGTCTTCAAAAGTTTAAAAATACTTACTGTTCCATGCCTATATATCTTTGAGGCTAATGTATTTATAAAAACTCATTTAGATTTGTATAAGATAGCTTCTAAGAGTCACTATAGGCAACTACGAGATAAAAACAAACTGGAGCTCGAAGTACCTCATGCGAAGACAGCACTTATGAGAAATAGCTTCTTCTGTATGGCTCAAAAAATCTACAATAAATTGCCGGATGCAATAAAATGTCTAGATTTAAAAAGATTCAGAAAACATATTTTTGCCATGCTTGTCGAAAAGTGTTATTATACTTTAAACGAATATTTTGACGATAAATCACTCTTCTCGGCATTATAGACGTTTTATAATTTGTTCTGTTTATTTATATTACTTTGATTTAATTTAATTTTGTAAACTTACCTGACATTTTAATACCCATAATGTAATGTAATGATGAATGATTGATTGTAACCTGACTTAATATGGACCTTAGTATTATATAAATTTTCTTTTGTACGCCAATAATATGGCAAAACAGCGAACTTACTGTATTTAAGATCTCATGTACCTTTACTATTCTCATGTACCTGTTTACAAAATAAAGACTTATCTTATCTTATCTTATCTAATACCTAAATAGGAAACAAATATTAGATTTGTATTCTGAAAATCATTTAAGATTTTCATCGACAAATGTTTTACTGAGTTTCTATATTATTACTTTTATTATACTAATAACTAACTCAAATTAATTACCAATATCGCAATAATACAATCAAATCAAATTAGGTCGTACAATCCTAAGGGAAGCGGATGGGAACGGCTTGTATGGACTCTTCGCCCCTGATGTACATATATATCGGCGCAAATATCATACGCATTACAATAAGTTTATTAAACGAATAAAACGGACGAACAATATTCCGGTTGCATCGCTCGTTGGTGCACAAACAAGTGATTCATTAAAACGTGCCCCACCACTAACGCCTTATAAAAGGCGTGCGCAACGGTGAGAGCATCATAGTTGCTGCCCGGCCGCCGTCGCGAACACACGTGTGTGTCCGCGCTCCGCTGTCGTCTGCCGCAACGCATCGCGATCTCCGTCCGCTACGCTGCGCCTGCGCAACGCGTCCTCCGGCGTCTACGGTCGCCATCTTGTGTTAACGGAGCGCGGCGTTCTTTTCAGAATAGCGCGCTCCTATAATTATTTCATCGGATATTCGTCAATTGTCAACTGTGCTTGCCCCTTCTGGGTAAAACCACAGTTTCGTGGTCCTCGGTGGATACCTTACGGTGCCAACGAAGCCGAGTGGGGCGTGGACCCGACACGCTCGCTGCGTCCCTTCAGGACAAGGCAATCCGTCGGTCGAGGGCTTGGACCACTGGCCTTGGGGTCTCCCCTAGTCAACCCTTGCCCGTAGGGTCCCCTTTCCTTTTCCCCGGAGCAGGGACAGCCCTGTTCCGTTCCCAGTCTGTAAGTTCGGCTCCCACTGAACCCAGACGACCTTAGGGACCTCTCTGCACAAAGTTTGGCGGAGAGGCGTGCTCACGTGCAAGCTTAGGGCTCACCTTAGGTACACACGCCTCCCTGTCTATACCCGACAGGGAGGGTCGAACTACACATCCCCGGGTGTCCCCCCGGGGAGTTAGGCTTTGTAGGTCTCCTAGGTGTAGGTCTTAGCTAGGCCAGATAGCGTGCGATCGCTCAGGCAGTTTCTTCCGACTTCTTCTGCCGAGAACGCACCGCGAGCGAAGTCGAGTAGTTATAAAACTCGTTCTTAATCAGTTTAGGACCAACTACGTGTGCCATACACATAGTAGGTTATAAAATCATTCGCGCACGTAGAGCGCGAGCAGCCCAACATGTCGTTCAACATGAAGGAGCTGCTCGCGTTCCTCAACACGGTTGCGGCCGAATTACCGCAATTCAAGGAAATGTTTGAGGCTTGGCTCAACAATAACAAAATGTCGAAAGACATTAAAACTGTTGAGCCAAGCGCCAAACTTTCATCCGGTCCGCGCGAAAATAATAACATTCCGCGCAAAAAGGTGTCGAACCCGGCACCCAAAACTGGTCCGGAGGCTACCTGCGCTCCTAAAGCGCAGGTACCTACCCCCGCCGCCCCCTCCGCTACCGACGCCAAGGTTGCGTCACAACCGCGGCCCGCGACCCCCACCTCGCGACCCGTCTCGTTCCGCGATTCCCCCGCCTCACCGTCTCCCTCTCCCTCGCCCGTTCCCTTCTATCGGCCCCGCCCCCGCTCCCTTTCACCCTCCCGGCGATGCGTCTCCCCTATGGAGACCATCGACGAAGCGTCGTCGGTTGCCTCCGACTCGATCCCCGGATCTTCCGGGGACGAATCGGAGGAACCCTTCACCCCTGTCCTCGGTAAGAGGAAAAGGGCCTCCGTTTCTGGGTCCGCCCCGTCCAAGGCACCCAAACCGTCCTCGTCTCCGGTTCCGACCGAAGACTCTCAACCCTCTCAGGTCTCGCGCCCTCCTAAAGGACCGAGATCTATTCGCCCACCGCCAATAGTCCTCCTGGGTCAGGAGGACTGGCTCAAAATCCGTTTGGACATGGAGTCCAAAAACATTGTCCCCATCCGTGCCTCATGGGACGCGAGACAGAAGGGTTTCCGGATCCAACTGTCGAGCTCCGATGAGCACAGGGTCGTCACGCGGATGTTCGAGAAGAACAAAGTCCGCTATTTCACGTACTCCCTTCCGGAGGAACGTATGCTCCGCGCCGTAATAATCGGCCTGCCCCCGAGCATCTTGCCCGAAGCGGTCAAAGCTGACCTCATCGGCAAAAACTTGCCCGTTCGCGATGTACATCGCATGAAAACCAAGACCGGTAAGGTCTTAGACATGGTCCTTGTCATTCTCGACAAGACCAAAGCCGGGCAGGAGATCTTCAATCTCCGGTCTGTCATCTTAGATGGCATTCGGGTGGAAACCCCCCGGAAAAACACCTTCGCTGGACAGTGTCACAACTGCCAGATGTATGGGCACGCATCCCTAAACTGCAAGCTTGACCCAGCCTGCGTTAAGTGCCTCCTCCCACACGCCACGAAGGACTGCCCGAGGCCCAAGGACAGGTCTCTGTGCACCGAACCTCCCGGCTGTGTTCTGTGCGGAAAATTGGGACACACCGCCAATTATGGCGGCTGTCCCAAAGCTCCCAAACAGCGCAAGGCTGGTGGGAAAAGGGGCATTAGGAACCAGCCCCAAACCTCGCGCAGCTCCCTTCCGACCACTGCGCCACCTCCTCTTATGTCTCTAACTCCCCAGAGACCACCTCATTGGGACAAACTTTCGTTCCAATCTTCAGCTCCTGAGTTTTCATACTCAGACAAGTCTTTCCCACCGTTGCGATCTAAGACCGCTAAGGCGACCCCGTCCAAGGCCGCCGCTAGCCCTCTTAAATCAACGGCAAACGCCGGGGCTACCCCAGTAGCCTCTGCCGCTCCCTTACCGTCGCCGCCACCGCCGCCCTCTGCAGCGGTGTCGCGCCCTCCACACTATATGGATCCTGTTGCCGCCTTTTCCCAAAGGTGCAACTTTGATATTTCCACACGCGCTCTGATTTGCTCTCAGAGAGCGTTGGCAAATCCTCACGATTTCGGAGCTCAATGCGCAGCCAGTATAGCTGTCGCTGAGCTTCGCAATTACTGGATTATGCAATCCCAATGGAAGGTCCGACCTTAAACCAGCCGGCTTCCAGAATCAAGCCGAGAGGCCTCAGCGTTGGCTTCTTCAACGCTCGGGGCCTTAGTCGCCAGCGTACTGAGGTTGGAGATTTCCTCCGACGTCACCAGCTGGACCTCCTACTAGTACAGGAGACCTTCTTGAAGGCTTCGCATCGCAGTCCTAACATTTCGAACTACAAGATGGTCCGAAATGATAGGACAACATCGAGGCTTGGCGGTACCGCCATATACTTCCGAAGGGCTCTATACTGTGTAGCTGTCGATCCCCCAGATCTAACGAACCTGGAGGTCTCAATATGCCGTCTAGGCATGACCGGTCACGGACCGATTCATATCGTATCGGCCTACTTGCCGCCCGATAAGGATCTGCTCGAAAGCGACCTAACAGCTTTGCTCGGTTTAGGAGGCGCCGTCATCGTGGCGGGCGACCTCAACGCAAAGAACGTCAGATGGAGCTGCAACTCGACGAACTCGAGAGGCAGAACACTTGACTTTCTCGCGAACCGCCTTAACTTCGATTTAGTAACACCCTTGGAGCCGACGCACAGCCCTGACACTCTGGACCATAGGCCGGACATTCTCGATGTGGCCCTTCTGAAGAACATAAACTTACGTTTATCTTCTATAGAGGTGCTGCACGAGCTTGACTCTGACCATAGGCCTGTAGTGTTGAGTCTGTCCGCCGTTTCCAACGGTCCACCAGACGCGGGGGCCGCGAAAGGCCCCACCAAGATAATCACAGATTGGAGTAGACTTGAGAGCGCGCTCAATGCTACTTCGTCTGAAATTTTAAGTACCGTGCCCGAAAACCTCGATAGCCTCGAGGATGCAACCAAAGCCATCGACTCGCTAACGGCTCACGTGTGCACCGCTGTACACGAGTGCTCTCGGGAGATTCCGACGACGGATGACCGTCGTTGGAAGATTCCCGACGATGCGCGCGAGCTGTTAACCGAGAAGAACGCAGCCGCACGAGCCTATGACTCTTATCGCACCAACGAGAACAGAGTTCGCTTGCGCTCTTTACAGCGAGCTGTAAAGAGTCGTTTCGCGGAACTCCGGGATCAGCGGTGGGATAAGACGCTCGGTGACATAAGACCGTCACACAGGGCTTACTGGCAACTGATTCGCACCTTCAAGTCTCCTACCGAGGATTCGATCCCTCCGTTGGTCACTCCGACCGGTCAACTCGCGTTCGATGACGACGAGCGTGCTGAATGCCTAGCAGACAGCTTGGAACTTCAGTGTTCTCCTAGCAATCTACCAGTAGCCGCGGCTCACCTTTCTAAGGTGAACGCCGAAGTCGAACGTAGATTAGCTAATCCACCGCCGCCGCCGGCACCCGTATTCGCGTCCGCGCCACCACCGCCACCTACCACCGCCGCCGTTTCGACACCTCTGCCCGCGCCGCGACCCGTTTCCGTTCTCGCGTCCAACAACGCGATCTCGTCTTCTCCTCCGCCGCCGCCGCTGCCGGCGCCGCCACCACCACTGCCAACACCGCCGCCGCCGCTTCCCGCCGCCTCCCAGCAGGCGAGGGGAACCGACGATGGCGCTTGCGGAGGTGCTGGCGGCGCCGACGGCGTCGACGTCGAGGATCCGCTTCCGCCGACCTCCCCAGCCGAGGTCAAAGCGTTGATAAAAGCCCTTCATCCAAGGAAGGCACCCGGTCCCGATGGTATCACCAATCGAGTTTTGAAGCACTTCCCTGCTTCCCTCATTACTCTCCTGGCTCTCATCTTCAATGTGGCCTTGAGACATAATGCCTTTCCACAAGCGTGGAAAAGAGCCACCGTTATCGGTATTCCCAAGCCTGGAAAGCCCAAGTCTAAGCCTACCAGCTATCGCCCCATAAGTCTTCTCAATTCCATTGGGAAACTCTATGAGCGACTCATTTATACCCGGCTGTTGAACTTTGTCAACGCCCACAACCTCCTTCCCGACGAGCAGTTTGGCTTTCGAGCCAAACACTCTTGCGTCCATCAACTGCACCGCCTCACGGAGCACATTGAGATAGGATTCCATCGTAAGATGTTAACCGGGGTTCTCTTCTTCGACGTGGCGAAAGCTTTCGACAAAGTGTGGCACACGGGCTTATTATATAAGCTCTACCAACTGGGTGTGCCTGATCGTCTCGTGCTCATCATTCGAGACTTTCTCACTGGTCGCAGTTTTCGTTACCGAGTGGAAGGCTCCCTGTCTTCGCCGCATCCGATCCACGCCGGAGTCCCTCAGGGCTCCGTGCTCTCGCCTCTCCTGTTCACGCTTTTCACTAGCGACATCCCTCGTCACGCGAAAGCCTGCTTGGCTCTCTTCGCTGACGACACAGCTCTCTACTACCGAGGCCGCTGCCCGGAAGTAATAGCCCGTACACTCCAATCCGCAGCCGACGCCCTAGGCGAATGGTTCCGGAGATGGAGAATCGAGGTGAATCCCGAGAAGAGTGCCGCCGTACTCTTCTCTAGGTCTATCCCTCCACCTATTCGTTCCATCTGCATGTTTGGCAAGCGGATCCCTTGGGAGAAGCAAGCCAAATATCTAGGTGTCATCCTAGATCAGGGACTCACTTTCAAACCGCACCTTGCCTCTGTTCGCAAGCGTGCGCGTTTCGTTCTCAGCAGACTGCACTTCCTTATCAACGCCAAAAGTAAACTTTCGCTTCGTAACAAAGTGAGAGCTTACACGGCGTGCGTACGACCCATTATGACGTACGCTTCACCCGTTTTCGCGCACACTAAGCGCTCCTACTTGCAACCGTTGCAAGTTCTTCAAAATCGATTCATGCGTAGAGCCACGGGAGCTCCGTGGTTCTTACGCAATGAAAACCTACACATCGATTTAAAACTGCCGACCATCAGGCAGTGGATGAAGAACGCATCCAAACGCTTCTTCGACACCGGTGTCAAACACCCGAATAGGTTAGTCGTATCCGCGTGCGACTACAATCCGCTCAGAGGCGCGAAACGGCGACGTCCGCGATGCGTACTCACCGATTCCGACGACGAGATCACTCGTGCGATCGCCCGCGACCGCGAACTCCGATCCGCTGCTAGAGTAGGTAGGGACAACCAAAATAGTAGCACACAACACATGCCGAGATATCGCCCACGCCGTCGTGGGCCGCGCCGCGCCCCTCCAAGATAGGCCCTCAGTCGATTACGGTTCCGGTCAGGACCGGACCGCGCGAACGCGAAATGCCCCCCGATCCCCTAAAAAACTAGAGTGTCCGGCAACGTCCTGAGCCGAGGTCCGTCCCCACATGGGGAGCCCTCATGGCAGTTGCCACAGTACTTGATCGGTTCGACCGTCCTCGGACGGCTCACCGAAAAAGTCCGGTGAACCAATAGAGGCCCTTCAGGCCAATTGGGTTAGGTCATCAGCAAAAAAAAAAAAAAAAAAAAGTGAGAGCATCATTCGTTCGCCGGCCGTCAAGCTAGACGGACTAACGGGAAGTGCTATTTAATTTTGTTACTTTGTTAAAGTTATTATCTGTTTATTTTCAATAAATAAGTATGGCCAATCAAGATGGTATTTTCAATGTAAACACCCCCCCTCTTACATCAGAAGAGGGGACGAACCAACGTCATCAATCGGCGCCTGGAAATTCTGCAACAATGTCTCTTATAGTAAACACATTCAAAGACACTATGTGTGAAATGATGGTGCAAATGTCTCAAGAAAATCGTACTGCTCTTACTGAGATGATGAAAATGTTTAATTCTGAAGAAAATCGCTCTGTTCGCATATCAGATATTTATTTTCCAAGCTTTGATCCCGATAAAGGTACTGACGTAAGGGAATGGGTAGACCTGATAACTAGAACACAGATAGAATATAAATTGAAGGATCATGAAGTGCGACTAAAGGCTGCTGGTGTTCTAAAAGGAAGAGCACAAACTTGGGCTGATGATTGGAAAATGTTTAAAAAGATAATGAAACCTGATCCTACCGACCAAGATGCTGTCGAATTCGTGATTGGCAGTATTAAAGAAGATGAGCTTCGGACAGAACTCCTTAATGCCAAATGCCAATCTGTTCCAGAGCTCATTGCGATTGCCAAAACTATGCGTAAACGCAAATATCCACCGGCACTAGAACGTTTAACCAGCAAAAGGATGAAATCCGATGGTGATAAACCAAATCAAGGTGTGACATGTTTTGTGTGTGGTAAACAAGGGCATCGAGCTCGGTGGTGTGATCAAAATGCCATCGCACGTTCTCGGTCAAACCAACCAATACCAACAACCTCTGGATTGGATGAAACAAACAAAGCCAAAGATAAAAAGAAAAAGGAGTGTACTTATTGCTCTATCGCCGGACATACATATGAAACATGTTTCAAACAACTCAATGCTGAAAAGAATGTTAACTTGTGCCAAGTCAATAATAATAACACGAAAAGCGTAATGTCAATCGTAATTGGAGACAATTGCTTTCAAGCACTATTTGACAGTGGAGCGGACTGTTCGCTTGTGCGAGAATCGGTAGCTCTCTCCCTTCCTGGAGCTAGAAAAACCAAAACCACCTATATGAAAGGTATTGGACCAGTACCTGTTATATCCCTCAGTCAGGTGACAACTGTGTGTACCATTAACGACCTTCATCTTGAACTGGATCTTCACATCGTCTTAGACCACGAGCTACCCACAGACATCCTAATCGGAAGAGATGTTTTGAATATACCGGGCTTGAAGGTAATACTATCACATAACGGTATTTCAATGACGAGAGATGAGCAACGCAACAATACTACTAATGTAATATGGCAACTATCTGCAAATTCTATAACTACGGATATAAAGACTAAAGTAGAGCTAGACGCTTTAATGAATGTGCTTAACCAATACGATGACTACTTCAAGGATAGCGTGTCTGAATCTAGAATCACTACTGGCGAGTTAACTATTAGGTTAAAAAACCCTGATAAAATAGTTAGTCGACGACCATATAGATTGGCACCAGTCGAACGTGAAAAGGTCAGAACAATACTTAAAGAACTTCAAGATAAAAATATTATAAGGGAAAGCAACTCTCCTTTTGCAAGCCCTATAATAATGGTAAAAAAGAAAAATGGAGAAGACAGACTATGTGTGGACTACAGGGAACTCAACGCAAACACCGTAAGAGATCATTACCCATTACCTTTAATCTCCGAGCAGCTAGACCAGCTCGCTGATGCCAGATACTTCACTTGTCTTGACATGGCCGCTGGTTTTCATCAAGTACCTATATCTCAAGGATCAATTGAGAAGACTGCATTTGTCACACCTGACGGGCAGTATGAATATTTAACAATGCCTTTTGGTTTGACCAATGCACCGTCAGTATATCAAAGAGCAATAAATAAAGCACTAGGAGACCTTAGAGGCAAAGTTGCACTGGTGTACATGGATGATGTACTTATACCAAGCAAAACGATTATAGAGGGCATCCATAAGTTAAAACTAGTTCTAGGAAATCTTACAAAATGTGGATTTTCTATAAATATTAAGAAATGCTCATTTTTGAAAACTTCGGTTGAATATCTCGGATTTATAGTGGCCAATGGAAAGGTGCGACCCAGCTTATCTAAAGTTGATGCATTGGCAAGAACTCCACCACCGACGAATGTAAAGCAGTTGAGACAGTTTAACGGCTTAGCGGGATACTTTCGCCGATTTATATGTAACTTTTCAAGTATAATGACGCCACTATACAACTTAACTAAGCCTGGAGTTAAATGGGAATGGACGGATAACCACGAAACCGTACGTGCAAAAATAATAAATTATTTAACGTCGGCGCCTCTACTAACTATATTTCAAGAAAATTATCCTATAGAACTCCATACAGATGCCAGCGCTGTTGGATTTGGAGCCGTGTTAATCCAACTAAAAGATGGGATTCGTCACGTCGTTGGTTATTTCAGTATGAGAACTACGCCAGCCGAATCAAAGTACCATAGCTATGAACTCGAAACGCTGGCAATAGTTCGAGCAATTAAGCATTTCCGCCACTTCCTATATGGAAGAAAATTTACAGTCATGACAGACTGCAATGCTGTAAAAGCATCACGTTATAAGCAAGAATTACTGCCTAGAATCCATAGATGGTGGGCATTCTTGCAAAATTTTGATTTCGAAGTTGAGTACAGGAAAGGAGAAAAATTAAAACATGCAGATTTCTTTAGCCGAAACCCGCTTCAAGTTGTTATGAACTTATCGACTAAAGACGATTGGCTGATTGTAGAACAACGCCGTGATGCTGAGCTAAATAAAATTATCAAAGAAATTCATACAAATAATCAGTTACATCCGGACTATGTACTCAAAGATAATGTTCTGCACTACAAAACAATATTGGGCCACAAGACAAAGTTTAATAAGGTTGTCCCGCAATCTTACCGGTGGAGTCTTATTAACACATATCACGAAGCACTTAAGCACATGGGCTGGGAAAAGACTTTAGCCAAACTAAAAGAGAATTTTTGGTTTCCTAAAATGTCATCAACTGTTAGATATTTTGTAGAACACTGTGTCATATGCAAGACCATGAAAGGATCATCTGGAGCCACTCAAAGTCGTTTGCATCCTATTGAAAAGATACCCGAACCATTCCATACCATTCACATTGACATTTCTGGCAAACTAAGTGGCAATGCTTCTCAGAAGGAATATGTTTTTGTGGCAATCGATGCTTACACAAAATTTGTAATATTACAGCACGCTAAAAACAAAACTCAAACTAGTGCATTAAAACATCTACAAGAAATAGTTTTCCTTTTTGGAGCACCGAAACGCATTATAGTTGATGGTGATGGTGCATTTATATCTCATTATAAAACATATTGTGACCAATACGGAATTGAATTACATCAATGTGCTGGATATACAAGCAGAGCTAACGGGCAGGTGGAAAGAATTATGAGGATTATAAAGAATGGCTGACTATAATTAAAAACACGCAGAAAAGCCATTGGATGAAATCACTGGGAGCCTTGCAGTTAGCGATCAATACTACCTTTTCTAAAACTACAGGGCAAACACCAATTGAATTGCTAACTGGCAAGAAAGGAAGTGTTCCTCCAGAACTTCTCAATTTAATAGACGAATGTAACGATTGTATAGACCCCATTGCATTGAGAAAAGTTGTGTTACCAAGGATGACCGAACAGGCTGAAAAAGATAAAATACGGTACAATAGAAATAAAGCCAAAGTCAAAAGATTCGAAAAAAATGAATACGTTTTGCTAAAGGAACCTCCAAGACTTGGCACTAAATTAAGCCCAAAATATGATGGACCTTTTGAAATAAGAAAGGTATTACCTTATGATAGATATGAAGTTCGTCGAATCAATGGTCGTGGTCGATCAAGAAAAGTATGTCATGAGCAACTAAGGCCCGCTCCAAAATTTGGAGTCCAGAGTGATGTGGCCATATCGGCGATGTCTAAAGTCAGTGAAGAGGACGTAACATCGGTTGGTACTACAACATAGATTGAAAAATTCCTATTTAAAAAAAAAATCGGGTAAGTGAAGTCAATAGTGATTAGCGTTAAGAATGTGATCAGTATGTGTTTAACGAGAAACCAACCAAAATTAGCGCTGAGGCTATGAGGTTGACATATTTGCTTTTTAACGAGAACCCAACCAAAATTAGCGCCGAGGCTATGAGGTTGACATAATGTTTCACGAGAATCTAACCAAAATTAGCGCTGAGGCTATGAGGTTGTCATAATGTTTCACGAGAATCTAACCAAAATTAGCGCTGAGGCTATGAGGTTGGTAACCACGGGAATAAGGTATTTGTGATGAATAGTTATTATTATAAAATTTATTTTCAGGTCACTTTCTGTAGACGCAGGGACGCGCCTATCATCAGCATGGCCGTATCGGCGCAAATATCATACGCATTACAATAAGTATATTAAACGAATAAAACGGACGAACAATATTCCGGTTGCATCGCTCGTTGGTGCACAAACAAGTGATTCATTAAAACGTGCCCCACCACTAACGCCTTATAAAAGGCGTGCGCAACGGTGAGAGCGTCATTCGTTCGCCGGCCGTCAAGCTAGACGGACTAACGGGAAGTGCTATTTAATTTTGTTACTTTGTTAAAGTTATTATCTGTTTATTTTCAATAAATAAGTATGGCCAATCAAGATGGTATTTTCAATGTAAACACCCCCCCTCTTACATATATACCTACACAGTCAATGTTGCAGCTGTACCCGTCTTTTATATCGGGGGTTAAAGGCATTGAGCAGCGATACGGCTATTATAGAAATACCTATAAGACAGACTGAACTCCTGTTCAGTCTTATATTGTGCCTATATCGCAAGCATTTGTAAAAAAAACTAAGGGTACATTTACAGTATATTGCAAATGATGGCTATGAGGTATGACTCGCCTTTATTGAACCATTGTGTGCGTAGTGCATGTCTGCCGCACAATTGGTTTCAATATAATATTATTTAAATCTTTATTAATTTATTTACTAACATAGTCCTAAGCATATTGTTACTAACATGATATGAATCCTGGTGTCCGAAATAAAATCTATTTTATTTATTTATTTTAGAGTAAAGCACAATAATAAAAACCGTCTAGCATATTTTTCTTTTTTATTCTAATAAAGGCCTGCGCTTGACTACAGCTTGCTTGATGTTAAGCAAAAATGTAGTCTGCGATGGGACGCATCTGCCCCTTCACCGATTCACTCGTGATTACGAATCATTTTCGGTGAAAAGGTTTGAAAGGAATGAGGCTCCATATGGTTAGAAATCATAATGGAGCAACAATTTCGACCCACCCTCTCAAATGGTGTCACCAGACATAGCCCAGGAAACATTCTTGTGATAAACATTGGGTTAAGATTGTAATTCTGGGCGTAACAGATATTTTTGTGTAAATAAAGCTAACAAAAGGGACTAACTTTTTGACACTTTTTGTATCAAGAGGATTGGATGAAAAACTTGTTCTGGCCTAACTTTTCTTTTGTAACAGTTGGAAAATAAATAATGAACATTTATTTCTGTGTATTTCGAGATTTTTTTGACATAAGGTATTATGATGGATGGTGACTTCGTGATGTCAATAGGAAATGAAATTGCTAAGATTTTCAAAAATCTTTAACGAAACAAAGCGATATGATTTTTGAAATAGAATGCCTTGTAGTTGTGTTTGGTAGTATTATTAAATAAATAATAATATAGTGGGACATTAACACACACGGCCATCTGATCCCAAACTAGGCAGAGCTCATATCACTTCAACCCTTTTTAGTGTCCCACAGCTGGGCACGGGTCTTCCCCCAACTATCTTACGAGTTGAAAAAGTTTAGGCCTTAATCCACACACGCTGGCCAAGTGCGGGTTAGTGGATGTCACATGTCCTCGAATGATTAGTTTCTTTGACATGTTGGTTTCCTCACGATGTTTTCCTTCACCGATATTAAGCAGCGGCGATGAAACAATTCACACAAAAATGTGTGAATTGAATTGTGTGGATTCGAACCCGCGACCTTATATTTCTAAGGCGAGGCCCGTACCACTGCGCCACCGCTGCTCTATATACTACAGAATAATGTAAAACTAATTACACCCAGACAAGACAAACATACATGTTCATCTTACAAATGTCTGGCTTGTGTGGGATTCGAACCCACGACCTACGGCGTGTAGTAAGAATCTTACCGACCACGCCACCGGACCGTCAAATATCTAGGTGATCAAGCATCGTTCGTTGTGTTTGTATAAAATTGACTATCTAATAGTGCTAGACTTTTTCGAATCCAGTAATCTTAGTAATCAAGTAGTCTGTTGGAATGTGGACATTGCTGAAAATCAGTGCTGACGACCTCGGTAGTCGAGCGGTGTAAGCCGTCCGATTGGGTTATACTGTGCCCGGGAGGTCGCGGGTTCGATTCCCGCCCCGGATATTTGTGTAACAGCAAAAATTTGTTTCGGTGTTTATTTGGTTGAGGGACTACCTTCAGTGCCTCGGAGAGCACGTTAAGCCGTCGGTCTCGGTTGTCATTTAACACATCTATGACAATCGTTACAATGTAGTCAGAAGCCATTATAATCTGACACCTGGTCTAACCATATCGGCTACTGGTTCCCTACGAGTTTCGAGGTCTGATGGCAGTCGCTCGTATAATTCAGGTTAGACTGGGAGCCGACCCCAATAGAAATGGGAAAAAGGCAAGGCGAATGATGCTGAAAATCAGTGCTGTGGGTCGCCTCTAGTAGGTACTCACAGCGTTTACTGAGCAATGTCCATGTTTTACAAACATTGGTCACAATATTTACTTATCGGTACAGGGGGCCTATCAGAGGGATAGTCATCGCCAGAAAACTTTTTGAGTGGGTGTGGTTACGAGCAGCAAACAAAGTTAACTTAATCACACTATTAATTTGTTACGAAATGTAAAAATTATACAACGAGTGGTAAGACAGTTCCTAGACCGATGTTGATCGCACGGACGTCTGTAGAGAACTGGAGACAGTTCGTGTGGCGACAGTCCCCACTCGTCGCCCGTGCGGACCTCAGGCTAGACTCTGTCGAAGCGTGTCGACACGACGCGCTGCCTCCTCGCTGTCAAGTTTACTCCCGTACTAATGACTTCTCCGACATACTTTTGTCTTTCTTTTAAGCTGTTTTTTTTTCTTTCATTAGTCCATCAAACTCATAAGTTTTATAATATTAATATAGATAATAGTTGAAACAAATTATCTGTAATAGTGATCTCAGGACTTCATAATGTCCTTAAAATAATCTGCCTCTATTATTGGACATCCCCGTGACCCTTAAGGGTCCTTTATGGATCATCAGATTAGCACTTAATTTCGCTAAAGATTCGAGTGAAGCGACACTAATTGGGTACAAAGTTCGTAAAGGTTAATTGTAATTGTGTAAGATTTTGGGTGAGAAAATCATGTTTGCTAGTGTCTAAGATTTTGGGCAGGCTGGTGGCGTGGTCGGTAAGATACTTGCTTTTCACGCCGCAGGTTGTAGGTTCGATTCCTACTCGAGACAAACATTTGTGTGATGAACATGTCTGTTTGCATCGAGCTGGGTGTAATTAACTATTTTAAGTATATATTTACAAAAGAAAAGTAGTACCTATATGGGTATACACATTGGTACTACTTTTCGCTTCTTCAGGCTTCATAGGTCTTTCTTAATTGCATTTATAAACAAGCTAAATGTTGTTCAACAAGACTTGAAGAGAAAATAAACGCTAATTCGATCTAATTATGTGTTAGTTGTAAAAAATATAGTTCTGTGTATGTAAAAATACATATATTTCTTTTTATTCTTCGATAGGCTGGCGCTTGACTACAACTTGCCTGGTGTTAAGCAATTATGTAGTGTACGATGGAACGCGCCAGCTCAGTGTACCGATTCACTCGTGATTACGAATGATTATAAGTGAGAATGTGGCAGTGGAATAAGTCTCTTTAAGGTAACTGTAAAGTATGCGTAAGGGGACGAGTGAAACTAATGCTTGCTAGTAGCGCACTGCCTTTATTTTAATATTGAAGTGCGTAGGCACACGCACACACACATACTCAACATTCCTCCCCTTAGCTTATACATAAGATAAAGGCACTACAAAACACATGTACTTAATATTTTTTAAAAGAACAGTTTATAATTGACCTTAGGTCGATTACGTTTAGAACGCGTAGGGGTGCTAGGACTATTTCCGATTTGTAACGACGGTGGCTCTGGGCTCGCAGTCGTCCTTTCTCCGCTCGGAGGATCGGGCAGAGCTTCCTGAAACTCTTCATCTTCCGAAGTCTGAACTCTGGGTGTCAGTGGTGATGAGGTGCAAGGCAAGTCGTAAGGGTTGCCGCTAGTAGTCGCAGTTCCGTTGCCGGTGGACTCACTTACTGCGGCTGGCATCACCTCTGTCGTCTCCCCGCCGCTAGTCGGCACCTGCTCTGCCAGTTCTCGAGTTCCGGATGTAGTCGTCGCTACATCAATATCATAGTCCGTAGTTTTATGATCAAAAGTATCATCACCTTTATATAGTATAATTTGGTTTTTATGTTTTTTTACTGTCAATAAGGTAGTGACATCTCTAACTATATACACAACTTTGCCAATTTTTTCCACAATTATACCCTTACACCAAACAAATTTTCCATTTTGTGAATGTTTTTTATATAAGACTCTGTCTCCTTTCGCAAACCCCGGGGCGTTCTTATACACAGTCTTACTCTGCAAACACTGTTTTTTTGCGATGTGAGTGGACGAGAGTGACGACGACTCAGGCTTTAACAGATCAAGTCGTGTCCTAAGATTGTTACCATACACAAGTTCTGCAGGTGAGGAGCCGGTGTTGCTGTGTATGGAATTTCGGTAGTCAAACAAATATTTTAGAAGATTTTTTTCAAAATTACGCCCCCCAGACAACAAACTCGTTTTTATACCTTTTTTGACAATTTTAACAAAACTTTCGGCTTGTCCGTTACTTGAAGGACAATAAGCTGGTGAAGTTATGTGTGTAATTCCGTTAGATTCACAAAAGTTTTGAAACTCGCGTGACGTAAACGATGTACCATTGTCGGTGACCAAAGTATGTGGAATACCAAATCTAGCCATGTATTCATATAGCCTATATATAGTCGCAGAACTTGACGTATTAGTTTTCATATTATAAACCTCTACCCATTTACTGTACGCATCAACTATTACCAAAAACATATGGTTGTAAATTGGTCCTAAAAAATCTGCGTGAATCCTATAAAAATTACGTGTAGGAGCCATCCGTGAGTGCGCTCAACAAGATTGCTCGCCTCTTTACTCCCGTTGCATCACTTTCCGCCCCAATGTCGTTAGCGATGAACCACTGACACATACGGCACTTGAAAGTCTCCCAAGATTGTATACTGTGGTCGAAAGCTGATATTAACCCGAACATTGTAGTGGCCATTTTTTTTTTACAAAAGTGGGTAGGTACTCGTCGCCAGTGTAAAGTATGCGTAAGGGGACGAGTGAAACTAATGCTTGCTAGTAGCGCACTGCCTTTATTTTAATATTGAAGTGCGTAGGCACACGCACACACACATACTCAACAGTAACAAACCTTAAAGGAGCAACAATTCCGACCCACCCTCCTGCATGGTGTCACCGGACATCGCACCGGAACACGGCAAGGCCGTTTCGCGGTGCGGCTTTGTCTGGTGGGTGGTCACTAACTACAGCCGAAGCCTACCACCAGTTGATTGTCACCTGATTAGCACCACCCGGGGACCGCGTGTGAGGATTATTATTAGTATGTGTTATTCTTAGTTACTGACTCACACAACTGTTTAAATCAATCGGTCAGGCTTAACAAGGTAGCTTATAACTGTGTGGCAGTAAACATAGAAATTAGTAAGAGTTATGGCGACCGCTTTAATCGTCACTTAATGTTCCAGTTGCGTTACAGTCATTCCTAGAACTCGTTAGACGTAGAAACTTTAATAGTGATACCAATGCATAACATGCTATTTATAGCTTAGAGAATTGAGAAATTAATAGTGTATTTAATTCATAGCATGCTATTTATAGCTGAGTAATTGAGAAATTAATAGTGATACCAATGCATAACATGCTATTTATAGTTAAGAAAATTGAGAAATTAATAGTGTAACTAATTCGTAGCATGCTATTCATAGCTGAGTAATTGAGAAATAAATAGTGATACCAATGTATAACATGCTATTCAAAGCATAGTAAATGAGAAATTATAGTGATACCAATTTGCAGCATGCTATTCATATCTAGTAATTGCGAAATAAAAATTCAAAAGTTATTTAACTGTGGTTGACCGACAACTTTCTCTTTCGGTCTTCTATCGAATATATTTCGAAAAGTGTTTGTTGGGATTGCATTGCAATTGAGAATTGTAAATTCAGAAGTTGAGTTGATATTGTCTTTCGGCCTTCTGTCGGATCGTCGGATGTATTTTAGAGAGTGTGCGTTGGAATTACACAAGGCTCAATATACAACATATTCAAGATCGTAATAAATGGTAGTAAATATTAGTTAGTTAAGCGCTGGCCAGCGTAACAAATGATGTCGTATTGAAAAGAGTAAACGAAAAAAAAGGTTAATAGGAACTTTATAGAACCGAAGAAGAAAGATAATGGAATATCTCATACGAGAGAAGTAAACTGTGAAAGAGGAAGGCCAAGGCTTAACTTTATGAACCAAATGAAGAAAAAGGTTGGTGTTATGTCGTATAGGGAGAAAGAGGCTGACCAATCTAACCAAAAAGATCAATGATTGCTAAATTCTAGTTAAAAAGAACATTCACAATATTTTTTTTATCCTATATTAGGCTTGCGTTTGACCACAACTTGCCTGATGTGAAGCAATTACCCAGTAAATACCGATTCACCCGTGACTTGAAGACCGGCAGATTATACCTATCGGGAATAATAACTGCCGGCAGCGAATTTCGCAACTTAGCAGTTCGCACAATGAAAGTGCGAAAGCGTGCTTTGTGCGTACCCGTGGAATTTCCACCATATAACGGTGGCGCATAGCCGTACCTCTACTTGTCCGATGGAAGAACAGGGATGGGGAAATAAGATTATGTAATTCAACGCACACTCTCCGAAGTGTATCCGATAAAAGACCGAAAGACTTGCAACTATGCGGCGATGCTCGAATTTGTATGATACTTATTTTATTTTACTTAATTAATATGTTTTTGAACCGACTTCGATTGATTTCAATTCGATCGGTTTATATTTTTTTGTGTATGTACATCATTTACGCTGAAATTTATGATCCGATTCACGTAATTCATCATTAGTTTGATGTAGAATAGCTGTCATTTGGACCCATAATTTTTTCTTATAATAGGTTTGCCCTTGACCACAATTTGCCAGTTGTAAAGCAATGATGTAATCTACAATAGAACACAGTAAATACACTCACTAAATTAACAGAAACAAAAATAAAGATGCTGGCAGCGAACTCCACAACTTGGCAGTTGGCACGATAAAAGTGAGAGGCAATGCGCTTTGTCTAAACCCGTGGAATCACGGTTTTAGTCACGGTTATCAGAACCGTGACTACTAAAGACAATTTACTTAGTAATAGAGACATCCTCCTCTCTCCTAAAATTTATTTTTTGCATGCTATTATAATGAACTTCTTCATTCTTACGCTGTGTCCAACAGGGCCCATAATTGTGACAAAATTGTATTACTTACCACCAATCTGTAACATTATGGGTGGAATAAAGACATTGAGTATTGAGTATTGAGTACTTGTCCGATAAAAGAGCGTAGTTTTAGAAATTCGATCTAACACTTAAATATATGTATATGTATATGTCTGTTTCATGTTTTTATTTTTCATATTACCTACGTTTTCTAGAAATTTTCTTGTCACGTCAACGCGAACGCTAGACATGAGACGACTCTTTATGTTTGAGAGGGAAATCGTGATCGGAACTTTTATTTTCACAATGTACGAGTAGAAAATTCAACATGTATCAGAAATCAAGACAAAATGTAAATTTGTAAATGCAATTTGGGATGTACACATGACTACGTAACAAGCTACAAGTTTCAGTATAAGGTGATCTCGCATTGTATAGGATTTCCGTACAATGAAAGGTCAGCCAGCTTAAATTGGTTTTGTATAGCTCAATGTGTACCTACTCGTAGGTACTGGTGCATTAGCGCACGTGACAAATTCTCGAGATTATATCAGGTATTCTTATTTAATTACTAGCTGCCCCAGCGAACTTCGTACCGCGTATTTCTAATGTAATACGTATGTATTTTTAATGCCACATTATACAAAAATAAAAACGAAAAATTTTGTCGAAAAATTAAAAAAAAATTAAGGGTGAACAACTCTTATCACTTAGGGGTATGAAAAATAGATAGTAGCCGATTCTCAGCTCTACTGAATATGCATAAAAAATCATAAGAATCGGTCAAGCCGTTTCGGAGGATTATGGTAACGAACATTGTAACACGAGAACACCCACGGACGAAGATGACTCAGCCCCCAAAAACCTGCCTTTATTGCCTGAAGTGCTAATCGAATGCCATCGGATAGCTCAAACAAATTATCTGATCAGGAGTAATCAAATGTAATACAACATGTGTACCTAGTAATTGCTAGCGGTGTCCTTGCCGATTACCGAATACTGCCGAACTTAATGTTGGCACATTAAGCCCTCAATATGTAGCACATCGTAGGGACCACTAGATGTGTATGTTAATATTTATATTTATCATAACGGGCAATTGACGCGCTCACCCTTAATTTGGCTTTACGTTTCGAAACGGCTTGCACCGGTCGTGGCCGCAAGCAGACTGCACACCACGACCGATGCTTATGTTACACGAGCTTCCGCCCAAGGCTTCGTCCGCGAAATTGATCTCACTAATCTTGTGTCTCCATACAAACTTTGGAACCCCGTTTCACCCCCTTAAAGGGGGAGTTTTGAAAAATCCTTTCTTAGTGCACCTCTAGAACCCATTAGGAACCTATGTGCCAAATTTGGAGTCTCCAGACCCACCGGTTTGGGCTCTGCGTTGATATGTCAGTCAGTCAGATTCTTCTTTTATATATTTAGATTATCATATTTTATCGGTTCATTTCGAATCAATCAAGTAGTATGACAACTTCCATGAGGGCTCCAATGTGGGGACGAACCTATAAGGCAATGTAATTCATATACTTATCACCATTGTAGTTAAAGAAGCTTGTTAGGGAACTTGTAAATGTGAAAATAATGCTAGTTCAAGAATAAGTCACTTAATACCAATTGTTTGGTTTCAAAGATCAGTTTTGTTGACATGGAGTTGGCGCTGTGCCAAATGTACTGCATTCCCGTCTATTGACGGCAGTTACTTAGCTATTCTGAGGAAATTGTAAGGAAAACAATACATGAATGATGTGGTCCTGTCCGTTTTTAAATTGAACCAAAGCTGCACTCTCATTATTCCCCTGACGAACGGTTTATTTGGAATCGGCCAAATCGTAAAAGTTAGCGAGGAGTTTATAGAATTTTAGTTGAATCTAACATACAGGTAATAGTTGTAATTAGGCCGCTGTCCTATCAAGTCAATAAGGTTAGAAGACGTCATGATAACAACACTAGCGACCCGCCCCGGCTTCGCATGGATGCGTTTTTTGATGAGAAAAGTTGTATCATCCAATAATACATGTGGAGTTATAGAAGATGTCCAACATGTTTTAGCTGAATGTAGTCTCGTCCAGTCTCATAGACGTCAAGCTTTTGGTAGCGCTGATGATTACGATGTTTGTTTTTATAAAGTAAAGTGAAGTAAAGTAAAGTAAGTAAAGTCTATTCGTAAAGTAAGTAGTCACAATAAATATCTTAGAGTACAGGTTTATTTCACAATAGGTAGAGTCTAATACATTTGCCTGAACTAGGTTGCCCTGTGTTTCAGGCTTAAAGAGCAAACAATGTTTTAATAATCACTAAAGTGCAAAGTAAAATATATATAACACATTTCATAACACTAACTTTAATACAAACTAAGTAGTAAATAATTATAATAAAAGAAACTTATTCACTTTAATACTAATAATAACTTCTCTGTATCATCATAAGTCAAATTTAGTAGGGCATCCTGAAGATTTTAAACAGCATCCTGTCTTTTCCGTCCTAGGATGAAGCCAGGATGTTGTACAAATTAGTGTTTTTGTGCCTGAAACTACGATCTCAGGCACTAAATGGTATTTAGTTTACTTATAATTCTAGTTTGTATTATATAAAACAATTATATTAAATTTATTCGTTTGACGGGCCGGTGCCGCGGTGGCGTGGTCGGTAAGATACTTGCTTTTCACGCCGCAGGTCGTGGGTTCGATTGCCACCCGAGACAAATATTAGTGATGAACATATGTGTTTGTGTCGAATCTGGGTGTAAATATCTATTATAAGTATATATTTACAAAAGAAAAGTAATATATGTATAGTATATACCATTTATCTGGTTTTCATAACACAAGCTCTGCTTAGCTTGAGACCAGATGACCGTGTGTGTTAATGTCCCAGAATATTTATTTATTTATTATTTATTGTATTTATTTAATTTTGTAATCGATCATAAGGGTCACATCTTCAATACTGAAGAGTCCCCTTGAATAAATAAAGATAAAAAAAACATTGTTGGCTGATAGTGTGGCCGGTAAGATACTTGCTTTTCACGGCGCAGGTCGTGCGTTAAATTCCCACTCGAGACAGACATTTGTGTGATAAACATGTCTGTTTCGAGTCTGGTTGTAATTATCTCCTAAAAGTATATATTTGCAAAAGAACGTAGTATAACAACAAGTAGTATATACAAGCTCTGCTTAGCTTGGGATCAGATGAGCGTGTGTGTTAATGTCCCTGATTGCTATTAAATAAAATAAATAAAATTAAAATAAAAAAGCCTTTATTATTCCACGGCATGTACAATAGACATTAATGAAAAATGAAAAATAACATAGTGGGTGGTGAGTTTTAGTCATCTATGCATGCCAGCTGGACGCCTCTTTGGGTGAAGGCCTTCTCTAGAGATTGCCACTGGTCGCGATTTTTTGCTAGGTTTGACTAATTTATCGTTCCAATGGACTCTATTTCGTCCTCCCACCTAGCTTTTGGTCGACCTGCTTGAATACTATTACTATTAACAACTAGCGGACCCGGCAGACGTCGTTCTGCCCGGTAAAGCCGTGCCATCTACCGGGACTCAGACCTACCGAATATAACCAATAATAAATAATAGGTATCTAACCCGGTTTTCGGCACTTCTTCGCTTTCTAAATTTTTTTTTTTATTTTGCTCTGCGTAAGAACCATCCTCGTACTTAGGGGAATATTTTAAAAAAGAATTAGCGAAATCGGTCCAGCCATTCACGCGTGATGTCGTAACAACGGAAAATGGGTTTCATTTATATATATATATATATATATATATATATATATATATATATATATATATATATAGATGTCGATTTTGACCGTTTCCTTCCTTTAATACACTATTTTCTTCATAGTACATATCCATATAACTATTAATTCATGATACTCTAATATCCCAAGCACACGAAACTATTTGTATTAGTATATTAAGTTTACAAACAAACACCCTCGAACCCTTTTAACTAGAGTGTACTCAACCCGCCATATATCTGGGACGGTCGTTCATCACAAAGGGGCTATTATTTATTGCAAGGACCTACAGCTTGACCCCTAAGTACACTCTAAAAGGTATAATGGTATGAGTGTACAGATTTACGATTCCAGATTTCTTATAAATATTGATATCATTGTATAAGATGAATAAGAGCAAAGAGCAACGGTGTCGCAGTGTTATCGGCCTCGCCTTTGAAATATAAGGTCGCGGATTCGATGTGTGGATTGTTTTATCACTTCAACCCTTTTTAGTGTCCCACTGCTGGGCACGGGTCTTCTCTCAACTATCTCACTAGTTAGAGAGTTCAGGCCTTAATCGTCCGCACTGGCCAAGTGCGGGTTGGTGGATGTCACATGTCCTCGAATGATTAGTTCTTAGACATGCCGGTTTCCTCACGATGTTTTCCTTCACCGATATTGAACAGCGGCGATTAAACAATTCACACAAAGATGTGTGGGCACGACTGGGATTCGAACCCGCGACCTTATATTTCTAAGGCGAGGCCCGTACCACTGCGCCACCGCTGCTCCATTATTTTATAGCGCTGCTCAATATCTGTGCAGGTAATCATGTTTAAGAACTATTCATTCGAGGACATGTGACATCCCAATCGTAAGATAGTTGAGAGGAGACCCGTGCCCAGCAGTTGGCCACTAAAAGGGTCGACGTGTGAGCTAGCGTACGAGTCAGCCTGCAAAATAACTGCACTGTAGTAACTAACACTGTCTGGACGTCACTTACGTCACTAGTAGATGCGAGTAGGTTAGTACCTCACACCCGAGTTACTTAAAAAAAAAATGTTTTGACTCGCCTGTTCAACCGACAGACATCACTTGCATTGTCTAACGTTTAGCAGAGCTCGTCAGTGCCAGATGGAAGGACATAGTATTATATATAGTGTAGTGGGTCATTAACACACACGGTCATCTGATCCCAAACTAAGCAGAGCTTGTACTATGGAAACCAGATAACTGGTAATATACTACATATAATACTTTTCTTTTGTAAATATATACTTAAATATAGATAATTACACCCAGACCCAAGACATTAAACAAATGTTTGTCTCGGGTGGGAATCGAACCCACGACCTGCGGCGTGAAAAGCGAGTATCTTACCGACCACGCTACCGGCCCTTATTTTTTTTTAACTTAAAATAGGCTTGCGCTTGACCACAACTTGCCTGATGTGAAGCAATGATATAGTCTACGATGGAACGCGCTTACCCAGTAAAAACTGATTCACTCGTGACTTGAAGACCGGCAGATTGTAGCTATCGGGAAACATAGATGCCGGCAGCGAGTTCCACAATTTGACAGTTCGCCCAATGAAAGTGGAAGCAAAGCGCATTGTGCGTACCCGAGGAATTTTCACCATATAACGATGGCGCATAGCCGTACCTACCTCTACTTGTCCGATGGAAGAACGGGGATGGGGGAATAAGATTGTGTAATTCCAACGCACACTCTCCGAAGTGTATCCGATAAAAGACCGAAAGACTAGCAACTATGCGGTGCTTGTGTTTTTAAAAGCATTTTCCAATATAATATTATAGACCTTATTGCTGCTTTTTATAAGATACTTTCACGTACAATAACTCACAAGACTGAACGGTAAATGTAGCAAACGCAAGCCGAGCTAACGGCGTGCAAGTAGACAAGCAGAATAACTGCACTGGGCAAGCAGCAACTCGCACTGTGCAAACTAGGCACAAGACATATGGAAAATATTTAGTGTAATCTGATTGACAGGCCGGTTGCGTGGTCGGTAAGATACTTGCTTTTCACGCCGCAGGTCGTGGGTTCGATTCCCACCCGAGACAAACATTAATGATGAACATTTGTGTTTGTGTCGAGTCTGGGTGTAAATATCTATTATAATTATATATTTACAAAAGAAAAGTATTATATGTATAGTATATACCAGTTATCTGGTTTCCATAACACAAGCTCTGCTTAGCTTGGGACCAGATGACCGTGTGTGTTAATGTCCCAGAATATTTATTATTATTATTAAAAAAAAATCTCAATTCGATATTGTACCTACACATTTACACAGACAATTGAAAAATAGGAAACAACATGTCACGCGGTTCTTGCCAGCTAAGACCTACTGCGTCACACGTGAATTGTTATTGTAACACACAGTTATTGATACTTGAAACCGTTAGCAAATAAAACCCAATTGACTAAGTAGATAGAAAAATCTGTATTACAGTCCATCAAATCTAAGAAGTACCGTTTGACGTTTCACTGTTTTCAATTAAATTAGCTTCATAGAGGCGTAATTCACACTATTTTTATTAGCTTTCCTGTAAAATAATTGAATTGTAAAGTAATTTTTATTTTAAGATAACATAAACAATTTTCATACTAAAAATAAAATTCTAAATGTACTACGTTTAGAACTGTCAAACGGTACTTCTTAGATTTGATGGACTGTAATATAACAAAGCTGAAGAGTTTGTTTGCAACAACAACTGTTACTAGTTCGATTTGTAAAATTATTTCACAGTTAAATATAAAACCGTTTAAAAACACATAAATATAAAAAACTTGAGAGGTGTCAAGGGACACCCTGATTTTTTTTAAGTTATATGTAATAATATTTTTTTTATTAATTTTTTTCTATCTCTAGAGAGAGAGAGAGAGAGAGAGAGAGAGCGAGAGAGCGAGAGAGCGAGAGAGCGAGAGAGTGAGAGAGCGAGAGAGCGAGAGAGAGAGAGAGAGAGAGAGAGAGAGAGAGAGAGAGAGAGAGAGAGAGAGAGAGAGAGAGAGAGAGAGAGAGCGTGAGAGCGAGAGAGAGACAGACAGAGAAACATGCGCACGCCACACAGCTTACTATAGCAAAAAGTGTCGTGACAACTTTTCGTAAGATTTTTTTCCGTCTAGCCCCCTTTAACAACGCGCGATAAGGAACTTCGTTCCAATAATAATAATAATAATTCTTTATTTACCTTAAGCGTCGTACATAAAGAGGTCTTAAAACTAGTCCATGTTCCAAAACGTGTAATGTTATTGAGTCACAAAAATATTAAGCCTTTTGCACTTATCTATAAACGCATCTATACTTATTTTATAAGGTTTAAGAGTTTGTTCATTACGTTGAACTCGCTTTTCTCAAGGACTAAGGTCCGACTTGAAAGAAAAATCTTGCTCAATTAGATAGTTCATTGTATGCTTTAAGATCGCCATCTTAAAGCATACAATGAACTATCTAATTGAGCGGTGTATAGTTACAAATGGTCATGTGATTTACGTGAGAACAATGTACGAGCAATGTATCGAATGTACGTAAATCTTGAAGCAATATAGGTGCTCTTGTAGACCAATAATAATTATTAGAAACAGAATGTGAGCCGCCATCCTGATGTCAAGATGGCCGGTGATTGGCAAATAGCACGTAATTATTTTTCTCGCAGAAATTGCGTGGAAAATTATTTCTAGAGTGAATAAATCTTTTTTGACGTGATAACGTCTTTAAAATCGTTTTAGTCGGGTGACATGTTCAGAAACTTGTGTCACACCAAAACCTCACGAGCGCGATCGCAGGTATAATGAGAGAGAGACGGACCGATCTCCCGTCTCATCTCGAGCGCTGCCAGTCATTCCGTGAAACTTGTCACGCGGAATCCTCACGAGCGGAGGCTGGCATAGCGTTCGAGTGAGTGGACCGATCTTCCGTCTCTCTCACTCTAGCGGCATACAAACGAATGGAGATTTTAAGACGTTATCACGTAAACATCTCGATCGTAAACCTACTTTACAAACAACCAATTTTTTTAATCTTTGTTTGATATTGATTATTTAATTTTGTGATAGTGATTTTAAATTACGGTAATAATCAAAAATAATAAAATACTAGTATTTGTGAACTGGTGACACATCGTAAGATTTTCCTCAACTCCCTCTAACTTCTATTTAGGCTAAAAACGTGTTGGATTATTAAAAAAAAAAACAGGTGTACATCCATAATAGAAGTTTTAAAGAATCTCGCGTGAGATTTGAGGGAGGGTAGAGGGAGTTGAGGTAAATCTTACGATTTCTCACCAGGGGGAAGGTCGAAAAATTCTCAAAACTGCCTCACGTATATAATGGACGCCCCCTTGTACTATTTATTGAAGAAGGCTTTATGCCGCTTTTTGTCCCACCGCTGGGCATGATCATTTGTAGAAAATCTAGCAATAAATACATAAACACTGTAGTAAGGTTACACATAAGAAGGGTAAACGAAATTATTACTCCCAATAAAACCGGATGAGTTAACTCAACAGTAAATTGAATCACAATGCTCCTGACAGGTTAGAATGTATGAGACTCTGATTCGATAATGTATGAGACTATTTGTGAGATATTTGTTGCATTGTTCGACTGGCCGGTGGCGTGATCGGTAAGATACTTGCTTTTCACGCCGCAAGTCGTGGGTTCGATTCCCACCCGAGACAAACATTTGTTTAAATATGTCTGTTTGTCTTATGTCTGGGTGTAATTATCTATATTTAAGTATATATTTACAAAAGAAAAGTATTATATGTAGTATATTACCAGTTATCTGGTTTCCATAGTACAAGCTCTGCTTAGTTTGGGATCAGATGACCCTGTGTGTTAATGTCCCACTATATTATTATTATATATTATATTATTATTATTGTTACCCAATTTCTAGAGTATTGTTGAGATATTTTTGTAGTTTTTTTTTCACGTATAAAGAAGTTATAACTCGCCTAGTAGACAACACGGTTAGGTAACTAGGACTATGGTTGGAATATGGTCCCTGCCTGACCAATGCAAATAAACACGGATAAAATTATTATTATTAACTTGTCTAATTGTATCTTAATGTTGTAAGTAAATGTATTACTCTTTTGGTAGATATAATAATATATTAACAACCCATTCCTGTTTTGCATGGTTGTTCCTAAGAAGATGTTAAATTCTCCTAGCGATTTTTCCGGCTACCGGAGCCAGTCTTAGCTGACTAATCAGGTATGCAGGAATATTATAGTGCACAAGTGTGTGCGCACACAAGTGGATTAACCGACATAACTGTTGAAAGATCAGCCACAGGACCGACGGCACGGAGGTACGGAACCAACTCCTGGCTCCGAACTCACGTTGAGAAATAAGAGAAGTGTCAATACTCTTTTTTGTCGGGCGCGGGATGTAAACTCAGTGGTAAGTGCGTTTGCTTAAGAACTGCAAGGAAAATACTTTTCTATACTTAGAGAATTTTAGTTGCAGCTCGATGTTTGGAATTGTGCTCAATGAACGGCAAGGCTCGCCTCCTGTTACGTATGGGACCTACAGAAAGTCGGCGAAAAGTGGGTGACATTCACCTCTGCATACACCATCGGATAATGCAGGCTTCCAATTCATATAAAATTAAACTTTCAAAGTAATATTATGTAAAGAAAGAAAAAGAAAGAAAGAGAAACATTTCTTTGACAAAGAAATGACACACAAAATTGACATTTTAATTTTGACCTTTTAAACTATAACTATTTTATTTTTATTTTATTGTGACCTACTAAAATTTAAAATTTTATTATCATATAATTTTTTTATTGCTATATAAGTGGCAGAATATAGAGGCACTTACTTTAATTTGTACCACCTCAAATGTACCTATTATTCACAAAATAAATGAATTTGAATTTGAATCAATCAAATCATTTATTTCTTAAAACATCACCTTTTAAAACAACAACACAAAGTTATCAAAACACAAAATCCCGGTACGTTTGACTGTATGCAAACAAAAAACTGAACGGTTTGCAATAAATCAACAGCAACTCCCAAAGGTAACGTTTAATATATTTTTTACTGTTTTGTTATATATTTTATATTTTTCCCTTCCCAATTCCCGAAAGCCCTGTACTCCATTTAGTAAATTACCCGAATCTCCGAAAACCTACTGGTATTCTAAATGCGAAAGTTACTCTGTCTGTTGCGCTTTCACGCGAAAATTACTGAACTTATATGGTTGAAATTTGGTATGGAGATAGTTTAAGACCCAGAAAAGGACACAGGACAGTTTTTATCCATCTGCGCAAAAAGAGGTTAATGATCTAGCCTGATAACTGGCATACGCGCGGATGGATCTTCAGTCGGATAGTTAGTTATTTACATTTAATACTATAGGCCGACCGTTTAACTCGCGTATCGCCATCTGAGGTACAAAGTCATAAAACATTAGCGGACCCGGCAGACGTCGTTCTGCCCGGTAAAGCAGTGCTATCTACCAGGTCTCAGACCTACCGAATATAACCAATAATAAATAATAGGTATCTAACCCGGTTTTCGGCACTTCTTCGTACTTAAAGGAATATTTAAAAAAATATTAGCGAAATCGGTCCAGCCGTTCACGCGTGATGTCGTGACAACGGAAAACGGGTTTCATTTTATATATATAGATTAATTAATTCTCATAACGAACTATTTAACCACAGATAAAAGTAATGTAAGACTATTCATCACTAATATCCATATCGCTTGAATCATCATCACTGTCTGTGCAGCTTGAGGAGTCAGAATCTTGGCGATAGGCGATACGCGAGTTAAACGGTCGGCCTATAACACATACTGGAGTATGACAATTGGCACACTTTAAGTGTCAAAATTGTTATTTACTAGCTTTCCACCGGAGTCTTCATCTGTGTGACCTAGATTTTACATCATACCCAGGCCTTTCTCGATAAATGGGCTATCTAACAGTGCAAGAAATATTCAAATCGCACCAGTAGTTCCTGAGATTAGCGCGTTCAACCAAACAAACTCTCGAGGTTTATAATATGAGTATAGATTATTTAATTGTATGCTCAAGTTTGAAGAATAAGTTCAAAAGGTTTACGGCTTTTTTCATAAAAATCTTAAAAGACTTAACTTAAAATGGACTTTGTCTCTTTCTTACTGGTGTAAATGTCAAGATGACAGACAAAAACAAACGAATTATAAACCTAATTTAGCTTATAAACCCTAGTTTTCACTGGCGTAACTTGTTCAAGAAAACATGTTGCAAGCACTATCTATCTCTATCGTTAAGAGATGAGTAGAAAGAGATAAGACTATGCTTGTATAATGTTTTTTTAAATTCTTAGTGTAACCTAATGGAGTTAGAAGTTTTTAGTTTAACGCGGTTTTAGTTAGTTTTGTTGGAGGTGGTAAAATCTAGGGACTGAAAATTTTCCCTTATCCAATTGATCTATTGATCATAAAATACGTATTCAACATCCTTACAAATCCAAGATGGCCGCCGCGTAAAATTGCGGTCCAATTTTCTTACAAACCTTTCAATTTAAGTATCTAATGAAAGGTCTTGATTTTAAGAATTCATTTAATAAAAATCCAAGATAGAATCGCGGACTAATAATAACTTTTAATACATTTTAGTAAAACCTTTTAACCTAAAAACTTTATTTAGAAATTATTAATAATTCATAGTTAAGGCAGGACATCGTCTATTGGGTCAACTAGTAAATAAATTTATATTTTCACACACATTTTGATTATCTTTGATCTGAGTTTGTTTGGCGTAGATTTAGGTCTTTGTGTTATCTAAACAGAGCTATTTAATTTAAACCAACCACAGACGGATTACCAAGAATATCGACCATTGACATGAACTGGGATGTTTGTTTGTAGCAATGTTTGCTAAACTTGACTCCCTTATGATAGAGCTACGAAACAGAGCAGAGCGAAGCGACAAGCGGTATCGATGTTCAAAAAAAAACTTTATTATCAGACAACACAGTCCATAGGTACTGTTAGTAATATAAAACAATACAAGAACATAATTTAATATACCTAATTTAATATAATAACAGTACCTACAACAATAAAATAGATAGGTATGGGCATAATGGACGCGGCGCATTCAATTATAGACGGACTTGCAACTCCGTGTATCGCCTGAAAATGGCCGCATCCATTCTGTCCACTACAGTCCAAAGATATTTCAAATTTTTAATACCAAGTAGCGTCACATGCTACTCAAGAGACATCGTCATTATAGCAATTCTGAATCGCACAAGCATGTTTTACCGACGACTGACACAGAGAGAACTATAATAATAATAATAATAATTAGCCCGTAGGGCAGCTTGTGGCGAGCTGTTATGGCGTTGCCTTCCAAAAGTCCGGAACTCCATAGCTCCGAGCAGTAACTAATTATATTTAGCTTAATATTGTATCTAGCTCATGTATATGCCTTGAAATTCAATAAACTTATTTTTTTTATTTATTTTTTTATAAGAAAAGACAAACATAACAATAATAATAATAATATAGTGGGACATTAACACACACGGCCATCTGATCCCAAACTAAGCAGAGCTTGTACTATGGAAAACAGATAACTGGTAATATACTACATATAATACTTTTCTTTTGTAAATACATACTTAAATATAGATAATTACACCCAGACTCAAGGCAGACAGACATGTTCATCACACAAATGTCTGACTTGGGTGAGAATCCAACGACCTGCGGCGTGAAAAGCAAGTGTCGCGTCACATACCTCACGCCACTCAAGAGACGTGACGTCATAGCAATCCTGAATCGCACAAGCAAAGTTCCACCGACGATTAGCATATATACAACTTCCCGACAAGAACAGTCGGAGGGAGTACCGCGGTCGCCGGGCATTACACCTCGCCCGGTTGGAGGATCTTCCCTTCTCACTGAAGGGTCACTACCACCCGATCCTCCAGTCTCCTCCACACAAGTATCTTACCGACCAATCCACCGGCCCTTAAAAAAAAGTAGAATACGAAGGGCTGTCTATTGTTTACCTAATTAGGGTCGACGGGGTCGTGTGTCCTTTGTCCGTCAACTGATATCTTAAAGGACACTTAATTAAGAAGAATTGTATGGAAAGTATCAGCAGCTGTACGGGCCTCACCTCAGAAAAATAAGGTCGCGGGTTTGAATCCCAGTCGTACCCACACATCTTTGTGTGAATTGTTTCATCTCCGCTGCTTCATATTAGTGAAGGAGAACATCGTGAGGAAACCGGCAGGTCTGAGAACTAATCATTCGAGGACATGTGACATTCACCAACCCGCACTTGGCTAGCGTGTGGTTTAAGGCCTAAACTCTCTCAACTCATAAGATGCGTGCAATTTGGCTCTCTGTAGCACCATTACTTCTCAATTGTGTAAAAAAGAAAAAAAATTGTTTGGAGGTAGTCAGTAATAAGTGTGATTGATATTTTTGGACGTCAAATACCTCAGTACACCCGTGAACATGAAGTCTGAAAAGACATTGAAACGTCGGGATCTAAAACCTAAAATAAACCGCGATAAAATCCGTTACAAAGTAGTTTTATTTCAATGTGTGATATTCGCGTAAATCCAAAATAAAAATATTAAAAAATATATATATGTCCAATATTTTTTCATCACAAGACAGAACTAATTAAAATTTAATTATAATTTCTATTAAAGCCCCATCCGGAACAAATTGTATTACGCGGGTGTCTACGCAGTTTCATACAAAAATTACTCAGTTGACCGAGTCTATGTTTCCCGGTAATTAAATAATCTGCCTGTCTTTAAGTCACGAGTGAACCGGTATTCACTGGATAAGCGAGTTTCATCGTAGATCACATTATAAGGATAAAAAATGTCCCGAAGTACTTTTTTATTTTATAATAGACCACAACTTGCTTGTTGTTAAATAATGAAGTAGTCTACGATGGAACGGGCTTACCTAATAAATGCTGATTTTCTTGTGACTTGAAGACAGGCAGATTTTAGCTATCGGGAAACATAGATACCGGCAGCGAATTCCAACTTGGTAGTTCGTACTATAAAAGTAGAAGGGAAGCGCTAAGTGGATACCGTGAATTTTTACGCGTGGGCTTCTGCCTAACTCATATCCTCGCGTAATAACGATTAAAAAATTTAATTTAAATTGTCTATTGTATAAACAGTATCTGGAAATAAGTTGGAGATATTTTTTACGGTGTATTTAATAAGAATCCCATCGAACAGACGATTTTTTTTATCTTAAAACATTTTAATTAACACAATTTAATTATTTATTTTAATTGTTTTCAGTATTTGTTTAATTAATTTTTCTTTTTTGTTTTAACTTTTATACGAATTTATTTATACGAATATATTAAATTAAGATCATTTAAATGATTTTAATTTAATCATCAAGTTCTCAGTCATGCCTATAAAGTAGCTGTGTATTTGTTGTATGTTGTGGCGAACTAAATTAATTATGAATTAGTTTTGATACAAGATCCTCAACCCGCAGCAGGAGGCTGAAATTATAATTTAATTTAAACTAAACTTACCAGCAATTAATTCTCCAATGCAACCACTAATGACTCCCTGCCAGCATAAGCACTTACGCTATAAACATATTAAAAACACACTGTCACATTCAAACTAACTCACTTTTAAATTAAAACGATTTCAATTTAAAAATAAGACACTTCAAAATCTTAAAATAAAAAAGTCACAGTTGCTTTTATAAATTTAAATATAAAACTTCGAATTTAAAGCTTGCAATTCATTTAAAATTAAAAAAACAATACACTTCTAAATTAGAACGTCAATTTTATATTTTAAAATTATGAAAACCCGGATATGTTTTTTAAAATTTACTTTGAATTTGGAGTTCGAATTTCGTATTCGATGTGATCGTAAGAGAGCACGTCCGACCACAACGGGATCTGAAAAGCGACTGCCTGCCTGAATTCCCGTTGCGAATCCTGTAGTCTCGGGCAAAGTGCTCCCACGCGTGAACTATGTGAACTAGACAATGTAGCTCTCTCTAGTTCATCTTTTACCACAGTTCACACAGATGTAAGTTTAAGTGAAAATCGCGTTATCTTAGCTTTGTTTAGAACCACTAGGCACCAATCCTGCATCCATATTAGTATTACAATTTTTACAAACCCGTAGTACATTTTTCATACATTTTCTGCTGATTGCAGTTAATTTCAGGCATCAGAGATTCGGGTACGATATTATTCAGTACCTAAAAATAAAAATTCTGGCTTTTAAAAGCAATTTAACTAACAATTAACCGCGCTGCCAAGCGGTCTTGACACCGTGCAGAGAGGGTGGGTTAGAATTATTGCTCTTTTAAAATTTCTGACCTTTATTATAGAAGCTCATTCCACTGCCACTTTCTTACCGAGATTCATTCGTAATCACGAGTAAATCGGCATATTGGGCTGGCGTGTTCTATAGAAGACTACATCACTGCTTAACATCAGGCAAGTTGTAGCATCAGGCAAGTAGTGCTCTTCCTCCTGTCTCCTACTTTTTGCTGTGCCCTGGGTTATTGAACACTAAAATATTATTTGTAACACATTTTATTGTTCAATAAGGTCAAATAGGCCTTAAAAAACTTTTTACTAGAACGCTTTTTATACTCAAGACATGAGTTGTAATTGAATTATTATGATTTTGATGACCAATAATGAAACTGAATTGATTATTTATTACTTTTTTCTTTTTTTAAATTTTCAATTGTAAATGTGACATAATCACTAAAATTGGAATTGGTATTTATTTTCAATTAATTTAAAAATTGTTATAATAATATATCATTGAATTTTATATGTTTATTTAAAAATGTTATTGTCATCAGGGTTTAGATATATAATTTTATAACATGTTTAAATGTTAATTACAAAATTTATAGATATTAATTCAAACACAATGTATATTATTTATTGAATAAATAAATGAAATTAAATTAAATGAAACCTTACTGAACTAAACTGGCCGAGCAACTAGGAGTGGCGGAAAAATCGAGTGACTACAAATATTTGCGGAAACCTCTCTAATGAAATATTGTTTGGTTGACAGGATATCACAATGATACGGCACCTGTAGGCTTACTACTGACAGAATCGAGTTCAGGATCTGTCGAGTTTGATTCGGTTTAACACCAATCCGTACTCTTGAAGTCAATATCAGTGCACGATCAATATGTTAGTTTATAAATATAAGAACTTACTTAAATCGTGAAATTAATAAATGAAGTGTTTTCTTAGATTTACATAAATATCACACATTAAAATAAAACTATTTTATAACGGATTCCATCACTATTTATTTTAAATTTTAAACCGTGATAAAATCCGTTATAAAATAGTTTTATGTCAATTCGAAATGAAATGAAATTAATAAATAGCTTAAAATAACGAAAAGTAAAAATAAACAAGGGTACGTGTACTAAAGTACGCGCTTGGGAAGTTACATTCCTTTGGCATCATTAAAAATAGTTATAAATTGCATGCAAATAATTAATTACAATAAAATAATAATAAAAACTGGAAAAGGACAGTCATCAGGTCGTCACAGTCAATAAATTACAGTTTAAATTTTGAAATTAAATTTAAAATTAAATTTATTTATTTATTTAATTTCCGCACTTGTATGAAATAAAAACACGTGTTGTGAATATAGAAACTTAAAACATTTGGATAATTATCATAAACTAGCTTCCGCCGCGGCTACGCCCGCGTGGTGTTAAGATAAAACTTGGCCAAGTGACAGATCTATAAGAACCCAAGTGACAGATCTAGAAGAAACAAATTAAAAGAATATGATAATATTCTTTTAATTTGTTTTTGGTGGAACCCCGTTTCACCCCCTTAGAGGGTGAGTTTTGAAAAATCCTTTCTTAGTGCACCCCTAGACTCCATAAGGAACCTATGTGCCAAATTTGGATTCTCCAGACCCAGCGGTTTGGGTTCTGCGATGATATGTCAGTCAGTCAGTTTCTTCTTTTATATTACTTAGATAAGAATACAGTGATCAGAGGTGACGGGTGTGCCAACATACGCGACTAATAGAGGTTCCATTCCAAAAACAACATACAATGTAAGCAATCATTATACACATCACTTCAATTCATGTTATTTTAATAATTTTAAATTTGTTGCTGTCATTGTTATTTTAATATTATGTTCCTACAAACTTATTTTATCGATTTTTTTTTCATTTAAATTTAAATTTAAATTTATTAAATGACGTAAGTAATTAACCGTCTCAACACTAACCTGAATAAAGACCTAAAATATCTAATGCTTACCTAAACTAATGAGCCAAAAATTATTTTTTTATTCATTCATTCAATTATTTCAAATTGCAATTCAATTACTAAAGTAAAAAAAAAATAAAATTCATTTTTATTATTTTATAAGAAAGTATTTTCACCTCTCGTAATTTGCTGTGCCCTAAAGGGTCCATAATTGTGACACATTACTTTGTATCATTTATACTATCAACCCAAAACATTGTGGAAAAAGCAAATAAAGTATTGAGTATTGAGTATTCTTTTTAATGTCCCAGGGTGGTGCAAATCAGGTGACAATCAACTGGTGTTAGGCTTCGGCCGTGGTTAATGACCACCCACCAGACAAAGCCGCACCGCCAAGCGGCCTCGGTGTTCCGATGCGATGTCTGGTGACACCATGCAGTGAAGGTGGGTTAGAATTGTTGCTCCTTTAAGGTTTCTAACTTTTTTTTTTCTCGAGGGGAAATGCTTTAAGCATCCCCTCGCCCCTAATGGGCACAGGGCGAGGGGTATGTGGGAATCCCGTTATTGGCCCGGGCGAGCGAGACCCCATAGGGTCTCCAGCTACAAGCGGCCGGGCCCGGTTTACCCACTAAAACCCCCCGGTGTTCCGTCGGACACCCTTTGTGCCGGGCTGCGGGATTCGCTCCTGCATTCACCGAACAACCCGGCGGGTCGGCCCGCCTGCCTTAAGACGGCAAAGTGGCGAGCCCCGTCCGGGATAGAGACAAGTCTCCGTCCTTGTTGCGGGGGAGGCTGCTCTCCCCCTCCTCTGGAGAAAGGCGCGCGCGGAACACGTCGCGCCACCTTCTCGGACTTGCTGCTGCTAAGGCGGCGGGTTGCCCTACCCGCCGCCCGCAGGCCGCCTCTACGGAGGCTGCAGGTCGTCTCGAGGCGCCCTTCGGCGCCTGGTGCGTCTGGAGCGGCAAGGGAGGGTGGTGGTCGCCTCCCTTTCTCGCTCCGCCGCTTCCTTCTCCGCCATCACCTCGTCACAGAATGAGGTGACGGCCGACCACGCCTCCTCGCTCCGGGTCATTATAGTGACCACGGACTTAAGCGAGGAGGGGTCTGCACCAGTCGCCGAGACAAGAGTCCGGCGCTGCAACGACCACGCCGGGCACTCGGCCAACGTGTGCAGTGCCGTATCCTCCGGGGCCCCACAGTGGTGGCACCCGGAAGTCGGCTCCCGTCCAATGCGACACAGGTACCTGCCAAAACACCCATGGCCCGTAAGCACCTGTGTCACTCGGAAGCCGAGGGCGCCGTGACGCCTCTGCAGCCACTCCGAGAGGATGGGTCTTACCGCCACGATCGTGGCGTGCCCTTTAAGGTTTCTAACTTTAAAGAGGCTCATACCACTGCCACCTTCTCACCGACAATCATTCGTAATCACGAATGAATTGGTATGATGGGCTGGCACGTTCCATCGTAGACTACGTTACTGCTTAACATCAGGCAAGTTGTAGTCAAGCGCCAGCCTATCGAAGAATAAAAAAATAAGGAGGCGGGCTCTTAACAATCTTACAAGTTTAGAGAGTTTAGGCCTTACTCCTCACTTGCTGGCCAAGTGCGGGTTAATGGATATCACAAGTCTTCAAATGATTCGTTAATAAACAAACCGGTTTCTTACGATGGTTCTCTTCACCAATATATACGCAGCGGTACGGGCGTCACCTTAGAAAAATAAGGTTGCGGGTTCGAATCCCAGTCATGCCCACATATCTTTGTGTAAATTGTTTCATCTCCGCTGCTCAATATCGGTGAAGGAAAACTTCGTGAGGAAACCGGCATGCCTGAAATGAGGACATGTGACATCCACCAATCCGCTGGCCAGCGTGTGTGGATTAAGGCTAAAACTCTCTCAACTCATAAGATAGTTGAGAGAAGACCCGTGCTCAGCTGTGGGACACTAAAAAGGGTTGAAGTGAAATGAAGACGCTGATAACACTGAAACGTAACAACAATAACGATTTACGATTCGATAGGTTCGAGAGTACGCTTATCGATTGTGTTCAAATAGAATGGAGAAACGAATCGGAAATCGAATCGTTTTCAGTGGTAATCCCCCGGAAGGGAAGTTTCGTTTTTACTGACTGAGATTGCAAGACACGGAAGCTGTCAGTTATTAATATTATATTTCTGTTTTAAGAGGAAATATACTGTTTGTTGTTATTTGTACCCACGCTTAAAGGAAAATGAAATACTCTTATGTTACAACGCAATATCACACTAAAGAGTTTTTTTATTTTTTTATTCTATAATAGGTTTGCGCTTGACCACAACTTGCCTGATCTGAAGCAATGTTGCAGTCTACGATGGAACGCGCCTACCTAATAAATACCGATTCACTCGTGACTTGAAGACAGGTAGATTATAGCTATCGGGAAACAGAGATGCCGGCAACGAATTCCACAACTTGGCGGTTCGCACAATAAAAGTGGAAGCAAAGCGCTTTGTGCGTGCCCGTGGAATTTCCACCATATAGAGCTTAAAAAAATAGAAGTTTCAGAAAAGAAGAAGCTTAATGGAGTTTCGTGAAGCCCTTATGATGGCTCCCACGGACGAAGGTGACTCAGCCCCCAAAGTAGTAAGGGGGCGTCCATAAATTACGTGAGGTGTTTGAGGGGGGGAGGGGGTCGAGTCAAATCTCATCTAATCTTACGTTAGAGAGAGGGGGGGTCTCGGCAAATATCACGCAATTTTTTTTATGATTGATTTCGTCATTAAAAGCACGAAGCAAATTTGTTTTTTTCTTTTTACAATAATAATCCAACGCGTTTACGTAAGAAACTCACATTTTGAAAAATCTCATGTGAGATTGGGGGATGGGGGAGGGGGTTGAATAAAATCTCACGACATCTCACCAGGGGGAGGGAGGGGCAGACAATTAAAAAAAACACCTCACGTAATTTATGGACGCCCCCTAATAGGGTCTTACCTAACGTTTGGACACTAAAAAACACAGACTGAATGGCTAAAAGTCCCAGTTACCCAGGGACAACGGTGACTCGGCCCCCAAACTAAACTATATTAGATATGTTATGTATCAAGTTATAATATTATTGTAAGCGGATAGGTGTTTGCTTAAGATGGGGCGAGCAGAGAGCTACATTACTGAAAGGACAATATTTCAGCCAGCTGTTTTGTTTCCCAAGCTCCTTATATTACGTTCTATTCTTTTTTTAATAGTACAACACGCTTGCGCACGATATAATTTATTTATTTATTTATTTGGCTCCTCAACAATGTGTACACTTTTACAATGACTTATTATACGATTATTGTCTTAATATCTAAGTGCAACATTACTTATAGAAGAGCACAGCATGTACTAAAATATGCGCAAGAACTAATAAATGTCATGCAACTACCTACTACTATTTTAACATTTTAACAATTAATTTCATTTTAATAGATTATAATAATTTTATATTAAGTTCATAGTCATGCAATTTTATTCAAATTTGTATTGGTTTGTCAAGATTTTGTTAAAGTTATAATTATAAATAATTTAGTTAAAATTAGATTGGAATTTGATGATTCAATAATTTAAAATTCCTAAAATTGTGATAATATAAATATATTATTAAACATTAAATTATATTTTAGAATAGAATAAGATGATAAAAGTTTCAATAAATTACAATATAACATTAGAGAGAAATTATTTACAAAAATCACAATCATCTAATGATATATGAAGAAATAAAACTACTTTTTAACGGATTTTATCGCGGTTTATTGTAGATTTTAGATAAAAAAAAGGAAAATACTTTGATACATTGGGATTTCAAACGTGAAATAAACCGCGATAAAATCCGTTATAAAGTAGTTTTATTTCAATGTGCGATATTTGTGTAAATCTAAGAAAATACGACATATGATGTTGTGATCTACGATGGGATGCGCTCATCGATTAGGTTTCTAGTTGTACTTAACTGAAGTGCTTACTAAACTATACTCTAATGAAAAATTTAATAAGCTCCGATGCATATTTTTTGAAGTGTCAATTTCTTTAGCAGCGTTGGATACTTATTTGGTAGGGGAAATCTATAAATTTATTGTAAAAGATCAGCCATCAGTATGCATTCCTCTCTGCCAAGATACATCCTGAAGTCGTTCATCTCCAACGGGCCGGTGGCGTGCGCAAACTTTTCCAACTTGTATGATAGTTCAGAGACGAACTATGCCCAGTTGTGGGACACTAAAAGGGGTTAAAATGATTTGATAAAGGTTTATTATCGGTGTGCTCGTCCAATAATAGGAAGCCACAGCATGCTCTCCTAATACCTAAGTTAACAATTATAAATTTAAGGTCTTATTCAGAAAATTTTTATAAGTCTCTTTAGTTAAAATGGACTTTGTCTCTTTCTTACTAGTATAAATGTCAAGATGACAGACAAAGACAAACGTATAAACCTATTTTATCTATAATGAGCTTTTAAGACGTTTATGAATACGGGGGTCAGACTTTATTAATATTAAAATTTTAGTCGTAAATTAAATAATAAAGTTAACAATATAAAAAATTTTAATAATATCTATTATAAAAACGTGGAGCGGAGATTTGTAATGAATTCTAAAATGAATTATAACGAAAATAATGACAAAATTACATTTATTTCTTACTATAATGAAGTTAGTTTCAAAGGAGTGTTACCAGACCTACAGACAGCTGCCATTAATCTAATAACTGTCACACACAAACAACAACATAACATCTGGGAGGGAGAATAAGTTACTTATGATAATGTCTGAAATTTTGCTGAGTAAATCTAGGTTCACTTACACAGTTTATATTTAGCAATGTTTGTACTTGTTCTGTAGGTTATTTCTAACACTACCCAGGCATACAAAAATACGGCCCACGTGACAGTAAGCGGGCATTTGGGACGAGAATTTTATTTTATTTTGAACACGAAAAATGTGTTTAGACAATACTATATACCCATTAACAGGTAAACACTGCATGTGGTAAGTTAATAAGTCTAAAACGCGCGGTTGTTTTATGCGTTAATCGCAGCGTCAGATGCATGCGATTAACGCACATCATTTCATATTAGGTATTATAATTACAAACCATTGTTTTACGCGGTTGACGCAGCGGCAAGCGCAGCAATGCAAGAAATGGTTTGTAATTATATTACCTAACTAGCTGACCCGGCAGACTTTGAACTGCCTCAATCGACTGCTATTTTAAGGGTTTTCCAGGAATTTATTCGAATTTTTCTCACCTTTTAAGCTTTCTGTAGACCCCAACGAACAGTTCAAGACCAAGACAAGATAAATCCGTTGGGCCGTTCTCGAGTTTTAGCGAGACTTACGAACCGCAATTTATTTTGATGAAATAGATATGAAATGATGTGCGTTAATCGCTTGCGTCTGACGCTGCGACTTCTGCATAAAACAACCGCGCGCTTTAATCTTATTCCTACATCTCCGTTCTATAATCTTGCCAGTAGAGGTACGGCTGTACGCCATCAATATGCTAGAAATTCCACCGGTACGCACAAAACGCTTGGCTTCTACTTTTATTGTGCGAACTGCCAAGTTATAGAATTCGCTACCGGCATCTCTGTTTCCCGATAGCTATAATCTGCCTGTTTCCAAGTCACGAGTGAATCGATATTTACTGGGTAAGCGCGTTTCATTTTAGACTGCATCATTTCTTAACAACAAGTTGTGGTCAAGCGCAAGCTTATTACCGAATAAAAAAAAAATAACTTCAGTAGTTTTGGTGCGAAAGTGCGACAGACAGACAGAGTTACTTTTGCATTTATATTATTGTTAAGCATATCACGTGAATAAAGCCGTAAGCAGAAGCTAGTAGATACTAAATATGGATATAAATATAGATATAATACAGCGCCATCTACTTTAGCAATTATATTTGCTTGTGATAAAGGTATTTACTACCTACTTAATTACTTTTTTTTGTAATTAATACTACTTAAAAATAACACCCAGAAACAACAAAGATTTATCCTGGATGGGAATTGAACCCACGACCTTCGGCTTAGCAGTCAGGGTACCCACTACACCACCAGACCTGTCTATTAATTGTCCGTTTCTGATATTCAATTGAAATTATGTTTTACCCGAATCACGTGATCGCCAATACAAATGATTAGCACTTCCATTAACAAGATTACAAAGCCTTTTCATGGAAACATAACGATAAGGTGAAGGGTAAGGCAGATGTAATTACTCTGTGGTGTATTCAAATATAAGCTACAATTCTCTTGTACATATAGAAACTAATGCTATCAAAATTAGTTATGAGGACGATGGCGAAACGGTGTCGTGGAATCCAGATTTAGAGTAACCTCGACCTCGCTATTTGAAGATCATTGAATTCGGACATAGTGTAGTGTGTAGTCCCTAACAATGGTTAAATTATATAGCAAATGACGGTAGATTGAGAAAGTGTAGTTCTCAGGCCGCCGTCATCAACGGAGCTCTTCCGCTGGATCAGTCTGCTTGCGACCACGACCGGTGCAACCTGTGTCGAAACGTAAAGCTAAATTAAAGGTAAGCATTTTAATTTCCCGTTATGATAAATATAAATATTAAGAGACTCGGGATTTAAACCTGGCCAAGTCCCGGGACACCTAAACTATGTTGGATCCCGCATAAATTTAATCAAAAAGATAAAAGCAGGAGTTGGAAAGTTACATTGACCACTTCCCTCCAGGCAAAATGGGAGACAGCGTAGAGAAAAAAGAGAGGTTTCAAATTGCCTTATAAAAGTAGACTGAGCACCAAGTATCCCAGGTGTGAGAATCGTTCCGTCAAGATTTAGAAGTGGCTGAGTGACCTTCTTCCGTAGGAGTGCACCTGCAATCTGAATCCCTTCACGTGGTCCTCAGGTTGTGCAATTAAGGTGATTATAGACTGCTGGTAGGCTTTGGCCGTAAGTGACTACCTAGCAGACAAAGTCCCACAACCAAGCGGCCGTGCCGTGTTCCGGTATGATGTCTGGTGACACTATTTAGGAGGATGGATCAGAATTCTTGCTTCTATATAGTTTCTAACCATATGGAGCCACTGCCACCTTCTCACCAAAACTCATTCGTAATCATGAGTGAATCTATATACTGGGCAGGCGGGTTCCATTGTGGACCATCATTGCTTAACATCAGGCAGGTTGGGATCAAGCCCAAGTTTATTTTAGAATAAAAAAAAACACCGTTGCTTAATAACAATGAAAAAAATAATCTTCATTCTGAGTAAACCAGCATGTTTACTTATTAGAACTAACATATCAAGGACATGTGTGTGGAAAAGTCCTAAGCTCTCTCAACTCTTCAGATAGTTGAGGGAAGACCCGTACCCAGCAGCTGGACCTTAAATGGATAGTTACTTTGCAAAATTAGTTAACAAACGTCCCCTAACTGCTTTTTCAAATAATTTCATCAAGCTTAACTCACTTCATTCTTTGTAATGAAACCCATTGAACTTGGTCAAGTCTGTAACAAACATCAGTGTAACTTTTTGTTTTCAGATTTTAGCGGAAAGAAAGGGGTATAGTTTGTTAGGTAGGTATTGTCCATTAAGTCGATTTAGTGGGGAAGACTGGTGTAGAATGTATGTGGAGTTTTATGATTAGTTAAGTGCATAACCCGATACAAATAAAATTGCACCAGTCTATGTCAGGGAGATCTGGCGACAGGTAGTGTAGTCTTTTCATTTAGTTAGTTCACTTCAGAATCGCCTCCAAAGTCGATGTAGAAATGGAATAAACGGAGAATGGCTTAGTAGAATTACGTGTTTTCAAAGTTACGTTCCTTGTATTTACTTACCCAGCCGTATTGTAACTATTAGAATTAATTTAGTTGTAGGTTACTGCTAGAAATTTGTTCTTACCTATACTAATGTCCTGTATTGAGCTAAACGACAGACTTTATTAATAAGAACCATAATTGTTAATATTCCGCTGCGAAAAGCAAGAGATATATTAAAAAAAAAATAGTTTAAAAAAACTAAAAAACCACGCTTTTATAGCTAATCGAACTAAAAAGTAGAAAATTTTATAAAAGATTTTATATTACCGTAGTAGAAGATCGGACAGTAAATCATAACTAATTACTTCAAAATCTTAATATATATATTTCTTGTGTGCGTGTGTATGTGACTGAACTCCTCCTAAACGACTGGACCGATTTTGATGAAATTTTTTGTGTGTGTTCTAGGGGATCTGGGAATGGTTTAGATTCACAATTTTGCGCGGTACGAAGTTCGCTGGGGCAGCTAGTAAAATTATAATAAAATTTAAGTTATTACGAGAATAATTCAATTCAGAGTAAAAAGCGTGGGGTGCTTGATATATTAAATGTAACAATCATTCTATTATGCAACTATCTATGAGCGGAGAGTTATGAAAACATAGTAAAAAGTTATAATAATATAGTAAAATGCACCCCACGCTTTTTATTGTTTAGTTCATTAGGATATTGGAAAACTGTTATTAAATTATTGCATTGTCATCGATCCTTGATACGTGTGCAAAGTTTCAATTTAATCAAACTTCTGGAAATCGGTCAAATTTATGCTCAAAGATTCCATTACATACATAGATACATAGATACAACCCAAGCTAATGTAAAAGCGTGGTAAAAAAAAACGACGGGTTGCACTCCGGGAGTGCCGGCAGAAGTGAAAACTTGATTATTAACGTTGAGCATGTTTGATATTTTGGAATGGTTAGGGAATAAATTTTGCACCAATTGCTTTATCAGTATAAAAGTACTATCATTTATGTGGTAGAATACAATATTCATTTATTGCGCTATCGTACACAAACATGACAATTTATATTACATTAAAAATTTAACACTTTAAAACTATTACAATTATTTTACATTAAAAAGTTTATCTCTCCGAAAAATCAACTTTACGAATACACAACAATGTGATCACTCCACAGACGGTCGAGCCATCAGCTGTCACCATCCATGGATGCGCGTGGCACGCTGTAACATACACGAACATTCGCGCAAGGGCCCTGCGTCCGTCTTACGCTTTTTCCGACTTTTTCGATCAGGGTCACGTGCCCTGACGCGAGTTTAAGATTTTATACCCATTACAGAAAAAGTGCTCAACGCCGCTAAAGAAGTTTTCACTTCAATAAAAAGTTCTGTATTACTACATGTTATAAAATAAAGTCGCTTCTTGCTGTCTGTCTGTCTTTAATATATAATAATACTTTCTCACATACACACAGCGCTAGTTAGTCCCAAATTAATCAATTTATTTGCTTGTGTTATTTACTTGGGTACTAGGAACGTATAATATACTTTAATACAGTTTTTTTTGGTAAAGACATACGTTTAATACATAAATTATATCCCAAACACTCGTGCTCATCACACAAAGATTTGTCATGGGTGGGAATCGAACCCACAACCGTCTTCTTAGCAGCAAGATCACCACTATGCCACCAAGCCAGTCAATTCTTGGTATAAATATTTTTTTTTTAAGAAATGTCACGTAGCTTTAACTGTAAAACATCTACTTCACTATCTAAACTTGCTACAGTTTTGAACAAATATAATGAATACTTTCAATCCAGTTATAGTACCTAATATCGTAAGGAAAACCATAGTTCTGCACGCAAATTGCCATTTACTTACATATCAGAAAAGCCATTTATCACATTAGTACACTACTTTTTGATCCCAACCAAATAGGAAACGAAGAGAACTTAGTATAAACTTCGTGGAGAAAAGTATGATAAATGGGTATATGACTCTAGAATTTTCCGCAGCCTTCACCTTTAAAAAACTTATTACTAGAACGATGTATAAATTTAATACATGACTTATAATTGCATTATTTATGACACAATGTATATTGTTTAATGAATAAATATATTAAAAAACAAAATGTATCTCATTCATCGTGAATAAACGTTATTTTCTTTTATGAAAGAAAGTGAACAGCTAACCTCCGTTTCTATGTAGTCTTTTAATTAAAGCAGGTTACACAAAGTTTAATTTAAATTCAGCACCGGCGGTGCACACCATCAGCCTCATCTTTGAAATATAAAGTTGCGAGTTGATCTTGCCTACTTAACTTTGTATGAATTTGATGATGATAATAATTATGATTATGATTATGATTATGATTATGATTATGATTATGATTATGATTATGATTATGATTATGATTATGATTATGATTATGATTATGATTATGATTATGATTATGATTATGATTATGATTATGATTATGATTATGATTATGATTATGATTATGATTATGATTATGATTATGATTAAGATTATGATGACCGGCATGTCTTAGAACTAATCATTAGAGGACATATGACATCTAGCTACTCGCGCTTAGCCAGCCTGTGTGGATTAAGGCCTAAACTTTCCTAACTCGTAACATACATAGTTGAGAGAAGACTCGTGTCTGTACCCGCTAAATTGGTTTTAATTACATCAGAATTAGTCCTATTGTAGCTTGATACTGGACATGGATCTCCTTAAATACCCCACTGAGCTCCATCTGTTGCTGTTTATGCTTAGCTCTTACCAGCCACCTTACAGAAATCGTTACTCCACCTCATCATTAAGCCTAGCAGTTTAAACACCGTCGTAACCAAAATACCTATGTCTCAGAAAGGATTATTCAGATACTCTGATAGTGACAGTCTTAATTCTATCTATGTACAGCTTAAGTAGCCAAGCTAAGCTACACAGATTTGGTAAATATAGATATTAATCCCTCTCCGTCTAGGTCTAATCTTTGGCAACCACTTGACCACAGACTATCATTGTCTGTTTAATCTGTGGCAATCTGCTCAGCCAGTCGCAAAGGCTAGATTTGTTACCGTCATTTAAATAGGGGTTAGACCTTTGTTTTACTGTTTCTAAACGGATTTGTAGGACAATTTGATGAGTTGTTTTGCGAAGTTATTGTGGTTTGTTGAAAATATATTAAACAGTGATCATTTGTCAAAAAAATAAACCACTTGAATAATCTTAAAAATGAATCACAAATGTCTTGCTAAGCGAAAAACTTGAGAACGGCTGAATCGATTTCGTTTATTGTTTTTTTCAGAATATTCCTTATACGGGGATGGTTCTTACGTAAAGAAAAATTAAAAAAAAAGCTCCTCTAAAACGGCGTGACCCATTTTTATGAAATCTTATATCTATATGCGGTAGGTCTGAGAATCGGGAGTACTTTATTTTTGGACCCGGTAACCACCCAAGTGCAACCTGCACTTGGGTGGTTACCGGGCAGGACGTCGTATGCAAGCCCTGATAGTTTTTTAATATTTTTAGTAATGCTACGAAAATTTAGTTGTAGTGCTACAAAAATTTCGTAGTACGGTTAAAAACTGCAATAAAATGCTACGGAAACAATTATAAGTAATACTACGAAAACTTCGTAGTAATCCTACAAAAATTTCGTAGTAGGGCTACGAAAATTGCGTAGTAATGCTACGGAAACGACTTAGTAATGCTACGAAAATTTCGTAGTAGAGCTACGAAAATTGCGTAGTATTGCTACGAAAACGACTTGGTAATGCTACGAAAATATAGATAGATTTTTTTGTTTGTGTGAAATACAAACAAAAAAATTTATCATCTTGTAGTCAATGATAGAAACTTTCTAATTATTGAGTACTTAATTTTGTATTGGCGCCATATTGAGTGTTAGTAGCGACTGTCATTCTGTTGAAAGAAAGGGATGTAGTTATACAATTTGTATATTCGCATCCCTTTCTTTCAACGAAATCATAGTCGCTTTAACACTTATTATACGGCCGCTGAATGTTTTAAGAAACAAGAGCGTTTCATTGTAAACCACATCATCTCTAAACAATACGCACGTTTTGGTCAAGCGCAAGCCTATTGTGTAAAAAAAACGACGGGTTGCACTCCGGGAGTGCCGGCAGAAGTGAAAACTTGATTATTAACGTTGAGCATGTTTGATATTTTGGAATGGTTAGGGAATAATTTTGCACCAATTGCTTTATCAGTATAAAAGTACTATCATTTATGTGGTAAAATACAATATTCATTTATTGCGCTATCATACACAAACATGACAATTTATATTACATTAAAAATTTAACTGTTTTCTGTCACCATCCATGGATGCGCGTGGCACGCTGTAACATACACGAACATTCGCGCAAGCGCACTGCGTCTCCATCCGTCTTACGCTTTTTCGATCAGGTCACGTGTCCTGACGCGAGTTTAAGATTTTATACCCATTACAGAAAAAGTGCTCAACGCCGCTAAAGAAGTTTTCACTTCAATAACATCTGTGAACAAATACACCAATTAATTAATCAACAAATCACAAACACATCATAGGGAGTGTACGCCGCCATATTTTACCGTGTGGAGATTTATGCTGGGTCGTACTTAATTTCGGATTAATTCTGGCTACAAACGATTTATTGGCAAAAGGCTATCAGTGACAGTCCAATTGACTGACTTAACAAGAAGAATTTCAATTTGAATGTTTTTGTACAATTTTATCATTAAAAACAAAATTTTGCTCATGCAAGCTTTCCAAAACTCTGGACTTCTGAGATACCTGTATGAAAAGACATAGTTTAACAATTTCTTGGGGCATTAAAAATACATCTTTATATAAAAAAATCAATGCCACGTTAAAAAAATAATTATATAAAAAAAACAATAATTCGTTATAATTTTATAACTCAAAACGGGCTTGCCTATACAAACCAAATGTGTAGGCATTGTTCGGACTATTTAGTAGATGGTTTATGTGAAGTTTGCACAAAATCGGTTGAGCGGTACTTTATTTATCATAATTTTTTTTGTAAATTGTTGAGTGGGCTGAAGCTACCCGGGCGAACCTGGGGCGGGCCGCTAGTAGTGTATAAATATACCACAAGGTCTACCTACAAGGATATACCTCAAACAGATGCTTGAGCTATATCAAGCATAAGTTCGTTCATGGTTGAAGTACTGCTCGAATCTTTGGGATGGGTCAGCTAAATACCAACTCGAGGCGATGGAGTGTATTGAAAGGCGAGCCAAGAGGCTTATAGGCAGTCAAGGCTAAATTGCAATGCCTCGAGCATCGCAGCATAGTTGCTAGTCTTTCGGTCTTTTATCGGATACACTTCGAAGAGTGTGAGTTGAGATTACACAATCTTACACCCGTGATGTGATATTAGCGTAAATCTAAGAATATAGAATACTATAAAATCACTTTATAACGGATTTTATCGCGGTATATTTTAGATTTTAGATCCTTACGTTTCAAAGTCTTTTCAGACTTCATGGTCACGTTTAAACTGAGGTATTTGACGTGCAAAATTATTAATCACAATTATTACTGATCTGTAAACATTACTATTTACGTTGCGTTTATATTTAAGCAAACTGAGCTCACAGTGTCTTGAATTCTGAGTTGATTTTGCTTAGGTTTTGGTGCAAGTTAATTAAATGAGATAATTGCATATATGTAGGAAAATACGATACTATAGTTGTGTATAAAGACACCCAGACAGGGAATGTGTTAATGTATGTAGGTTCGTAATGTAATGTAAGTATGTACATACTCGTAAAACTATAAAACTCGACTCGTCTCTCGTAAATATCAACTTATACTGAGATTTACGATGCCGCCATTTTCGGGCTTGGTTTTTCATGGTAGAGTAAATCCAGCTTTCGTTGTCTATAAGGTTTATGAGGCAATAAAAATTAGTATAACATCGACGAAAGCCTATGAATAAATTACCTGTCGACATATTATGTTTTATTTATCTTGCTTTAGAACTCATAAATAAAAGGAGCTTTGATCTGTTGTTGAAAAGTATTCTCTATGTGTTCTTTAAAAATATTTTTTACCAACTCCGACCGCGGCTACGTTCGCGCGTACAACGGTTAACGCGCTAAACCATAAACCTCTTTTTGCTATGTCAGATAAAAACTATCTTGTGCGTGCGTGCGTGCGTGCGTGCGTGTGAGTGGCATTGTAGCTCTCGAACGGATGAACCGTTACTGAATAACTTTTTGTTTGAAAGGTGGATTAGTCGGGAGTGTTCTTAGCTAAAAAAAATTAAAAGTTGACGGTTATTAAATTTTTAATGTAAAGTTATGTAAATAAATTTTCAACCAATTTCACAAAGAGAGATGAATATATTTATATAGTTAGACTAGCTTTTCGACAGCGGCTTCGCCCGCGTGTATGTCGGTTATAGCGCCAAAACAATACCTTATTTTTGCACAGTCGGATAAAAACTATCCTAAGTCCTTTCTCAGGTCTCAAACTACCTCCATACCCAATTCCATTCAAATCGGTTCAGTAGTTTAAGCGGGAAAGCATAACAGACAGACAGACAGACAGAGTTACTTTCGCATTTATAATATTAGTAGGGATTAATAAATGCAAGTCAGTACAAATTAACATAACGCAAGCATCAAACCTAAGTAGGGCAGACGTGTTTGCTCCAATTCCTCCTGTTAATCCAATTACAGCTCAATCGACTGGCATTTACTGTTTTACTCATTAATTGACATAGCAACAACTACAACCTAGTGCTCGCCTAAAAGTTGCCAGATACACGTATATTTCCATCTCTTTCTAACGCTACTCATGTGATACGCATTGGATAACAATAAGAATGAGATAGACAGAAAACTTTCATATTTTTTGGGTCTTAACCATAAATGAAGATGACGTCTTTATTTACGGCTCAAAAGCCAGTGACTGATTATCTAAATGTAAATTATAAACCGTGACCTTGTGACAATAATGTGACAGAATCTTATTTAGTCATTTAAGTCAATTAGTTTCAAATAAGAATAGGACTGAATCGCGCTCTTTAATGGCGTCTTAGAACGTCGCAGTTTTTTAGTTTTTTACTACTAATCTTTAAAAACTTATATACTTATTTAAACTTGACACTGGCAAAATTGCAGAATAATTTCTGCAGAGGCCATAATTAAAAGAAAAAGAAAAGAAGAATAGGACTGGGACTCGTGGCTAATTTCGTACCAAAAACCAAGAAAAAGTAGCGTCAGCATGTAATACGAGTATCAACCACAGACAATGATTTTATTTTAAAATGCATGGAAAAGTCAGTTTTGCAAAATTTTATTGAGAGTAGCTACACACAGCTAGCGACTTAATTAAATTTACGCGCTAGAATGCCACAAACTTGTTGGTACACAAATACATATACACGGATATGAACACAAGTTTTAACTTATAACATCGCTTTTTTTCGTCGGAAGTAAATAAAAAATTTCCTACCAAAATATTTAACTCGAAATGTTCAATCCTACTCGAACGGAACTAAGATTTATAGGTACGCATTTTTATATGTTTATTTATTTATTCATTTTATTTATTTATTGAAGTCCACCAAAAGTAGTTACACTATACAGCAATATTTTACATTGTTAGGGTATAAATCCTAGTGCACAGCTACTTACAGATAAACATAAAACGTACTAAATTAAATTAACAACATCTTAGGGTAGGAAAGTCGGTGTTAGTAAAAAAATAAATCACTAACATATTGCCTAGCCTCCTTCTTAAAGAAATACAGAAAACCCGTTTACAATATTTAGACAAAATACATAATTTGTAGGTATTCTTAGGACGTATGTACTCTTTTCATCTAGTTAAGATTATTATACCGAACAAATATTTTTGCCCACTGTACTAAAAAAAGTCAATTCCGGTCCAATATTGCGGATTTTCTGTCCTATTCTTATTTGAAACGCATAGTAATAAGTTCCTAGTATCCACTACTAAAGTATTATATTATCTGTGGTATCCATAACACAAGCAATATAATTACCTAATTTCAGACTAGATGGCGCTGTGTGTATGTGTCAAAATATTATTATAATAAAGGGGGGGATTGCTAATCCCAAAAAGGTGGACCCTCGAGTTATTTGAATTTAATTTACACCTGCCTCTTTGGGTTATCAATTCAGATAAGTGTACCAAGTTTCAACAGAATAGAATTTTGTACCGATTTGCTTTACCGAAACTAATTTCAAAACAAATTGACTGTGACAGACAAACAACGGAGTGATTTTATTAGGGGTCCGTTTTTCGTTTTCGTTTCGTTCATTTGAACATGTTCGTATGAACTTGAATGACTCTCAAAACTGGATATTTTAATTAGGAGCAAGCGCCTAAAATTGTCAATAATAATAATATAACGTCACGCCCGTAATACCCGAAGGTGTAAGCACAGGTTGTTTAGGTCGCTTAAGTAATAGGGAGAGAGCCTATTGCCGTTCATCGGGCTCAATTACTAACTTCTAACGAGTTCTTGAGTGGAGACCACGAATTGGCAAACGTAGCGTAGGATGCCCTCAGACTAGGTGGAGTGACGATCTCAGCAGGGCGGCCGGCAAGAACTGGATGGGAAAAACCGTGGATCGTGCTCAGTGGCGTACCTTAGGAGAGGCCTATGTCCAGCAGTGGACTAAAATAGGCTGATGATGAATTACTAACTTCGAGCTGCAACTAAAATTCTCTGTATAATATAAAAGTTTTTTTTGCTCGACCCAGGGACCGAACCAGGGACTCATTAAATTTTAGATCTAGTTATAATGACCTTAAATTTACATCTGTACAGAAACTTTTCATATAACATAAAATGTATGTAAAACTATCACAAAGTACTTTATCTCTGACGAATGAAAGGCGATACGGAGAAATTTCCTATTGACATAATATACGAGAACCTTGGCAAAGTGCCCTTCCCATAGCCAGTCCACCATCAGTGCTCACACAAACACCATGTTAAATCCACTCCTCATATATTTCGGGGTAAGTGCCGCTATTTTGTTTTAAAAGAGGTTTTATTCAAATTATTATTAGGCGTATAATTTTTTAATATAATCATGGCTTTCACTGGAATAATGACGTGTTTGTGCCAGTACCTAATTTAAATATTTTAGTTATAGAATTTTTAAAAATAATTCGGTCCAAAAACCACCTTTTTCTAGTCGTATAATTAAAAATAAATAATTAATTGAATCCAAATTGTCTATTCCTGTTCTAAGTTTGATTTTTTTTGTATTGCGCATGCGTGTTTATTGTTTTGATTTCGAATGACGTCAGTTAATACCGCTGAATTGCGGATGTCGTGATTGTTTGATGTTATGTATTGATTTGATGTATTTTTGAAATGAACGTGTTATAGTGGGATGGAAACTGAAGTGTGTTTTGTTAGATAAAGGGTGAATTGATATTGGAGCAAAAAATTCTCTAGAGTCCAGTATCTGAGTTTTCCCAATTTTATATAGAAATAGATTGAATGTAATACGTTTATATTAATACTACACATACATTAGAGAAGTAACTTAATATTGTATTCCCCTATCTCCGTTCTATCATCGGACAAGTAGAGGTCCGGCTGTACGCCATCGATATATGGTGGAAATTCTACCGGTACGCACAAAAATCTTTGCATCCTGTTTAACTTTGCGAACTGCAAAGTTGTGGAATCCGCTACCGGCATCTCTGTTTTTTGATAGCTATAATCTGCCAGTCTTCAAGTCACGAGTGAATCGGTATTTGATGGGTAAGCGCGTTTCATCGTAGACTGCATCATTGTTTAACAACTGGCATGGTGTAACCAAGCGCAAGCCTGTTAGAGAATAAAAAAAATATCACATTTTATTTGTATTAAGTATTTTTTGTTTTTTTACTTTCTCAATGGGCTTTCATCAAAACACGATTTAACACAATTAAAATGACTACTAATAAAAGTACCTTTTTTATTTCGATTTTGGAGATAATGAGATAATGCCATCGTTGGATGTAGTAGCCGTTTCTCAGGCTCTCTCTCCAAAAGAAAATTGTTGATCCCGGTCAGGATAATGGGACAAAGTTATTTAACAATGGTTTTGTTAGTGATTTTTGACAAGTGTGCATAATATCACATAAATCTGACGTTTTAGAATGAGTAAAAATGGCGTCTTAGAACGTCGCAGTATTTTAGTTTTTTACTACTTTAATCTTTAAAAACTTATATAGGTACTTACTTAAACTTGACACTGGCAAAATTGCGGAATAATTTCTGCAGAGGCCATAATTAAAAGAAGAAGAGTAAAACTCGCATTCGAAGATTCCGTGACAAACATGCAATGGAAGTTAATAAAAGAAAGAAAGAAAGAAAAACATTTATTTGACATCGACAGGACACACAAAATTAAATGATAAAAAAGAAACACATAGAAAGAAAAAAAAACAAATGTAAAAGAAAAAAAAATTAAAAACAAGAGTAAGTGTGACCTATCAGTGTCAAACATGGACATTGCTCAGTAAACGCTGTGAGTGCCTACTAGAGGCGACCCACAACACTGATTTTCATATTCCCACAGTGTGACGCCAGGCGCCAAGGTTGCCAAAAGATCAAACCTGCATAATTAGTTTGTGTAACAAAAAATAAATTCTATTTTTGATCAGTTGTTTTTTTTTTCAGCTATATCTTCTCTTCATGCTGGTGTTCTTCATAATCCTCTGTCTCGTGTGCTTGGTACTTCTGTTATGGTACCAAAGAAGAGAACAAAGAGCGAACCCAACTGAGCCACATGAAAATACGCCGATAAGAAAACCGTGCCTTGAAGAATTTTAACCTTATATTTATACTGATAAGGTCTATTTTTAGACTACCGTGAAAATCGAAACTTCTGATAATATGGGCTAAGATAGATTAACTAAACTGAGAAGTGCTAACATATAAAAAAATCACGTACTGTTTAGATTTTCAGCCTCTGCTGTCCGTCCATATTTCGATGTACTGTATCTAACATGCTGTGTTTGTTTAATATTACCTTTTAACACAAATGTATTATGTTTTTTATGCGTATCACAAGTATGTAATATCCACGTATCTACCAAGCAGCCGAATGAGTTGTGACAAGAAAAGTGTCATTAGACTTGTCTTAATAACCCATGTATTCCGAGATAGGTTTGGTTTAAAATAACAAGATGGCGGATTTTCACGCTACATCGTAGCAGGTATGCTACGCCGTAGAAATGGCAACCACGCTGCATCGTAGCAGGTATGCTACGCCGTAGAACTGGCAACCACACTACATCGTAGCAGGTATGCTACTCCGTAGAACTGGCAACCACGCTACATCGTAGCAGGTATGCTACGCAGTAGAAATGGCAACCACGCTACATCGTAGCAGGTATGCTACGCCGTAGAACTGGCAACCACACTACATCGTAGCAGGTATGCTACGCCGTAGAACTCGCAACCACGCTACATCGTAGCAGGTATGCTACGCCGTAGAACTGGCAACCATAATTGAACTGGAAAATATAATTGTGGTAACCTTTATTTAGTTATTAAGTAATAAACATAGAAACAAACTATATAACAATGAAACTCTGCTTTTAAACATCAATGCTGTGTATTTAGTACTAAAGTAATATAAACGTATTTATATTTTAACTGTAAAGATTGTTTAACAACGACTGATCTTGTGCCAAATAAAATTTTACTGCGAAGAAAATTCTTTTTTATATTAACTGTACAAAACCACCTTAATAAACGTACTCTTGATTATAAAAATATAATCAAAGGGGACTTTTTTTTTATGTTCCTAAACATTACTTATTACTCCGGACTCCACGTACTCCAACTCTGAAGTAGTTTGTTTGATGTAGTCGCGACTTAGCGAGATCAGATGCCGTATTATGAATGCTTGAAGCGATTTTGATCCAGTTGAAAGAAAGGGATGCGGTTATACAATGCGTATATCTCCATCCCTTTCTTTCAACGGTATCACTGTCACTTTAAACACATATAATACGGCATCTGATTCGCCGTCGCTCGCAAATACACTGACAATTCTCGACTACAACCCATTTCAGTGTCCCACTGCTGGCCACGGGTCTTCTCTCCATCCATACACGCTGGCCAAGTGCGGGTCGGTGGATGTCACATGTCCTCGAATGATTAGTACTTAGACATGCCGGTTTTCTCACAATGTTTTCCTTCACCGATATTGAGCAGCGGAGATTAATCAATTCACACAAAGATCGAAAAAAAGAGTCGAACCCGTGACCTTATAAATCAAAGGCAAGGCCCGTACCACCGCTGCTCGACTTTCACTGACAATAATTGTAATATTAGTATTACATTGATTGTAATATTAATAATATAATAATAATATTTAACTTTGAATTATAATTTACTAGCGGCCCGTCCCAGCTTCGCCCGGGTAGCTTCAGCCCACTCAACAATTTCCATAAAATGTGATAACCATAGCAGCGCCATCTATTGATTACTTACTGAACCCAGTCGAAAGGTATCGACATCTGTTAGAATCATTTGGAGTTAACAGATAATTGTGACTGTCAAATAATAACAGACAAATAATTAGCAATAAATTAAAATTGCGACTATAATTTGAGATTTAAACTATCCTATCTCTCAAGTTGGATCGAACTGCACATGGTGTGCGAATTTTATTATAATCGGTTAAGTGGTTTAGGAGTCCATTGAGGACAAACATTGTGACACGAGATTTATATATATTAAGATGTGCTTACTTGTATAAGGTAATGGTCGCCGCAGCGTCGATGGCCCGCCACAAGGACGTATAACATTATTAAAATTTGCGGGAAGCCGAGCAACCCATCGCTGTGGCGTTGTAAAGGAGAGACCTATGTCTAACAGTGGATTTTCCCAGGCTTATGATGACGATGATGATGAGTTGTATAAAAACAGCGCTCCTGCCTATATTACTCTAGGATGTAGACTGAAGTGAATATTTTTCATTTTTCGTCAGCTTTGTTTAGAGCCATACGTAACAGGGGCTGAGTCAGTTTCATCCGTGGGTGTACCTTTAATTGAATCACCACATGTGGTCCCCGGGTGGTGCAAATCAGGTGACAATCAACTGGTGGTAGGCTTCGACCGTGGTTAGTGCCACGACGCCATACAGAGAGGGTGGGTCGGAATTGTAGCTCCTTTAAGGTTTACACCTTCTCGCCGGTATACTGAATCGGTATACTGGGGTGGCACGTTCCACCGTAGACTGCATCATTGCTTAACATCAAGCAAGTTGTAGTCAAGCGCCAGACTATCGAAGAATAAAAAAAAATAGGGGACGAGCCTATTCAAAGGGCACAATTCCAAACTTCGTGTTAAAATTATGACTTTATAACTAACTATAGTACCTACAAGTCTTTTATCTCGATCCGGGAATCGAACCCGGGACCTCGCTGTTAATCGGTATTTACTAGGTAAGCGCGTTCCATTGTAGACTACATCATTGCTTCACATCAAGCAAGTTGTATAAAAAAGTCATCAATTATAAAAAAAAAAAAAAGTGTAGCGTATGGCCTAAGGAGCTTAGTAAAATAAAACAGCTGATTAGAAGTGAAACAAAAATGGAATGAATTTATTTTACAACGACACACATTTTTAAACAATAATTTTGGAACATTTAAAATATAGGGTACACACAAGTTTTTTGTCTCACTCGCACACTATAAAAATACACGCACTTTTTTGGAAATAGTATGTTTTACACAGTATGAACTGACGGTACAAAAGCAAACATTTGTAAGTAAAAGATTTTATATGAATTATGCCCCCCGATCCCCTAAAAAACTAGAGTGTCCGGCAACGTCCTGAGCCGAGGTTCGTCCCCACATGGGGACCCCTCATGGTAGTTGCCACAGTACTTGATCGGTTCGACCGTCCTCGGACGGCTCACCGAAAAAGTCCGGTGAACCTATAGAGGCCCTTCAGGTTAATTGGGTTAGGTCATCAGAAAAAAAAATGAATTATGTTAAATAAATACTCCTTTTAAAAATAAATGTATATTAAATATTGATTTATAGTTGTCACTAAAATTGTCAATACTATGAAATTAATGTGATTATTCTTAATTGATACTAAATCCGGACTTCTCACTCCCCCCATACACTTCTATGCTGATTCTCGGAGTGAAATTAACCGTGGAACGATTTATCGGAACGAGTTTACATCAAGGTACAAGATTCGATGAACTAGTTCCGTAAAGTGAACTACAATGTCCAAGCCAGACAGGTTTGTGCGTACTCTCCGCCAAAACACGGCAGAGGTAACTTGCCTGAGAAGTTAATTTGTGTGAAAATATAAGGCATGTGTTTCCACTTGTCAGCTTGCTTTCAGCATTGCTTCTTCAGCATCCAAACCCAATGCCAATGCAATGCTGTAAATTACACGTGAAATCCCGCATTTGATTTGGAATACTGCTATCGTATTACGAATATTAATAAATTATCTAAAAAAAACTTGAGAAGTGTCATGGGACACACGGATGGAACGAAGTTCCTTTCGATTAATTAGTGAAGAAATTGTAATAATTTTTTTTTTTTAGTTATAATAATATTTTTTATTTTTTTTTCTATCTCTAGAGAGAGAGAGAGAGAGAGAGAGAGAGAGACAGACAGACAGACAGACAGAGAAACATGCGCACGCCGCACAGCTTACAATTGCTTACTATAGCAAAAAGTGTCGTGACAACTTTTCCTAAGAATTTTTTCCGTTTAGCCCCCTTTACAACGCGCGATAAGGAACTTCGTTCCAATTATCTAAATAATTATTATGTTGGTAAATCCAATTATCAGATACACCTTCTTCTTCATGCATCTCGTTGGGATAAAAAATATTAAATAATACCTCAAAGAGCTACTTAATCCCTTTTTTAACGATTCTAGTATCTCCCTTATCACAAATATTGATTAGAAACGGATGTCTTTTTGTGAGATCAAATTTGGTTTGCACACCACATGCTCCCAACCGACCTCATATCTTCACCCCCCTTAAGTTACAATGACAGTCACAGAATAACAACCTGCAGTTACTTTGTCTTCTGAGTTTAACCGATAGGTTAGACTAGATTACTCGCTGAAAATATTAAATATTAGTCAAATACGCAGTAAATGTACTTATGCTTTCCTTTGATCCCTTTGTCCTTTATCCCGCTTAGCAACTCAAAATTTACATCTCAATAAACATTATATTTGTTAAATTATGACGCACGCACGCCGCGCCGCGCCGCCACAGTGTCGCGACGCCTACGCAGACCTGTCACTGCTTGTCATAGTCAACTTAAATGACAGTTAAGCAGATTGTATAATATTTTAAGATATTCCCCTCACCCTCGTTCCATCTCATTGAACGTGGGAAGATGTTAAACTATTTGACTTAAAAGATAATTTGAGAGACTGTGTTCAATGACTGGAATATAATATGTAAATTTTGATTTTGCGTCGTAAAGTTGGTCTTTGATGAAAATGGAAATGATTTATTGTATCTCATACATTGTTATCTTTGCTTAGATGACTCATCACCAGTAAGTATATTAAATACCTAATGTTGCTGTTTAAGTTGGCCCACCAACCAGCACTTGGTCAGCGTGCATGAATTAACGCCTAAACTCTTTCAACTCGTAAGACAGTTGAGAGAATACCTGTGCCCAGTTGTGGGACGCTAAAAAGGGTTGAAGTGAAGTTGGCCCGCTTCTTCTCAGACCTTATTCAGTGTGCGTGTGCGTATGTATGTTTGTGTATGAATGTGTGTTAAAAAAGTTTAATCCGAAAATTGGCTAATATTATGAAGTAAATTGTGCTGTTTTCCGTATATTTAAATATTCTATGTAAGTCTGTTTCGCTAAGGAAATTTAGAGATCTCACATATCAGAAGTTAAGTTAACTTTGTAAGTTACTCGTTAAATATAGATTAAACTACAGTTCATCTTACGCGGGTTGTTACTAATTCATTTCTACAACAGCGCCTCGTAAATTCTGAACATGTAACACACCGTTAAGACGTGTGTAGGCAGAAATATTTAAATCTCATCAGCACGGAAATTCGTTTATTTAAAAGTATAAAATCCTGTAATTTTAAAACAGAACGGCGATAAATTTACTAAATATATATTTATTTCCGGCAACAACTATCAATTTAAATTAATAATAAATAAATGAAAAATTATATTTAGCCACTTCTCTATCTACCCAGCACTACATACCTTCCCACCGAAAATCATTCGTAATCACGAGTGAATCGGTAAGATGGACGGCCGCGTTCCATCATAGACTACATCATTGCTTAACATCAGGCAAGTTGTAGTCAAGCGCACGCCTATTGCAGAAAAAAGAGTGCAAGAATTTTTTGTGCCATCAACCAAATAAACTTTTCAGTTTTTTGATATTAATAGAACAGATTCAACGTGGGTTTAAGGTCAGACGTAACATTTTTATCTTGATCTAAGTAATAATTAATTTGCTTATTCTTAGAAATACTGGAAATAGATCACTGCAGTACGCCCATTAAATATTAGTTTAGAGTTTCAAATTAAATATTCTTTTCACTCAAACAATCTCTACGACCTAAATCAGGAGTCTCTACAGACAATTTTGGTGTAACGATAAAGATTCGTTTCGGTGTCTGATTGGTTGAGGGACTGCCCTCCGTACCTCAGAGAGCACTTAATGCCGTCGGTCGTGGATGGTATTGATAACATTTATGATAATCGTATAGGTAGTCAGAAACCAAAATAATCTGACACCAGGTCTAACCATCTCGGCTACTATTTCCCCACGGGTTTCGAGGTCTGATGGCAGTCGCTCATATACTTCTGGTAGCTAGCCGCATGAAGTTAGACTGGAAGTCGACCACAATAGAAATGGAAAAAAGACAAGGTGAATGATGATGACAGAGACCATAATATGTATAAACTAGCTTTCTGTCCGCGCGTTTTGCACAAAACCATTAACCTCTTATTGCGCAGTCGAATAAAAGCTGTCTTTAGTCCTTCCCCGGGTTACAAACTACTTCTTGCCAAATTTCATCCAAATCGGTTTAGTAGTTTTGGCATGGTCTTGTTACAGATAAACAAAATTATTTTTCACATTTAATATTAGTAGGGATTTCAATAATATCTTGCGTTCGACTATAACCTGCCTGATGTTAAGCAAAGATGTAGTCCACGATGGGTCCAATAAACCTACGCTTCACTCGTGATTACGAATTATTTTCGGCGGGAAGATGGCAGTGGAATGAGGCTATGGTATGTATGGTAAGAAACCATAAAAGAGCAACAATTCTGATTCAACATCTTAAATGGTGTCACCAGACATCGTATAGGTTATATATATCGTATCACTAACCACAGCCGAAGCCTACCTCCAGTTTAATGTCACCTGATTTGCACAACCCGAGGACCACATGTGGCCATCTGATCTCAAACTAAAATCTAAAATAAACCGCGACAAAATCCTAAATAAAAATATTTATTTCAATGTGTGATTTTCGTATAAATTCAAGAACATACCAAGAGGCAATTATTATTGTTACTGGTTCTCATAGCCTCTAATTCTGAGCTACGTGGTGTAACTCAGCTCAGAATTTATCCCTTATCTCTCAAATCCAACCCTTTGTAATTAAACTGAAACAAAGTTTACAGTTTGATCCCTAATTAAGGCTCCCATTCACACTGTTATCACCTACTTTAAGGCTAATAAACATTACCTCACAGGTAATGTCTTGTACAGTGGGCTACAAAAGTGGCCTATAATCTTACGATCATTTATACCCAAGGTTTGTAGACCAAAATGATAATAAGTACCTACTATCACCGGGTTACTACAATCACAGATAATATAATACTATGCTACAATTAACGCTAAGTGATTCATTAACGAGACTGCTGCATTATTCTTCAAAACGCTGGCGCTTGAGTAACGGTGGCGCAGCGGTACGGGCCTCGCCTTAGAAAAATAAAGTCGGGTTCGAATCCTAGTCGTGCCCACACATCTTTGTGTGAATTGTTTCACCTCTACTGCTCAATATCGGTGAAGGAAAACATCGTGAGGAAACCGGCACGTCTATTAACTAATTACTTAGTTAAACTCCGCCCGTGCGTGTGTTGGATATCACGGTAAATCATTAACTTCTCATTGCTTAGTCAGATAAAAACTATCCTATGTCCTTTCCCGGGCCTCGAACTATATTCATGCTAACTTGGATGAACCAAATCGGTTCAGTATTTTTTAACATTCAGTAGCATTTATAAATTAGTGAGGATTTGTTGGAACTTTTACCGAAAAACATAGCGCGCATCAGATTCACTTTTTTAGTCATTTTCTCGAGTTGGTGCTAAATGTGCTGTACTAGGCAAACAGGCGGGTTCAAACGAAATGCTTGGGAAGTTATTAAGCGCCTACCACCGTCCCATGGTCCTACCCACCTTACTACAGACTTAAGCATGCTCTCTACAACTGCTCGTTCACACTCGCTTTACCTCTCCACAAATTATTCTTTAACCTATCCTCTCTCTGTCACTTCTCCCCAAGTGGAGCGTGCCACAACACAAAACCGACACTAGGGATACCATTACGAACAGTTAACTGCATGACAACAGAGACATCGCTGAAAATCAGTACTGTCGCCTTTGCCCTGTTTGTGTTAAATAAATATTATTTATTTGATTATTATTGACTTCTTTCTCTACTGTACTACCGTCTTCATTATCCATCCAGTTGGAATTGAAAAGGTACATAAAAAAGACAGACGAAAAAACAGTCTTGTTCTTTCACTAATGTAATTAAATTGAAAAAAAAATCCAAAAGAAGCGAGCGTGGCCTTAAATATTTCACATAAATATTAATTTTTTAAATTGATCATTCACTTTTGAACTGCGTTGTACCAAATAGCTACCGATGGTAGGCAACAAATCGAGTGCAATTAGCTAATGGCTTTTGTTAATGTATGTTAAAGGTAAAGTAAGTCGCTCATCAATTGAGTACCTCATTGAAAATTATTAGTAACCAGCTGATCCACGCAATTTTAGTCTGCATTGGTCGTAAAATGATCAAGTTCGTAAGACGGGGACGTTCAAACCCCTATGTTCTCGAGCCTTTCTTACGAACCACACCAGCACCCGACACCAATAATGTTCCAAGTCTATTTAAAAGTTGCCGTATGTCATCATGACAATTGCCGTATCTTAGAGAAAGGTTAAAAACGGTAATTGTTCTAATAGGCATTGAATAAATCGCCACCAATTTGGGAGCGCTTTGATGACATTATTAGTTCTATCCCGTATTTATTCACTACTTTCAGCTTTCCGCCTGTAGCTCCGCCCCTGCGTATGTCGGTTATCACGCTAAACTAACTAATAACCTATTTTCTATCTATCTCACTCTCATAACATGGCGTAGCAAACAATAATTTATGTAATAATTTGTATGAAACTAAGATTTTTGGCTGTACTTCCGAAACATAAGTAATCTCGTCTGTTTTATTTTTGATCGTTTCGATTTCGATAATTCGTTTTTATGCAGAAAACCTAAAATTAATGAGCTGTGGCAACATGCGTCGTCTCCACGTATGACTGAATGTCGGTAAGTTCGTTGGACTCATTTTAGAAAGACTGCGCGCTGTGTTCTCGTGCCATGTCTTTCTTTTTTTTATTTATCTAAGGGTAGACTGGTATCCAAGCTAGGTTAAAGTTATCCTGTGTTATGGATCACCAGCCCTCCTCTCTATGTACAATACTAACAATAAAGTTTAACAGTAAAAGGGTGTGGGCACGAGGTGTACTTAGGTTACAGTGAAACACAAAGAAAATCATTTAAATCATTTGCAGGCCATAATATTATGCTTTGTAAGTACGGGTGAAGCTTTGTTCAAACATTCAAACAGATGTAATGGACAGATTTAAGTAAACGACCCGTGTAATCAGATAGACTGGCCTTGCGATTAAGCCCTAATTGAAATTTAAAACAATTAGACCGACAATTATAAATTATTCAGGGCTTGGGATATTCTAATTAGATTTTTTGAGTTTCTTTTAGTAATTCATATAGGTATCTACATACAAATAATAATATTACTGATAAATTTTATAGGTCCTTTTTAATCCTTACTTATTTATAGTATATTAGTCAAATCGGCTCTTTCAATGCCTGGCTTTTTCCTATACACTCTCTCCTACAGAATTTTGTAGATGATAGTAGGTTCTTAGAACGTAGGTGCCGACTCCCAAACGTTTCAAGGTCCCGGCCCCCAAGCGCGGAAGACCACACGCGGTCGGTTTGAGCCGTACTGTCCCCGCCTTGCGGGATGGCAGTACGGACTCGTATTTTGAGGACGACCTTTTGGCGGCGTCCCCCACTCAGGGTCCGGGTCCGGCAGAGTCTGGCCCGGCGGTGGCGACTTTGATGGCTCGGGCCCTGGATGGGATTAAGGTCATCGATGGGGTGACTCGCAAGTCCCGGAACCTTAAGGGGGAATGCATGAAGCAGATCCGGGACGCGCTGAAGTCACTCCAGGGCGCGGTGGAGGGACTCGCCACAAGGACGACCTCAGAAGAGGTCTGCAAGCTGCGGGCCGACAACGCTCGCATGAAGCGGGAGCTCGCGCAGCTCCAGGCCGAGGTACGGGCCATCAGACGGGACGGCTCCGTTAGGGGGGCCCCGTCTGCGCTTGGAGCTGCACCAGCGGCTCCCGCGCGTGTGGGCGTTGCCCCACAGTCAAGCGCCCAGGTCGGCAAGGAGGTCGACCTGGACGCTAAGTTCGAGGAGTGGGCGGCCAAGCTGCACCGTTCCATCGGCGGAATGGTCAGGGCGCAACTGGAGGGGATGCTAATCCCCGACAGGCGCCCTCCATTAGCCGCCGATAGGCGTGCAGCCCCCGCTGCCTCATACGCGGCTGTGGCAAGGGGGGCCGCCCCCCCTGCACAAAGGTCGGCAACACCCGCTGCGCCCAGAGGGGCGCCCGCTGTGCGGGTTCCTGCTACGCAGGCACCCGCTGTACGGGCACCCGCCGCACGGGCGCAGCAGTCTACGGACGGGGAGGGGCGGACCGCGGGGTCCTCCCGCAAGAAGCGGCGCAGGACCCGCAAGTCCGCCCGCCCCGCCGAAACACGGCAGGCTGCCAAGGCGGCCCCCAAGCAGGCGCCGCCGCGCCTGGCCGAAGCCAAGACGGCGGCGATTGTCGTGGCCCTCACGCCTGACGCAGTCAGTCGGGGGGTCACGTACGCCGCCGTGTTGGAAAAGGCCAGACGCGCGGTGGACCTTCGCGAGGCTGGGATCTCGAAGATCTCGTGCCGGACCACAGCGTCCGGCACTAAGATCCTAGAGATCCCAGGCGTGGAGAGGGCCGCCTTGGCTGACCGGCTGGCCGGCCAGCTGAGGACGGTGTTGGCGGAGGAGGCCGTAGTCAACCGGCCCACTAAGTTTGCGGACGTCCGCATTAGTGGGCTGGACGACTCGGTCTCCTCAGAGGAGGTGGCAAGGTTCGTCGCCGCCGAGGGCGGCTGCGCCATTGAGCAGGTGCGGGCCGGGTCCCTTCGGTCCGAACCGGGGGGCACCTGCTCCGTATTGGTGCGCTGCCCAGTTTCGGCGGCGAGGAGCCTCGTCGGTCGCCGCCTCCTCATTGGGTGGAGTGCGGCCCGCGCACGCGTGCTGGAGCCCCGCCCCATGCGCTGTTTTAAGTGTATGGGAACGGGGCATACAGGTCCGATGTGCCCCTCCGCGGTAGACCGCAGCAAATGCTGCTTCCGCTGCGGAAAGGAGGGGCACGTCAGCGCGACGTGCGGCGCCGCAGAGCCACGTTGTGGCCTATGCGCCGGGCTCGGCCGGCCGGCCAGCCACGTCATGGGAGAAGGGAAGTGCAACCCTCCTCCCACTAAGGCCAGACGGCCCACTATGCGCTCAGCACCAAGGATCTCTGTCGCCGAGGCGACAGAACGTGTCGGGGTGATTGAGTGCCAGTGATGGTGCTCCGTCCCCTGGCCCACTCACATGTGCCTGCGGGGCGGCGGGCAGGGCGGCCCGTCGTCCAACCACGCAGGCACATGACGGAGGCGCGCGTGTGTGTTCCGCGCGCGCCCCAGCGGACTTGTGTGGAGGGGAGCGTTTTCATCTTCCCCCTCCCACCTATCGAGTAGAGGCTCGCACGCGGGCCAGCATCCAGGGGGTCGCGGTTGTGTCATTTCTGGATCCCGTGCCCCCCTGGGCCAAATGCGAGGAGGAACACCCGGGGGGTTTTAGTTAGGGTATACGCTTCACGGAGTCCCACATACCCCCTGCCCTGGCGCCTTACAGGGCAGGGGGATCCATAAAGGATTTCCCCCCGGTCAAAAAAAAAAAAAAAAAAAAGGTTCTTAGAACGTCAACTAAAGATTTTGACGTGACAACGTCTTATAAATTGGTTTGCCGGGTGACACTTCAAGAAACTGCGTTACGCTCCGCTCACGTTATGCGCTCACAATGAGAGCGAGTGAGAGGCACGCGTCCCTTCCACTCGGGCATGGTTAGCCCGCCTAAGAGCGAGAGAGACAGACATAAAAAGTGAAAGGCACGCGTCCCTTCCACTCGAGCACAGTTAGCCCGCCTAAGAGCGAGATTCTTTGTATAAATTAATGTTTTAAATATAATTCTTTGTATAAATAAATGTTTTAAATTGTTACTATTATTTCATCCTTCTTCCTACTATACGAATGAATATTCACATTAAAATTATTTTACCACTCAAAGTCGTTGTCACGTAAAACTTTCGCCCGTATACCGACTTTACAGGCAACCAATTTTTTTTTCGTCGTTAACTATTAAACATTAGGTATAGTTACTCAATTTGTCCGTTAAACACTTCATATTGTGCGCTTATAAAATAATCATACATTATATTATGCTATTCTTATAATAAATAGATTATAGAAAATCTAATTTTTTTTTTGTGTGAATTGTTTCATCACCGCTGCTCAACGACGGTGAAGGAAAACATCGTGAGAAAACCGGCATGTCTAAGAACTGATCATTCGAGGACATGTGACATCCACCAATCCGCACTTGGCCAGCGTGTGTGGATTAAGGCCTAATAATAATAATAATAATAATAATAAATCATTTATTTCGATCAACTAATTGGATCATAAAATGCAATAAAATATAATGTCACTAAATTAATAAAACACAACAAGATCAATAAATTCAAATTAGAAATAATCATATATTATTTAAAGAATAATTCAATTATTATTATAGTTAATAAATGTTAAAATTTAATGATTATTATTTAATTTAAACAAAATATAAATATAAATATTACAGTGATTATTGTTTATGATTATTTCGTTATTTTGTTATTGTTTTATTTTGTTGTTTAATCTCTCTCAACTCATAAGATAGTTGAGAGAAGACCCGTGCCCAGCAGTGGGACACTAAAAAGGGTTGAAATGAAAATGAAACATTTGTGTGATGTACATGTCTGTTTGTCGTGAGTCTGTGTGTAATTATCTATTAAAAGTATATATTTGCAAAAGAAAAGTAGTTTATGTATAGTATATACCAGTTATCTGGTTTCTATAACACAAGCTCTGCTTAGCTTGGGACCTGTGTGTTAATGTTCTAGAATAATATTATCATTATTATCTCGGTTTGGTTCTTGTGCTAATTGAAGTTCTTCTTTGATGGGCCGGTGGTATGGTCGGTAAGATACTTGCTTTTCACGCCGCAGATCGTGAGTTTGATTTACTCGAGACAAACATTTGTTTAAATATGTCTGTTTGTCTTATGTCTGGGTGTAATTATCTATATTTAAGTATATATTTACAAAAAATAAGTATTATTTGTAGTATATTACTAGTTATCTGGTTGCCATAGTACAAGCTCTGCGTAGTTTTTGATCAGATGACCGTGTGTGTTAATGTCCCACTATATTATTATTGTTATTAATGTATGCCCATACTTTTGATGCCGGCCTTGGAACTGACAGTTCCCTGTAATCCGATACTAAACTAATTAAGTAACAGTAAACAAAGTTTTTGTTACCCAATACCGTTAGTGTATTGTAACTTAATAGAATAACTTCGGTTGTTCACCGACACAATACAACTTTACCCGAACTTCGGTCAAGTTCGGAGACGATGAAAATATTAATTGGTACAGTCGAGTGTGGTGACTATAGGCCGACCGTTTAACTCGCGTATCGCCTATCGCCAAGATTCTGACTCCTCAAGCTGCATAGACAGTGATGATGATTCAAGCGATATGCATATTAGTGACGAATAGAACTTACATTACTATTATATGTGGTTAAATAGTTCTTTAAGAGATTTAATTAATGTTTTATGACTTTGTACCTCAGATGGCGATACGCGAGTTGAACGGTGGGCCTATAATGTTGTTATTGTTTTTTTTTTATTCTGAAATAGGCTTGCGCTTGACTACAACTTGCCTGATCTTAAGCAATGATGTGGTCCACAATGGAACGCGCCAGCTTAGTATACCGATTCACTCGTGATTACGAATGATTTTCGGTGAGAAAGTGGTAGTGAAATGACGCTTCATAGGGTAAAATCCCTCCAAAATGGTGTCACCAGACATCGCACGGAATACGGCAAGACCGCTTGGCGGTGCGACTTTGTCTGGTGGGTGGTCACTAACCACGACCGAATCCTACCACCAGTTAATTACCAATAAATATAGTTACCAGTCGATTGGTTTTCACCTGATTTGCATAACCCGGGGACCACGGGAGGGGATTCAGATAAAAGGTGCACTTCCACGGACGAAGGTGACACAGCCCCCAAAAAATTAAGTTATGGAAAAATTCCGAGATATACCTATATATACGAGATAAAGATATACTAGATATACCGACATTAGATGTCTGGTGACACCGTGCAGAGAGTTGTTGCTCCTTTAAGGTTTTTTAACCATATGGAGGCTCATTCTAGTGCCACCTTCTCACCTATCAAATCATTCGTAATCACGAGTGAATTGGTATACAGGGCTGGCGCGTTCCATCGTAGACTACATCATTGCTTAACATCAGGCAAGTTGTAGTCAAGCGCCAGCCTATCGAAGAATAAAAAAAATACTCTTTGCGACCTATTCCCAGACCTATTGAATACATACACAAAATTTCATAAGAATCGGTCAAGCCCTTTCGGAGGAGTTTTATTAAATTACTATTAATTAATAGGGTGGGTGGCAAAGAGGTGAAAAAATAGGGTTGTATTTATTGTTTAATACCACGTCATAAAAACATTAAAATATTATCCGAAAAAATAAAAACATTTCGGTTAACCACCCTTGTCACTAAGGCTTATGAAAAATAGATTACGACCGATTCTCAGAACTCAGTCGGTCTGAGTCAGACATTTGTGTGATGAACATGTCTGTTTATCTTAACTCTGGGTATAATTATCTATATTTAGGTACGTATTTACAAAAGATAAGTACTATAACTAGTATATTACCAGTTATCTGGTTTCCATAGTACAAGCTCTGCTTAGTTTGGAATTAATTGGCAATGTGTGTTAATGTCCCACTATATTAAAATAATTCGTGCAATATCCAAGGCGGTTTATATGTCCAGGGACTTGGCCGAGTTCAAAGCCCGACGTTCACAGCGCTGCTGTTGATCTTAGCTTACAGAAGTACCAGTGATCGCGGTGGAAGATTTAGTCCCATAAAAGTCGTTTTTAATATCTACTACCCTAATTTAAGAACACAGTAAATTAGTATTTCCAATTTTTCTCGCGTCTTGTATAATAAATTCTTAATATACAACAACTGTAGACAGCTTATGATTGGTTTCCCTTTGAAATCGTCAGAGAATTAGCCCTGTCTGTCTGCGGGAGCAACCTTTGTTAATACTAAGCCCATTTGAAATATTAACTCAATTCAAATAATAAGTTACCTACCTTAAATTAAACTCTGAAACATATTACCTACAATTAACTTCGTCGGCGTTTTATGTCACAAATAAATCAGAATTCACTGGGTAAAGGAGTTTTATAGTAGACAAAATATCATCTGTTAACAAGAAGAAACCCTTTACGGATCCCCAGACTCCCAAAGGGTATCAACTAAAACCCCTCGGGTGTTTTGTAGCGCAATACTTACTAGAGGGTTACGGAAACCACATGTGACTAAACCGCGACCATTTCTACGTACTTAACATTTAAATTTGTGTGTTTATCTGTGGGTTATAGCTTAAAATGAATGATTTTGATTGTTAGTTTTGCCATAGCTGACTTAATAGAGTGTTTTTAACATGGGAAGTCTGCAGAAAGTTTGTTAAAACTTTATAATTTTTTTTTTGTCATCCGTGTGAACCGGGGCGGGTCGCTAGTTTAAAATTATATAAATCACGTTCGCCAAACATTTCTTTTGATAATATTATTGTTACAATAATTCAAATATTAGCATAACGAAGTCTTTCATCTGAAAGCGAAACAATCCAACATGGCGGACGGATGTAGCCCCTCCTGGACCCTTCATTTCCGGCCGGCAGTGGAGCAATTTGTTTCATTCAACGCTATGCCTTAGAGTTCGTATTCCAATGGAACATAATAGACTAAAACTAACTTTAAAAAAAAGTAGTTCTTAAAACTGTTTCTGTTGCGTCTCAAGGACGCTTTGAGGATCCAAATAAAAGGGTTCAGAATTTGCTTCAAATCCTTGTATTGAATTAATAGAAAATATAGTTCCAGCAGTGGGTACTTAAGGGTAAAAAGAAGGTTGTAAAAATCGACCTAGCACTGCGGTGGATAAAAATGGAATGGGGGTTGTTACAAATTGTAACTGACAAATTAGTGGCAAATAATAAAAGTGCCTTTAAAATTATACATAGCAAAGGTTATAGAAATTTTGAGAAATACTATTGTTAATTTAAATGCGCAGGCGCAAACAGTTTCCAATAGTGTGGTCATTATTTTCAACTTTAACTTCGCTTGTAACACCAAAAGATTCACTTTAGCTGTCTACATACCGAGGCCGCCGACCCGCCGCGCCGCCGGCGTCGCCAGGCAATACCCCGCCGGGTTTGTGGGTCGTGACTTTGTGGCTTTTGAAGTCGCAAGTTGGACAATTACCAGGAAGCCGCTGGCAAGATCATTTCAAAATAAGGAAGCCAACCTCGCCGGGCTGCCGGGTCGACAGTTAACGTAGTGTTACGCGGCCGACCTTTTAAATATCGACGGGCCTGTCTACATTTCACACCAGCGCTGGATGATGTCTCTGGTGTTGTCCATCAGGCCGTTCGCTTATTAAAATTTGTCTGTTTGAAAGGCAGTTAGAGTTCAATTTCCGGGTTGAGCAAAAATACTTTTGTATTATACTTAGAAAATCTTAGTTCCAGCTTGCAGTTTGCAATTTTGTCCGATGAACGGAAGTAGGCTCGCCCTATTACGTTTGGGCCCTAAACATAGCCGGCTAAAAGTGGGTGCTATTCACATCTGCATACCTTTGGGTATATTATGTTGAAGCAATAAGGACACGTGGCTAACAAGCTGTAGGTACCCTTAGTACGAGTTGTCAATACGAAAAAAAGTTTTCGAATACCATTTTTTTTTCTGTAATAGGTTGCGCTTGCGCTTGACCACAACTTGCCTGATGTGAAGCAATGTTGCAGTCTACGATGGAACGCGCTTTATACCTAATAAATACCGATTCACTCGTGACTTGAAGACAGGTAAATTATAGCTATCGGGAAACATAGATGCGGGCCACGAATTCCACAACTTGACAGTTCGCACAATAAAAGTGGAAGGAAAGCGCTTTGTGCATGCCCGTGGCATTTCCACCATATAACGGTGATAGCCGTACCTCTACTTGTCCGATGGAAGAACGGGGATGGGGGACCATCATTAAGATGTCAACCTAATAAGTTATAATGCACATAAATCTACAAATTACTCAACCTATTCTGTTTCCAATCCATTTTATTAAATTTTCAGCAATACATTTACATTATAGTTTTAATCGAAACAAATTAATATTTCGGTGCAGGGGGGCCGATCAGAGGGATAGTCATCGCCAGAAAACTTATTGAGTGGGTGTGGTTACGAGCAGCAAAGTTAACTTAATCACACTATTAATTTGTTACGAAATGTAAAACTAATACAACGAGTGGTAAGACAGTTCCTAGACCGATGTTAGTCGCACGGACGTCTGTAGAGAACTGGGGCACACAGTTCGTGTAGCGACAATCCCCACTCTATGCCCGTGCGGACCTCAGGCTAGACTCTGTCGAGCGTGTCGACCCGACGCGCTGCCGCCTCGCTGTCAAGTATGCTACCGTACTAATGACTTCTTCTTCTTCTTATATTTTTATTTTTCAATAGGCTACAACTTGCCTGATGTTAAGTAATGATGTAGTCTACAATGGAACGCACCAGCCCAGTATACCGATTCACTCGTGATTACGAATGATTATCGGTGAGAAAGTAGCATTGGAATGAACCTCCTTAAAGTTAGAATGCTTAAAGGAGCAACAATTCCGACCCACCCTCTCTGCGTGGTGTCACCAGACATCGCACCGAAACACGGCAAGGCCCCTTAGTAGTGCAGTTTTGTCTGGTATGTGGTCACTAACCACGTCCGCAGCCTACCACCAGTTGATTGTCTGATTTGCATCACCCAGGGACCACGTGTGGGGAATCAATTAAAGGTGTACACCCACAGACGAAAGTGACTCAGCCCCAACAATGTGAAACCTGATTTTGACAAGTTCGAGATAGTATTCAAAAACTTTTTTCGTAATGACGAACGCATACTAAGGGTACAGAAATAAAGATAATGTGTTCCTTTCTGTCTCTAACCCCTCCAAAAGAGATATATTCAACCCAATCATATATAAACACAAACATTGAATCAATTCGTTCAAACACACACGTAGCGCCAACATTGGTACAGTGACGTCACCATTCCGATTAAACTGCTATTTGTTCTGTCTGTGTTAATTAAGTGTTACCTTCAGTTTTATAGTTTGCGTAATTTGCACCGCTTGAAAAATAGAGGGTATTATTTTAAGCCTATTTTAGGCCTTATAGTCCATCAAATTTAAGAAGTACAGTTTCACGTTTCACGGTTTTCTATGAAATTAGCTTTATAGAGGCGTAATTCACACTATTTTTATTAGCTTTCCTGTAAAATAATTGAATTATGAGGCTATTTTTATTTTAACATAACATAAACAATTTTCATACAAAAAATAAAATTCTGAATGTACTACGTTTAGAACTGTCAAACGGTACTTCTTAGATTTGATGGACTGTAGTTACCTTTATTTCTACTAGATTTCCGATCGCAGCTCCGCCCGCGCGTATATCAGTTATCGCGCTAAATCATTCACCTCTTTTTGCGCAATCGGGTAAAAACTATCCTATGTCTTCCTTGCTCTCAAAGTATCTTCATACCAAACTTCATCGAAATCGGTTCAGTAGTTTTGGAGTGAAAGCGCGACTGATTGACATACAGAGTTACTTTAGCATTTATAATATTTGAAAGGATTACGTGGTCGCGTCGAGGTAGGTATGACGTTGCAGTCACCAGCGTGGCGTCTGGAGAATCTGGTGGTAGTGACTCTCCACTGAACTGCAGACGGGTATCTACTAAAATCTCTTGGGTGTTTTGTCTGGTCATGGTGCTGAGCTAATGGATTCGTTACCTACTTCATTCATCTTAGAAATTTTACAGGTAACCGGTAATGCCCCTGTTCCCCTCTGTCGTGGTACATGAACATTTTGTACTTATAGATAAACTGTTCATGTTTCGTGTTAGTGTGTAGCTTTTATTTACGTGTGCATTTGTAAAGATACTTCACCTTTTACATGTGTTCTGCACGTGGTTACCTCCCCTCCCCCAAAAACTGACAGAAACAATTTAGTACTAAAAGCTGCGTATAACACCTCTCGTGTTTAATACTCTAAAGCATTCACTGAACAGCCCCTCGGGTCTGGTTCACCCGTTAAAGCCGTTGGTCTGGAGAGACCCTTACGCTTTACTTTATGAGACAAATATTTAAGAAAAACTTAAAATTGCTTATTGTTATGCACAAAAGAATACAAAATAGGCGATTTCAAAAGTTCAGTGATCAAAGCTCTAAGCTATTCATGCGACAAAAGCTCTTCAAATCACGCAAAATATCTTTCAAATCGTTGACCCGTGTAAACAAAGTATTTCAAAATTTGACCGTGATCATTTCGGATGTAGTATTTCAGAGAAATGACAAACTCATTCGCTCAAGAACAGATAAATTAAAGCCATAGAGCACTAAATCCTAGCTAATTACTAGAGATAGACCTAATGACAAATTGTCCTAGTTAAAATAGGCCTGGTCCTAACTAAATAATATCAGCTATTCATACAGATGAGTAATGGTTTTAAACAGACCGGCGGACGGGATGGTGCGGCAGCGGGGCTTTAAATTTATTAATTGAATTCAAGGTTTACATAAAGAAGGTTTACATACATAGAATAGCACTTTTCCAGAAAATTATTCTATGTTTTTCTTCAAAAAGTGGTGCTGGATGCATCGATAGGCGGGATCCCTATGTGCGCTGCGCAATGGTTTGCGTTGGATCATGGCCATCCACACAGTGCTGACCAGTAAACCCAGGGGTAGCGCTTTATCGCTGACGGATAGAGAAATCCTTCTCAACGTTATCCCCAGCTATACGTCAGTGTGCGGAAGCCATGAGTTTTTTACTGAGTGACCTTAACGTCAAAAATGTTTTTGCTTAAGATTTCGCCTAAATAATTAACATTACAATTCCCCGTTACTTCTGATATTTACAAAAATGTTACGAAATTAATAACAATGTTTAATTAAAATTAACTAACATAATCATGTCACCTCTTGTAATGTCTATAGATTTTAAGATCTGCAATTGAAATACAGGACCATTTTCACAGTAATATTTTATTAGAGAAAATATAAGTTTGTTTACAATTAAAATAAAATAATGTTTTTCCCGACAAGGGACCAGTCGAGACATTGAGACATTTGTTCTGATGCACAGCAATAAATAAAAAGCTTAATAATTGTTCAATGACTTGGGTATAGATAAAGCTTTTGAAACAATACCTAGCTTTTTAAAGCTCTATAATTTTTGTGAGACAGGTAAAATAGTATTCAAGACTTATAAGTCTTATGAGTATATCATTGTATTCTCTATATAAAAATGAATTGAAGGATGTTTGTATGTTGAAACTCAAGAACAGCTAAACTGATATGGCTGAACAAGTCAAAGGAAGGTTTAAAAAGTGAGTAACCAAGCAAGGTTTAAAGGGCGGCTAGTTAGAAATAAAATAACTTACATTTTATTTCAAATAATTTCTGTGTTACTATGATTTTATTTTATTCCTTCAAAAGTCATTAATTCTGGAGATCTACATAATATTTTTGTGAGTTTCAACCACAAGTTTGAAACCCACAAACTACAACCTGTACCTATTACGTCTCAAAGTTATTATTTATGTGCTATTTTAGGCTTGCGCTTGACCACAACTCGCCTGATGTGAAGCAATGATCTAGTCTACGATGGAACGCGCTTAACCAGTAAATACTGATTCACTCGTAACTTGAACACAGGCAGATTATAGCTATCGCGAAACATAGATGCCGGCAGCAAATTCCACAAAAGTTAAAGTGCTAAGCTGAAGTGTTTTTATATCTATCTGTATTAGTGTCCTATGTCTATCTTAGTCTAGCTTATTTGGTATAATTCGATCATTTATATCTAATTGAGCAATCTGAAGACTATGAAGTAATGGAATGATCTACACTACTAATGTAGTAACTAAACTAGCCTAATCTACCGTTCATTATTATCGTCAGAGTTATCTAAATTTTGTCCTTCGTCACTTAATATACTATCCAGTATATTATCCTCCTCATTTCTTGATATATTATCGTTTTTACCAAGAACTTCATTTATTAGTTCATCTTCATTAACATCGCCGTTAATATGCACAGAATCATCATTATTTTCATCGGTATTTTCAATGTAATCATCATCTATGACATTATTTCCATTTTCGTCATTGTCATCATCACCAACATGATCTCCATTTTCAACAATTTCACCGTTTTCAATAATTTCTTCATTTTCATTAATTTCGTTATTTTCATTTTCATTAACTTCATTATTCTCATTGTGATTAATTTCATCATTGTTACTGTTGGGTTCTTCTATATGATTATCATTTCTTCTTTCATATTCTAAATTATTTTCTTCCATTGATTCTGGTATAGGACTAAGTAAATCATTATGATCATTTTCATCCTTTGTCACAGCTGTGGTAACAACTGTTTTGTCATGAGGTTCTTCTACATTATTATTCTGAGCTTTATTTTCATCTAATCCTTCATCTTCTACAACTTTTGGTGTATCATGTTGGAGTCCATTAAAAGTAGGCGTTTTACTTCTACGACTATCAAAATCTTCATTTTCACTAGTATAACCACTTCCAGCGTCGCTATTCGTCGATCTATTTTGTCTAGACTTTCTAGTTTTTTCTTTAATTTCGTATAATGATGGTACTTGGTCCTTTTGATTTTCATCTTCGAAATGTACTACATCATCGGTGTATCGTAGGGTTGGGAGTGGAGGATATTTTTCTCTGCAAAATTCAATGTTTTAATTGTAAATAGTTGCTGCAAGTTGCAAGATACAGTTGATTGGTTAGCCGATGATAACGATGACTAAGGTAATGAAGATTTGCTGTGAAGATCGACATTTTAACTAAATATCCTTTGGTATCTACTTGAAAATTTGTAAATAAGAAGCCATAGAAATATTAAAGGAGTTTGCAATGAATGTGTGTTTGAAGTGTATTTAATTATAATGTAATAGCGTTAAATTGCGGCGAAGATAATATATACACACAATTAGAGCTAAAACTGTTTAGATTGCAGTAGGTGTTCCAGTCTAACTGCGAGAGAAACGTGATTTTATGTAGGTAATTACATAAGAAATATGAAGTTATTTTGTGTAATAAGAAAATTGGGTTATTGAATAGGTTAGTAATGAAAGCAGATTTGATCGTTTGATATAATTTATTTTAGGTAATTCTAATAATGTCGTCTAATATCACGAATCTATTTAGGCTGACCTTCGATCTTCTTCGTATTTACTGTTTACCATGAAACAGTTGGATTCTCTGTATATAAGCCTCTTTCTGCTCACCCACGGCCACTGTAAACTCCAAAATGAGCTCTGAAATATAAAACCATTGTTGATTTAGTATTTCCTCTACAAAGTAACTATACTATATTCACGCAAATTTTACATGTCATTATTCATCATCACCTTATTTTAGTCCACTGCTGGACATAGGCCTTGCCTAAAACACGTCACTAAACTCGATCCTACTTCTCTCTTCCAGCGCTTACCAGCCACCTTTCAGAGATCATCATTCCACCTAGTCTGAGGGCGTCCTACGCTACGTTTGCCAATCTAGGATTACCACTCAAGAACTCGATTACCGCAACTTTTGTCGGTTCTACCTCTACGTGAGATATGACCAGCCCACGGCCCCTTCAGCTTACTAATCCAGTGAGTTATGTCAATTACTCTGGTTCTCTGTTTTGTTAGTCTGAATTATGAAATTAAAAAGTCCACATATTTGTAGAAAAACGTTCGTTGGGTCTGCTAGTAATCTAACTATGAATATTTGTGCACTTACCACTTTTGCATGAACTCTTCGTTTTCTAGCTTTTTCTTCTTCTCTTCTCCTCTCTTCTTCACTGTCATAACCGTCTACCTACAATTAAAGAACAGCATCATAAGTCACTCCACAGTACACACAGCTACAAATAAAGCTATACATTTCCAGTATAAGCTGATCTCGCATTGTATAGGATTTCCGTACAACGAGAGGTCAGTTTATACTGGATTTGTATAGTTTGATGTGTATCCGTATAGCCAAGGGTTTTCTATTTGCCCTTTAATGTATGGTGTAAAAAAAAGCCAACAAAAGTTAGTTTCACATCATTTCTAAAAAATTAAATATTTTTAAACAATTACACAAATCACACAAAGATTTGTGGGCACGACTGGCATTCAAACCCGCGACCTTATATTTGTAAGGTGAGGCCGCTGCGCCACCGCTGCCCTTAATTAGTGTGTCCTAATTAAACATTGTACTTTTCTGTTTTATTTTCTTCAGTTTTACGGTCACCAATAAAATGCTGATCACCTATGGGACTCTTTATGGTATCTGTGACACATAAAGTAGGCAGTAGTCCTGAATAAAACACAGTACTTGTTTGTTTGAATAAACTTATTTAATTAATGATCTAAATATAGTATAATATAGTGGGACATTAACACACACGGTCCTCTGATCCTAAACTAAGCAGAGCTTTTACTATGGAAACCAGATAACTGGTAATTATACTACATATCATACTTTTCTTTTGTAAATAAATACTTAAATATAGTTAATTACACCCAGACTCAAGACAAACAGATGTGTTCATCACACATGTCTGATGAATCGAACCCACGAGCTGCGGTGTGAAAAGCAAGTATCTTACCCACCACGCCACCGCACCGGCCCGACAAATCTTATACTACCTTAGAAAATAAATATCTTAATATATCTGGAAACCTATAAATGGCTTGGTGGTCCAGTGGTAAGGGTGTTCGCTTAATAACCGCGGAAATTGAGGTTCAATTCCCGGGTTGAGTAAAAAAATACTTTTATAATATACTGATTTATACAATCTTAGTTACTGTTAGGCTCGCCCCCATTTACGTATGGAAACTAAACATAGTCAGCGAAAAGTAGGTGATATTCCTCTCTGCTTACACCTTCGGGTAATATAAGCGCGATGCGTTAACATATTTAGGTACTTTTTTTATTGGACTTAACCCACCACCGCAATCCCGGCACTGCTGCTCCTGTGCGCCAGGATCGACAGCGGCGCTGTGAAGAGACTCGGGATTCGAACCCGGCCAAGTCCCGGAACACCTAAACTGTGTTGGATCCCGCATGAATTTAATCAGAAAGATAATAGGAAGAGTTGGTAAGTTACATTGTCCACTTCCCTCCAGGCAAAACAGGAGACAGCATAGAGAAAAAAGAGAGGTTCAAATTGCCTCAAAAAAATGAACTAAGCACCATACCCATAACTAAGGAGACCTATCAGAGCTAACCCCAACCTAAGGAGACCTATCAGAGCTGATTCCAGTAATAATTATGGCAAAATCGTTTGCATGCACGTAAATCTGCAGCGGTTGCAACTAGATCGGTATAAAATATACCACCATAAATATAAATTTAGGTACTTACTATAGGATCCTCGTAACAGTAGTAAGCATCTTCTTCATCTTCTGGCCTGAAATGATAATATTTAAAATAATTTCTTTAAATACGCAAAAAATCTTAGTAAACTTCTCACGTGTCTTGGTTACTTAAACCAGCTTTCCACTGGAGGTTTTGCCTACGTGACCTTCATATTGTATCATGCCCAGCAGTGGGTTAAAAAGTAGCCTATGGCCTTAGTACCTTTTTTGTTTTTGTAATGAAATCTTTTATGGATTCTCCCGCCCTGTATACTCAATACTGGTTACCCGAACTCCGAAAACACCCCGAGTGTTTCTTCGCGCATCTTGTCAGGGTACCACGGTAACCACAAGTAACACAACCGTGACGTACCAGTAGTCCCTGAGATTAGCGCGTTCAACCAAAACCCTTTTTACCCCATTGCTGGGCGTGATATAACGTGGGCCAAACCGCCGGCGGAGAGTTAGGCTAGAACTTTCTATTTTTATTACTATGTAAAATCAGAGCTTCCTCTCGTCTAACACTTTTGCTGTGCCCGACAGGGTCCATAATGATTCTATTATAATAAGCACCTACCACTTAGGCATCTACTTACTTATGGTAAAGCAATAAAGTTATTAAGTATTGAGTATTGAGTTAGTTTATTAGATAAACCAGGAAGTCTTACTAATCTACACCCATCACTTCAGTAGTAGGTAGTATCATTTTGTGGACATTATGAAGTTTTTAGTAGAACTTACGCAGTAACAGAGATTTTGAGATGAATTCCTGAAGCAATGATAATATCGTGAGCCTCCTGGATGGTGAGGGTTGAGGTATCAATATCGTTGATCCTCTTCAGCTTGTCTCCAGGTCTGATGCCGGCCTTCTCTGCACGACTGTCCGGCTTTACCTGGAAACATTCTACTGTTACTGGATCGCTGCTGCCTATCGGTGAAGGAAACGGGCATGTCTAAGAAGTAACTGTTTGAGGACATGTCACACTAGGCCAGGGTGAGTGAATAAAGGCCTTAACTCTCCCAACGAGTGATATGATCTGTTTGGTGCCACTTTAACTTAATAACTTTAAGTACTATGGATTTTATTGCGTAAAGAAACTCTGAGCAAAGTGCTCGTCTCTCTCTCCCAGCCTCTCCCCCCCCCCTCTTTCTTTCTCTCTCTCTCCCCCCCTCTCTTTCTCCATCCCTCTTCCTCTCCCCCTCCCCCTCTCTCTCCCCCTCCCTTTCTCTCTCTCTCATGAACTATAAAGGAAGAGCCATAGGCTGTTGAATGACCTAAGGCAAAAGTAATTACTAGTTTTAGTTGAAACATACTTTAAAACACTTACAGAAGTAACCCTCAACGGAGTCTTATAAAACGATCCACCAGCTAAATCGAACCCCCATATTGAATCTTCAAAGCTGACTCTTTCATGGATACCCTCGTTCCTGGACTCCCATGACGGCTTCTGAATCTCACCAGCAAGGAGAGCCGCCTCCTCCGCCTTCAGCTTCGTGTGCCGCATGGACACCGCCATTTTTAAGACACTGAAAAAAGAGTGAATGTGAATACTGGATAAGTATGAGTCAAACTCACACAATATGGGTTCCGAATTATTTTATTATTTGTTGTTACAGCAGGTTTATTATTATTTTTATTTTTATTATTTCTTTTTATTTATTATTTGATATTTTTTTGTTGTTCTGTTTGTTTTTTATATACACATTTTGTGAACGTCGCAACTCTCCACCTAAACACTTTTTGATATAGACTGCTCGCTAATATACAGACTGAATGTCAAATACTAGAGGCTTAGTCAGAGCCCAAGTTATCCCTAAGTTTTTGGAAACAAAAAATTATAATTTAAGATTAATCTGATAGGCTAAAATATTTATAAGGAAACCTTTTTATTGGAATCTCGCTAGCGCTAAAAAATATAGGTTAGTTTACAAATCATGCACTTATTTAATAACTAGCTGCCCCAGCGAACTTCGTACCGCATATTTATTAAAAAAAAAATTTCATTTAGGGGTATGAAAAATAGATAGTAGCCTATTCTCAGACCTACTGAATATGCATAAAAAATTTCATAAGAATCGGTCGAGCCGTTTCGGAGGAGTTCGATTACGCACACCGTGACACGAGAATTTTATATATTAGATAAAACAAAAGTAAGGACGATTAACTGCACTGTGGCACCAATTTATTTAAATGCATTTATGCTTATAAAATGTCATTCAGCTTACTAAATTATTCAATTCATTTCATTTTCAAAGAAAAGAATGTATTTTATAGTTTGAAACAATAATTTGTATTGTTAAGTTTAAATTAATAAAGTTTCAGTTTAATACGCTTATTGTTCTGATGTTTTTTGAAACAATTGTTTAATTTTGTTTGAAATGAAATGCATTGTTTATTTAAATGGTGTAAAACTCTTTTAGCTTTAAAGTACTACAAATACAACTGCTATTCAATTTTTAACCTCTAACGAAAATTATAGGTGTAACAAGTTTGACATATTAAAATAAATACAAATATATTTTTTTGGACAACAATCTTAAGAAGCTATAATAGTTATTAATTTTTATAAAGGAATTAACACTATCAGCCATCTCGTTAAGAACGCTGAGGCTGGTCCCGCGCATTCTGTTTAGCTTTTTTTTGCTGATGACTTAACCCAATCGGCCGGAAGGGCCTCTATTGGTTCACCGGACTTTTTCGTTGAGCCGTCCTCGAACCGTCATGAGGGCACCCCATGTGGGGACCAACCTCGGCTAAGGACGTTGCCAGACATTCTAGTTTTTTAGGGGATCCCCCGATCCCCATACTATAACAATATAGTTCCATCGTGGACTGCATTATGCTTAATATCACGCAAGTTGTGACATGTCTAAGATACTATTCATTCTAGGACTAGTGGCCAGCGTGGATGGAGTAAGGCCTAAACTCTCGTAACTAGTGAGATAGTTGAGTGGAAATGCTCAGCTGTAGGACACTATAGTAGGGGAGCCGAAGAGGGGATTTTGGGATTTACTTCAGAGCGTCAGATTAAGAGATAGGGGACACCTTGCGCTCTGTTGAATACCTACACCAAATTTTAGCTTCGTGTATAGAGCTGGGAGTTTACAGTAGCCAATCAAAATATTTCTAAGACATATTTGTTAGGTGAAAATACTCGATTTCGTCAGAATAATGTATGATGAGTACATTAGATGTTAATAAGTGTGAATATCAACAACCAAGCGATTTGAACCAGAAGCAAGGAAAAGGAAAAGCTACAAATTCAGGATGCTTTCAAGTCATCTGGATCCAATTTAGTTAGATTAAGTTCTTTTTTTTACTATAGTTTGAAGATGCCAGGAGAAGCATACACTGTAATTTTTTTTTACGCTTTGGAAGTCACGAAATCTTAAAAAAACACTGAAAAACCTTTTACCACCGCTGAAGAGATGGACATAATATAACCTTTTTTTTACTTCCACTTAATCTTTAAACCCGACTAAGTATCAACAACGCTCGAGTAACTACACATTTAGCATCTTCGGCTTCCCTACTACTACAAAAGGGTTAAAATGAATCCCTAAGTCACTGCTACAGTTATATAAATAATAAACAAAACAAACCCCATAATTAGCGGAAAGCCTTGCTAAGTCTCTAATTTGCATCTTTTTCAACAAAATAACATTTTTGTGAAGACAAGCAAGCCATTTAGTCGTAATGTTTCTAATGGGTCTGACACAAGGTAATAGCCAGCTATAGCGGTGACCACACTTCCTTGAAAGGACAGACTTTTATATACTTCTCAGTACCAGCTACTTTATTTACTGGACTGAAATGAACTTAGTATTGTCTTAGATTTACGCGAATATCACACATTGAAATAAAACTACTTTTTAACGGATTTTATCGCGGTTTATTTTAGATTTTAGATCCCGACGTTTCAAAGTCTTTTCAGACTTCATGTTCACGGGTGGACTGAGATATTTGACGTCCAAAAATATTAATCACAATTATTACTGACTACCTTCAAACATTAATATTTAAGTTGCGTTCCGATTTAAGCAAACTGAGCTCACAGTGTCTTGAATTCTGAGTTGATTTTGCTTGGGTTTTGGTACAAGTAAATTAAGCACTGGGTCCCAAGCTGGTGGTATATTCCAACCATTTTCTCTGTTAAAATTAGGATGTTTTTTAATTTCAATAGCTTCGCGGATCATTCTTGGTAGGAACCGGTTTTCTTTGACAAGGACCTGTGTTTTATCAAATCTCAAGTAATGGTTGGGGCCTTTTTGAGTATGTTCACACACTGCAGATTTCGTTGAGCGTTGATGTTTAACATCAGCTATGTGTTCTTTTACGCGGGTCTTGTTGTTTTTGATGTTTCTTTTTGTTTGTCCTATATATGAGAGTCCACACTCACAGTCAATTTTATAAACACCCGCATCTTGTAGAGGGACTTGACACTTGACAGATGGTAAAAATTGACTTATCTTGGTTTTTGGCTTGAAGTAAGTATTTATAGAAGCCTGCTTAAGGATATAGCCAATCTTGTCGGTCACTCCTCTTATATAAGGAAGAATTGCAGGTTGCCTTTCAACTGTAGCTGGTTTTACACGTGATCTGCGGCGACGCGGTGCTCGGAGCTTGTTGTCATGCAATACTTGCTTGACGTACTTAAGCTCTGCGTCAAGATGTTCATCATCACAGATCCCGTGTGCTCTCTGAAACAAAGTTTTGCCCACGGTAGCTAACTGTTTAGGATGGTGGTGCGAATCACCGTTTAGATACCTATTTGTATGTGTTGGTTTTCTATAAACTGTATGACCTAAGGTATTGTTAGGATTCCTGGTTATAAGGATATCTAGAAAAGCTAAGGTGTTATTTGCCTCCAACTCCATTGTGAATTGAATGTTGTTGTTAATGGAGTTGAGGTGGTCGAGGAAAGTAGATACACTGTCTTTTGGTAAGATGGTAAAAGTATCGTCTACGTACCGTTTATAAAAAGATGGTATGATGGGAGCTGTATTCAGGGCCCGCGCCTCGAAGTCTTCCATGTAAATATCGGCGACAACGGGGGAAACTGGAGAACCCATAGCTACTCCATCCAGCTGGACGTAGTATTTTTGGTCCCACAGTAGATAACCACTGGTTAGACAATGCTTTAAAATGTCTGCATATTCCTCAGGCATATCATTTTCTAAGAGTTTCCTTCTAGTGATTTCAATGCAGTCATTAACAGGTAGACAAGTAAATAATGACTGAACATCAAAACTAACCATAGTTTCATTGTCAGCAAGCTGAAGGTGTTTTAACTCACTAACAAAATGGTAGGAATCCTTGACATGTGCTCTCGAGTGTCCTCTGAGTGGTGAGAGTACTTTCGCTAGGTGTTGAGCCAATCTGTAGGTTGGAGTGTCGATTTGGCTCACTATTGGACGTAGCGGTGAGTTATGTTTGTGTATTTTAGGTAGGCCATACAGTTTAGGAGGCTTAGCACATGATGGTAGTAAGTTTACGTTCAGACCTTCTAGTTTTCCGGAGTATTTCTTTATAATGTCACTTGTTTGTTTTAATATTTTGTTAGTAGGGTCAGTTTTGACCTGTTTATATGTACTTTCGTCCGATAATAGGTCTTCAATTTTTTGTTTATAGTCTGACGTATCCATCACAACCGTAGCGTTACCTTTATCAGCACGGAGAACAGTTAATTCTGGCCTAGTTCGCAAGTTTTTTAATGCTAAGTATTCATCTCTGCTAAGATTTGATTTGGGAGCCCTAGATCGCCTCAGAACCGATGAGATATCTTGGCGAAGGGCCTCCATATCATCTCTCTTCAGGTTATTTTTAATTAGGCAGCTCTCGACATCACTGATAATGGCTAAAATATCTCAGTCCACCCGTGAACATGAAGTCTGAAAAGACTTTGAAACGTCGGGATCTAAAATCTAAAATAAACCGCGATAAAATCCGTTAAAAAGTAGTTTTATTTCAATGAAATGAACTTGATAGACTTTTATAAAAAGGTTCTATTTAAGTACACGTGTATGTACAATATTTCAGCTACTTACACTAAAGCAATCGAGCTGAAATTATGCATACACGTTTAGTCTTGATGACAATACAAGATTTTATAAATGCCGCCATTTTAAAACCAATATGGCGGACTGCACAAAATGGCGACTTATCGTTTCCATAACAACATAGGTCCCTACAATTTGGGTATTAGCTAAATGAAAGAACTTGAAAAGAGAAATACAATAATACATGATAACAAACAAGAGAAATACAATTAACACAAGATTTTTTAAATAAAACCTTTTTTTTATTTTTTTTTTTATTTGTAGTTAAACTCAATGAGTCCAGTACCCTTAGTTCATCAATACAATTTTTTTTTTAAATACAATTTCACTTCAACCCTTTTTTTAGTGTCCCACTGCTGGGCACGGACTATCTTATGAGTTGAGAGAGTTTAGGCCTTAATCCACACACACTGGCCAAGTGCGGGTTAGTGGATGTTACATGTCCTCGAATGATTAGTTCTTAGACATGCCGGTTTCCTCACGATGTTTTCCTTCACCGATATTGAGCAGCGGAGATGAAACAGTTCACACAAAGATGTGTGGACACCACCAGGATACTATCTCAAACGTGTGAAAATACATTTTCAAATTGATTTCATTCGCTTAAAACATTTACTAAAAAGAAAATGAAAACCTAAAAATAGAATGAAAACGATTAGAAACAGAATAGGTAAAACAATCAGTGGATTTGTGGGCATTTCAACTTATTATCTCGACAGGTATATTTATTTAAGAAAACTTTTTTCATATTGACAACTCGTATTAAGGGTACAGAAAATTATATTTATATTTATTTTTACGTTTATTAGGAAATCACAGAGGCGCGAACTGCCACGGCAATAACCAAGCTTCTTGTTAAGGAAAGTTCTATGATTATTTCTGAGTAACTGCCATTTATTTCACTGTACGATAGGAAAATGAACTGGATTTTTGTGTACTCTATTTTATATTGACTAATGTTTTTCTGAAATGAAACTACTTTATTGTTTGTAGGTTAGTAATAATTGTGATTAATATTTTTGAACGTCAAATGCCTCAGTCCACCGGTGATTATAAAGTCTGAAAAGACTTTGAAACGTCGGAATAAAATATACCGCGATAAAATCCGTTATAAAGTAGTTTTATTTCAATGCGTGATATTCGCGTAAATCTAAGAAAATATAATGTTTTTGTTGTTAACAAGTTCCACACACTACAAACTACATCTAGGTTTTTTTAATAACTTTTTTCTATTATTATCCTTACTGATGTTGATCACTATCGTTATTTACAGTGGTTGTTGTCTAAGTTTTGTTTAAAGCCTGTGAACTTATAATATTAAATATCACTACATATATATGTATACGTCATTCTGCCCGGTAAAGCAGTGCCATCTATCGGGTCTCAGACCTACCGAATATAACCAATAATAAATGATAAGTATCTAACCCGGTTTTCGGCACTTCTTCGCTGTCTAAATTTTTTTTTCTGAGTAAGAACCATCCTCGTACTTAAAGGAACATATTAAAAAAAGAATTATCGAAATCGGTCACGCCGTTCACGCGTGATGTCGTGACAACGGAAAACGGGTTTCATTTTTATATATATAGATAAATCTTTGACTATTGACTAAATAACAATGTCACGGCAATGTGCCACCAATGAAATATATTACAAGGTGCACAAAATACTTTGCTTGCACTTCTATTGTGCGAACTGCCAAGTTGTGGAATTCACTACCGGCATCTCTGTTTCCCGATAGCTGTTGTTTGTCTGTGTTCAGTGTCATCGTTGATCACTACTTATCATCAGACATGTTGATATCATAGGCAAATCTTTTTAGATCACACTATCCATTATTTTCGTAAAAAGCGTTTTATTTCTTCTAAAATAGGCACGCACTTGATTACAACACGCCTGATATTAGGCAATGTTGTGTTTTAGCTTTATCTAGCAATTAATAATCCTAAAAAATGATGGGCAGTTGTAGAGACTGACGATAGAAGTGAAAACTGTGAACTCACGAGATTTCACCCATCCAAAATGCGTCTAACGCGCACAGCACACGGCCGCTGTGCATTAGCCAGTAGCAAAATCAGTGACATTTCACTTAAAAATAATTACTTTAAAATATCGTACAAAAATAAAGCTGTATGGTCACCCTACCACAACCCTTGCTCATTAGACATCAAAAGCTCCGCATTTAAAACATTTTAAAAAGTTTACCGTAATTTTCACGGACGGCATTTGACTTAATCTGTTATGATTGGCTTTTCAAATTATTCAGGTATTTTACACCTCATATAACTTTAAACGAGCAATACTTGTTTAAATATACCTAATACCACCTCAGGTAACCCAAGGGCTGGCACGTACTTCTGCCAACGCTTAAGTTTGGCCATTCAGAGGGATAACGTCACCAGCTTTCTTGGTACCCTACCCACAGGTAGCGACCTAAATGCAGTTTTTTATTTGTAAACATCCAATTTTATTTTTGTTTAAGTGATTAGTTTTAGTTTTGTTTTAATCATATTATATTAATAGTGTTTAAGAACAAATAAAATTTAAATTTTGAATCCTAGGTATGTATTCTTTAATAGTTATTATAACACTCGATATAATATGTACCTATATCAATATATGTATAATCTGAATCTCGGACACGGCTCCAACGATCTTCATGAAATTTGTATGCAGGTGGTTTCGGGGGCGATTAATAATAATAATAATAATAATAATAATTTATTTCAAGATAGTACAGTTGCACAGCATAATATGTTTGAAGTTACCATTTACATAAGTGCATTTTTGTGTAATAAGGAGAAACGTCGATGTCTGTGGTAGTATGAACTGTGTTACAGACATCGGCGCCTTCCGCACATAGGACACATAACAAATAATAATAATATTTGCTCCTAAAAAACATCAAAACAGTGTGCGTGGGAGTGTGTGTAAGTGTTTGCGTGTGAGTGTGTGTGTGTGTGTGTGTTTGTGTGTGTTTGTGTGTGTTTGTGTGTGTGTGTGTGTGTGTGTGTGTGTGTGTGTGTGTGTGTTTGTGTGTCGATTAATCGATCTGGATAGGTTTAATTTTTAGAAAACATCGTTTTATTCGTATTGCTTTAATATGTAGTGTTATGATAGCTCAGTTAGGAGATTGGGCGGTCATGAAATCAAGTGACCCCGGTTCGAATCCAGATATAATTGTATTATTATTTATTAATTTCTTATTTTTGTTAGGAACACTAATATTGAAATTTATAAGAAACCAAGCAACGCTTGGTCATCAAGGTGCTACTTCTAAATAAGTATTTTGGTGGACTATAGCTTTCGCTCGCGACCTGGTACATAGGACACCATAAGATATTTTTATGTGACTTAACCCAGCACCACAATACCACCACTACAGTGCAGATTCAGCCAGGATGGTGGCAAGCGTGAAGAGGCTCCGTTTTTTCAGGTTTTGAAAATTATGCCTTATTATATAATACTACTTTATAACGGATTTTATCGCGGTTTATTTTAGATTTTAGATCCCGACGTTTCAAATTTTTTCAGACTTCATGTTCACGGTTGGACTGAGGTATTTGACGTCCAAAAATATTAATCACAATTATTACTGACTACCTACAAACATTATTATTTATGTTGCGTTCCGATTTAAGCAAACTGAGCTCACACTCTATTTCAATGTGTGATATTCGCGTAAATCTAAGACAATATTTATGTCTTACCCCAACATATCATCAGACTACAAGCTAATTTTGATTGGTTCATCCTTGAACGAAGAAAATTATCTATCTTCCCAGATACCCCGCTTACTTTACTTTAGTTAAGGCATACAAGGCCGCACCTTCGGCTAATCACAGGCATTATCACTGGCCATGCCTTACTAATCACTATAGGTGTCACGGACAGTCTGCATGGAGGCAGAAGTAACAGCCGTCCACGTGATCTTAGACTGTCCGGGATCGGCGAGATACAGGGCTGAACACCTAGGGTCGAAGTCGCTCCAGGGAGCTGTCGGTAATGTAAAGAGTCTGCTAGGATTCCTCCTGGAGCTGGGCTGGCAGTAGCTACGCCAGACCACCAAGCAAAATAGGCGTAAAATTGACGTAGAGTTGCGAAAATCCAAGCCCGCTACAATCTACTCCGCTAACTTTTGACAATTACAATTTCATACAATATTTGATTATTATTTTATTTTATTATTATTTCTCTGTTTCCCGATAGCTATAATCTACCTGTCTTCAAGTCACGAGTGAATCGGTATTTATTAGGTAGGCTCGTTCCATCGTAGACTGCAACATTGCTCCACATCAGGCAAGTTGTGGTCAAGCGCAAACCTATTATAGAATTAAAAAAATGTCTACTCACTTCAACCCCTCTAAATGTCTCACTGCTGGGCACGGGTCTTCTCTCAACTATCATATGAGTTGAGAGAGTTTAGGCCTTAATCCACACACGCTGGCCAAGTGCGGGTTGGTGGATGGCACATGTCCTTGAATGGTTAGTGCTTAGATATGCCGGTTTCCTAACAATGTTTTCCTTCACTGATATTGAGCGGATATGAAACAATTCACACAAAGATGTGTGGGCACGACCAGGATTTGAACCCACGACCTTATTTTTTTAAGGCGAGGCCCGTACCGCTGCGCCACCGCTGCTAAATTTCTGCTAGGTATGATTTTATGTAACTATAAAAATAAATTACTATAAAAAGCAATAACTAACCTAAGTATTTCACCTCTACCTACGCTCTGGATTCAACAAATCCGTTGGTCGTTGTACAATAGCTGTACCAAAATAGAACAACCTTTTTGTTTTGACAATTAATTTTGTTCACTGGACACGGTTAATAAAAAATGAATAAAAAATGTACGTATCAGAAGACTAGCTACCGCTCATGGCTTTGCCCGCGTGGTACTACATACTACAGAATCAGAAATTTTATTTGCACTGAATGTAGGTACAAAACAGATAGTTATTACATTGTAAAACCAGCTACAATCTGCCATGTAAAAGTATGCTGTTATTTTAGACTAGCTGACCCGGCAGACGTCATACTGCCTCAATCGACTGCTGTTTTTAGTGTTTTCCCGGCAATTATTCGAATTTTTCTCTCCTTTTAAACCTTCCCTAGACCTCCACGAATTTTTCAAGACCAAAATAAGATAAATCCGTTCAGCCGTTCTCGAGTTTTAGCGAGACTAACGAACAGCAATTGATTTTTATATATATTAGTTAATTACTTAAAAAGTACAACATTTTAATTACACTATATACATTTCATATTTACAATTCATAAAATAAAATTAGAAATACTTTATAAATAAGTAAATATTCTGGGACATTAACACACACGGTCATCTGGTCCCAAGCTAAGCAGAGCTTGTGTTGTGGAAACCAGAAAACTGGTATATACTATACATATAATACTTTTCTTTTGTAAATATATACATATAATAGACATTATATATCATTACAATTAATTAATAAAATCATTAGGTATATTATTACTAAAATTTAAACTTATTTACACTTATTGGGATAATCGACATACGCGCGGGCGGAGCCGGGGGCGGAGAGCTAATTACTGATAAATGTCGGATAGCTAATTCACAGGATTGGTACTTTCGAAACTTAGCAATTGGTGAAAACTTACTCTCAAGTTATTCTTAAATCAAGTAAGGTTAAATGAAATAGAGTTTGTCATATAAGTTAATTGGTCCACAGACGCGCGCCGAGCGTCGGTCACTTTGTATTGCTTAAAGCTAGGGCATAAATCTGTGACCTTTTCTCAAGAGCCAAATTTGAAGGAAAATTAAATTTTATTTTAGGGTTCCTTCCTTTTATAAGAAAAATCGCTTACATGATTACTTTGTGTCTCTAACCCCTAGTTTCCAATGCACAAGAAAACATGTTGCAAGCACTATCTATGTCTATCGTTTAGATATGAGTAGAAAGAGATAAGACTATGCTCGTATCATGTTTTGTTGTGCAGTAAAAACGCCCGGTTACGGTCATATTCTTAAAAATCTTACAAGACTTTGGTTAAAATCGACTTTGTCTCTTTCTTACTAGTATAAGTCTCAACATGACAGGCAAAGACAAAAGAATTATAAACCTATTTTAGCTATAATGAGCTTATGAGACGTTTATGAATCAAAAAAGGTATTAGTTAAAATAATAAAGGAGGTATTCAAGCCTGAGCAGCGGCGGCGCAGCGGTATCGACGGCTTTAAAATATAAATCACAGGTTTGATCATGGTGCCCACAATTTTTTTTTCATCTCGGTGAAAAGAAACATCGTTAAAATCAAACATTCGAAGCCATGGCACTCACCAACCCGCACATTACCAGCGTTTGTAGATTAAAGCCTAAACTAAGATGTCTTTAGGCCCCCTGATTTTTTCATCATCTATTACCAGATATGTTACAAAAATAGTATAACCATAAACCAACATTTTTACTTGACCTCTCAAATGTTTTTTTTTATTCTTGAATAGGCTGGCGCTTGACTACAACTTACCTGATGTTAAGCAATGATGTAGTCTACGATGGGACGCGCCAGCCCAATGTACCGATTCACTCGTGAGAATGACTTTCGGTGAGAAGGTAGCAGTGAAATGAGGCTCCTTAATATATCGCTAATTTTAATAAAAATAAGAAATTCCGTTAAAGTTCCGTTCCGTTCCGTTAAACAAATAAAAACTCACTTAAAATTTGTAACATAATAATTAATAAAATAGGTAAATGATAATGGTTGATGATGTTTGTCTTGTGTCTGGGTGTAATTATATATATTTATGTATATATTTACAAAAGAAAAGTATTATATGTAGTATATTACCAGTTATCTGGTTTCCATAGTACAAGCTCTGCTTAGTTTGGGATCAGATAACCGTGTGTGTTAATGTCCCACTATATTATTATTATTAATAATCGGTATAAACAGTAGATAGTACATGGTTGCCTTCAATCTACATCACAAATAGTACGGAACGTTTAGTGCGTGAGTACGACTCGCGCTTAGCCACTTTTTTTATTTTAATATCCAACATGTTTTCTTTAAGAACTTTTACAAGTTAAGCTAACTTTATTTTTTTTGACTTAATTACTGTTTAGTGAAAATGTTTTTGCGAAAACACGAAAACTCAGTTTTGAATTTTTATGACATGACAAGACGAAACAAAGAATGCGAAATGATATCTCTTCATTAGCTAAAATAATAGTTGCTAATATTATAAATGCGAATGTATCTCTGTCTGTCGTACTTTCACTCCACAACTACTGGACCGATGTTGATGAAATTTGGTATGGAGGTAGTTTGAAACTCGGGAAGGGACATAGGATATTTTATCTTATTATATATATTTTATCCGACTGCGCAAAAAGCGGATACTTTAGCGCGAAAACCTATATACGCGCGGACGCTTGTAGTATTTAATATTCCTGACGAAAGCTCAAGACTATCTCATCTATAATACACTAATTATACACATATTCGTTACACAATAATAATATAGTACTATGCGTTTCATATAAGAATAGGATTGGAAATCCGCCATCTTGGACTGGAATGCGCAACAACTTCACATTTTTTAGTACAGTGAGCAAAAATATTTGTTCGATATAATAATAACATCTAGATGAAAAAAAAATAAAAATGCGTTTAACTCATTGCCGATTGAGTGAAATTGGTCATTTGGAGTCGAATATTTAGGTACGAACATATTTTACTAACTTCCGATGACAAAAAGCGGTGTTTTATGTTAAAACGTGTTTTTTTATTCGTGTTTATGAATTTGTGTACAAGTTTGTGGTATTCTAGAGCGTAAATTTACTTAATCAGGTAGCTGCATTGTAATTACTTAAATAAGTAAAGTTTTGACATTAATCACTTTTCCATACATTTTAAAATAATATTATTGTCTGTGGTTTGATATTTTGTGCTGGCGTTACTTTTGCTTGGTTTGTGGTATGAAGTTAGCCGCGAGTCCAGTCCTATTCTTATTTGAAACGCATAGTAGGACATTAACACACACGGCCATCATAGATATCCATCGAGTCTTTTCCCACAACCTGTATTATGTCATAATTCCAACGTTTGTTTCGTCTTCCAACCTTTCCTTTGTCAGTTATCGGTCTTTTAGTAGTAGGTATGGTCCTTCTGGTTGTCTGTATAACGATATTTCTTTCCCATTACCACTAAAACTTCAGAGCCTGTGTTAGTGCATCTGAGTTACCACAAAACACCTCTTTTTTGTCAGTAGTTAAAACACAAAATATGAATAATGGCTTCCATAATTTACCAATTCAAAGTCTGAAATGAAACCGTGAACAGGCGAAAACAACACGGCTGTTCGAGAATACATTATTTTTGACACAAAGCGAATTTAATCGTGAAAGACAAAGGCGGAGGGCGATTCAAAAAAAAAATCTGTACAATAGAATTGAAAGCGGGTTCTGTATTTATAAAAATATAGCTTTAACACCTTCGTATGAAGGTGCTTGCATAATTATTTTATTTGTTTTGAGCAACAACACAACCAACACATTCCACATACATTCTACATCAGTACCTCTATCAGCCATCACCCATTACCAATATCACTAGACATCTTCAAGACAACAAAACCCAACGTCACTACTTGGCAAGATTCCTGGTTTTTACGCCGCAGGTCGTAGGTTCGATTCCCACCTGAGACAAACATTAGTGATGAACATTTGTGTTTGTGTTGTGTCTGGGTGTTAATATCTATTATATTATAATAAGTATATATTTACAAAAGAAAAGTATTATATGTATAGTATATACCAGTTATCTGGTTTCCATAACACAAGCTCTGCTTAGCTTGGGACCAGATGACCGTGTGTGTTAATGTCCCAGAATATTTATTTATTTGTGATTAACCATAGTTATTTTCAATTAATAAAAAATAACCTAAACCGGAGAGCTTACTAGTGATTAAGTGACGTCACAAATATTTTTTACTATATTTTAATAAGATTTTACATAACCCTAATCAGCTGTTTTTGTAAACTGTCTTTTACTTAATAAAAGATGTGACCAATGAATGAAAAATGGTGGTCTCTTCAAAATTTAGGGTTGTGTATGAAAAGACACCGAAAAATAATATTTTTAATTTGTAGCGGTCATTCTTTTTAATTGATTTATTATAATTTAAACATCATACGACGACCACGACCGGTGCAACCCGTGTAGAAACGTAAAACCAAATGACAGGTGAGTGTGTTAATTGCCCGTTATGATAAACTAGCCTCCGCCCGCGGCTTCGCCCGCGAAATTGATCTCACTAATCTTGTTTCTCCATACAAACTTTGGAACCCGGTTTCACCCCCTTAAAGGGTGAATTTTGAAAAATCCTTTCTTAGTGCACCCCTAGACCCCATAAGGAACCTATGTGCCAAATTTAGAGTCACCAGACCCACCGGTTTGGGCGCTGCGTTGATATATTAGTCAGTCAGTTTCTTCTTTTATATATTTAGAAAATATATTTAATAATGCTACCTAGACGACTCTGTTTCATAAGTTTTTGACAATTGGACAGTCTTATTTCCTCATACTTTTACGGAATCCTAACAACTGTTTTTCAGAAATAATCTTATAAGGGCCGGAATAACTTAATTTTCCGTGGTCCAGAATCGGAATTGAGAGTGAACGTGTACACTGTCTGAATGCCAATTATCCAACTACGATCACGAATGCCACGTGCCAAATCACTTTGTCCGGACTACTGAACCGAATCAACTTACAGGTAGTAGTTGCCAGACATATGGTATTTTTTTTAAAAACCCTCTGACTCACAAACTGTTTGTTTTAAACCTAACTCGTTGTTTTGCAACCTAAATGTACATACAAATATTAATATTATGAACAGCAATGTACGGTAGTTATTGCATATATAAGTATTTTCCTAATCGATTAATTAGAGAATTAATTTGACAATCGTCGGTAAATGGTATAAAATATTTCATACACTTACCCCCGTAATCATAAACGTATTCAAAGCTGATTATAGCTAAATTAGGTTTATTATTCTTTTGTCTTTGTCCGTCATTTAATGTAAATTTTAACTAAAGAGAGAGAATAAGATTTTTATGAAGAAGTTTGTAAAAATCAAAACTTAAAAATACTTGTCTGGAAAACAGTTTGTTCTGCATTATAAAATTGTACACTTTATACGCCAAAGAACTAAAAATCATCATAATTATTTCAGCTTTTAAATACAGAAACCCACATTAAAATGTCTCACAAAAAACCCACCCACAAAAAAATCTATTCTAAAAACTTGTACACAGATATATACTTCAAAGTTTTAACAACTTTTTCGAAGGTTAAAAAAGAAGGTTTTGAAAAATACAATACTATAATTCCTTCTCTCTGTCTCTCTCTAATAGTTGAATTATAAAACTCAAGTCTGGCTGTCACTGGTTCTAAATCCGGATCAGCACAACGCAATGCCTTTGAGTTATACAAGATCCTGTAAAGCTAGTAGTTTGAGATCTTCGAACGGTACTTAGAGCTTCTCTCTGATCTCAAACGCTTAGAATATTCAGAGCAAATGTCACTTACTTTAAATCTAATTTTTAATTAGTTAACAATGCTTTTTTTAACTATAAAACAGATGTGAGTGTGTGTGTGAACAGGCGGTACCAATCAATATATTGTGATCTACGCTAGATCACACTTACCAAGTATACCGATTCACTTCACTTCACTTCTCCCCTTTTTAGTGTCGCATAGCTAGGCCTGTGCGACACTAAAAAGGTCTGTCTAATCTCTCTCAACCATTTTACGAGTTGAGAGAGATTAGGCCGTAATCCACAGACACTATCCAAGTGTGGGCTAGTGGATGTCACAGGTCCACAAATGATTCGTTCCTAAATATGCCTCCTAACTTTTCGAACTTTCATTATTGTTTGTCAATGTATAGGGTACCAGATGACCATGTGTTAATGTCCCGGAATATAAAAGAAAATTTTCTAGTTAAATCTTATTCCCCCATCTCCGTACTATCAACGGACAAGTAGAGGTACGGCTCTACGCCATCGATATATGGTGGAAATTCCACGGGTACGCACAAAGCGCTTCGCATCCGGATTTACTGTGCGAACTGCCAAGTTGTGGAATTCGCTGCCGGTATCTCTGTGTTCAAGTCTCGAGTGAATCAGTATTTACTGGGTAAGCGCGTTTCATCGTAGACTACATCATTGCTTACAGAATAAAAAAATAAAAAACTAATATTGTTTAGCATCTGTTAATGAAGCAAGCTCTGGCAGTGCCAACTACCACATACCTGCCTACCCACACACCCACGTGGATGATTGAAGCATCTATTTGTGTACAATGACTTATTGTTTTGTAATCAATCTCTCGGAGGTCAAGGTTTGATTCTTGAATTTTATTTACTAATAAGAAATACTAAAGTCACAGATTCGATCCCCGGACGAGCCCACACATTTTTGTATAAATTGTTTCATGGCTACCTACTCAATATCGAAATAAAGAAAAAAATCCTATAAAAAGTAGTTTTATTTCAATATATAATATCGGTGAAGAAAAACACCGTGAGGCCACCGGCATATCTAAGAACTAATCATTCGAGGGCATGTAACATCCACCAACCAGCACATGGTCAGGCCTGTGTTATTAAGGCCTGATCTCTCTCAACTATTATACTAATGCCAGTAAAACTCGTGCCTACTAATGGGATAGTAAAAAGGGTTGCAGTAAACCCTCGCTTCGCTTTAAGTGCAAAATAATTCTAAGCGTAGCTACTGTATTCCCATATGCTTTCATTACAACACTTTTTAGTGTCCCACTGCTGGACACGGGTCTTCTCTCAATTATCTTACAGGTTGAAAGAGTTCAGACCTTAATCCACACACGCTGGCCAAGTGCGGGTTGGTGGATGTCACATGTCCTCCAATAATTAGTTCTCAGACATACCGGTTTCCTCACAATGTTTTTCTTCACCGATATTGAGCAGCGGCGATGCAATAATTCACACAAAGATGTGTGGGCACGATTAAGAATCGAATCGCGACCTAATATTTGAAAGGCGAGGTCCGTATCGCTGCGGCACCGCTGCTCTATAACTGTATTATGTTATGTTAAATCTATTATATTTAATTGTTGGTAGGCTTCGGCCGTGGTTAGTGACCACACACCAGACAAAGCCGCACCGCCAAGCGGCCTTGCCGTGTTCCGGTGCGATGCCTGGTGACACTATTTAGAAGGTGGATCGAGATTGCTGCTCCTTTATGGTTTCTAACCATGCCGACCCTCATTCCACTGCCACCTTCTAACCGAAAATCAATCGTTATCGCTAGAGAATCGGTATATTAGGTGAGCGCGTCCCATCGTAGACTACATAATTGCTAAACATCAGGCAAGTTGTAGTCAAGCGCAAACCTATTTCAGATTTTTAAAAAAATCTGTACTTAATATTACAAATCGGAAAATATTCTTTGTTTAGTTATATGAACGCGCTAGTCTCAGAGTTTAAAAATTCTTGTACTGTTAGATAGCCCATAGAATTTCAAAGACTATAAGTAATTTTTATCCTACTGCTGATCATTATACAAAATTTATGCAACGCGTGTGAAGTCGTCGGCGGAAAGCTATTCTACAATAACTACATTTCTATAAGAATCCCGATCAAACTAAGAACCATTTCAATCTTCGGATTTCAGATACAGAAAACTGCATCGAAATTTGTCTATTATTTTCAGCACTACGTAGGTACAAAGTTGTACACAGATACCACCGATCTCCTCTTTTGGTCTCACGACAGCATATCACAACCATATCATATCATTTCTGAACCTACTTGAAAGTTTGGAAAGGATAGAAGAGTATTGTCTTAGATTTACGCGAATATCACACATTGAAGACACTGTGAGCTCAGTTTGCTTAAATCGGAACGCAACTTAAATATTAATTGTTTGAAGGTAGTCAGTAATAATTGTGATTAATATTTTTGGACGTCAAATACCTCAGTCCACCCGTGAACATGAAGTCTGAAAAGACTTTGAAACGTCGGGATCTAAAATCTAAAATAAACCGCGATAAAATCCGTTAAAAAGTAGTTTTATTTCAATAAGGATAGAAGAGTTCCAAGAAAGGATTTTTGGGTATTACGTGGTCTACGCGGGCAAAGCGAAAGGCCTCTCTCAAATAAATAAAAGTTTATTAAACATGAGTGGAAGGTCATAAGTTTTTCTCTGAATTCTTGTTTGAAATAATAATATTCTTTTTAACAGAAAACAATACGGAACATAAACAATCACTGACAAAAACCAAACAAAATAAGTATAGGCCGACCGTTTAACTCTTGTATCGCCTATCGCCAAGATTCTGACTCCTCCAGCTGCACAGACAGTGATGATGATTCAAGCGATATGGATATTAGTGACGAATAGTCTTACATTACTTTTATCTGTGGTTTTATGACTTTGTACCTCAGATGGCGATACGCGAGTTCAACGGTCGGCCTATAATTATAGTATCGAATCCTAGAGGGCCCAGTTTTGATGTTGATTATATTATTGATTCAATTAATTCATTTTATGAAATTCACACACTTAATAACACAACACACAAAACACACATCAATAAACAAAACACAACACAAACACTACATTCTATACTTCCAAGTACAAATTTTAAATATTTAGAACGCGACGTTATACTATTTCGAATTCCAAATTTAATTTAGTAACGAACAGAAAAACTGTGATATAAATAAAAAAAAGTTGAAATCAGTTCAAATATAAACTTTTTAAACTTAGAATTATTATAATTACAAATTCAATATAGTTATTTACATTGAAAACTATTAAATTAAAAACGAAAAGAGTTTTAATCACTATTCCTAATTCAAAATTAAGGTAAATACCGCAAAAGCGAAGAATTTAATTCGAAAGAGTTTTTAACACTTTATTTTTGTTTATTGATTTGTGATATTGTTATTATTGATTAATTTATCAGCTCACCGTGGACGCAGTCCGATTAGCAGTGATCAGAATTAGTCAATGTAATGATCTGTCACACGAGCCAATTAATAGAAGTTGTGGGCGGAGTTCAATTCATTTCCAATATCGATATACATACGTTTAAATTGGCGTAAGAGAGATTTTGGCAAAAATGAGTGCACCATATTTTAGATTCAAAAATTTAGAATAAACTTCGTAGATTGACTATTGTTTGGATTATCTTATTTATACATTTATGCCTCACTAGTTTCCGCCCAAGGATTTGCTCACGTGGCACTTATTGGGATAAAAATTCCGAGTGTTTATCTCTGTGCCATTTGTCATCTAATTCCGTCCAGTAGTTTTTGCGTGAATTAGGAACTAACATACATCCAAACATCCAGGCATCTATACATACTTACCAACTATCACGTTTATAATATTAGTCGGATAGTAGGAAGTAGAATAAGATAGGATAGGGTACCACTGTATAAAATATAAAAAGTATATATATTTTTTTAATTTTCAGTTACTGAAACCATAATCACTAGCCTATACACTAGGATTCCTTGTATGGTGAAGGTTCTAATAAATAAATATTCTAGGACATTAACACACACGGTCATCTGGTCCCAAGCTAAGCAGAGCTTGTGTTATGGAAACCAGATAACTGGTATATACTTAAAGTGACCATACGTCCCGTTTTGAAAGGGACTGTCCCTTTTATCGGCTACCTGTCCCGTTGTCCCCAAACAAAGCGCCGGGACGCAAAATAGTCCCGTTTTGTGAAACTGCGCGAAAATTTAAACTGATGAAGCTCATAAGACGCGCGGGCGGGAAATCACAGACCGTCGCGTCGTCGATGATCGGTGATTCCCCGCCCCCGCACGCTGTGGTCGGTTATCTAGCAACGCGGGGAGAAGAGGGGAGCATTTATTTGGTTGTTTTGTTTAGAGTTCCAGTAGAAAGAGTCTTTTCTCTCATGAATAAATTGTGGACATCTGAGAAAAATCATTTACAGGTTCCAATTTTAAAATCGATGTTGATAACTAAGGTCAATATTAAAAAAACGTGCCAAGAATTTTATTCTTATTTAAAATCATCACACACTTTATTCACATAGTGTTGTCTTAAATATTAATGTTTGAAGGTAGTCAATAATAATTGTGATTAATATTTTTAGACGTCAAATATCTCAGTCCACCCGTGAACATGAAGTCTGAAAAGACTGAAACGTCGGGATCTAAAATCTAAAATAAACCGCGATAGAATCCGTTAAAAAGTAGTTTTATTTCAATACTTTTTAGCAAATTCTTCTTCTGACAAATATAAATTAAATTAGAAAAGTTGCATAAATTTAATCATCACTGTCAGAAGAACTTTTGACAAAGCTGGCGAACTGGTGTTGATTCTTACTATTCACAATTTTTTTAAATAAAATAATTATAATTAACATAATAATAATAAATACTAATTGCATTAATAAAAACATTTTTTATGAATAAAGAAAAATTAAAAGTTGTGTCTTTTCATTTTTTAACCAGCTAACTGAGGTATAAAAATGTATGTCCCGTTTTGAGTTCAAAAATAAATGGTCAGTTTATATATACTATACATATAATACTTTTCTTTTGTAAATCCTATCCTATCCTATCCTATCCTATCCTACTAATCTATCTACTTAATATTATAAATGCGAAAGTAAGTGTATGTGTGTGTGTGAAGGTTTGTTACCGCGTATCTCCATAACCGCTCAACTGATTTTATTGAAATTTGAAATGTAGGTAGTGTATACCCTAGAATCGGACATAGGGTAATAATATTTTCAAAAATCATCCCCTAAGAGGGTTAAATAGAGGGGTGAAGTTTGTATGCAACTTTTTATTCCTTGGTCCTATTCATTTAAAATTCGGTACACATAAACCTTAAAACAAATAATGAGATACGGGTTTTTTATTTTTCCATAATTACCCCAATGAGGTGTGGAAAATGAGATTTATTGGTAAAAATGAAAGTTTCTCTGGATCTGCATAGTCTCAAGTCCGATTCACTCCAAATTTGGCACACATATACCTTAAAAGAAATCATGAAACACGTGTTTTTTATTTTTCCAAAACTACCCCCTGTGGGGGTGTTAAATGAATTTATTTGGAAAAATTAAATATTCCATAACTGTTTAGTCCTTGGTCCGATTTCCTTCAAATTTGGAATAAATAAAGCTCAAAACAAATAATGAAACACGTGTTTTTTATTTTTTCAATTTTTTTTATTTTCATCCTAATACTAAGCGGGCAAAGCCTGAGAAATTATTCTGAGGGTGATTTTCTTCAAAGTTGATATCATAACTCCTTCGTAATTTTGATCTAAATTACTTTTTATTTTGACACAATGACATGTTTGATAACTCAATGCTACGAATAGAATTCGAAATTGAAATTTCATTTCTTATAAGTATGGTCTAAGAGGCGTAGTATTTTTAAGAAACGCCTATTGATTTATGGATATAGTTATGGCGCTTGACGATTTCAAAATGTTGCTTACACTCCTAAACTACTGAATTAATTTTGTATGGAGATTGTTCGAGACCCGGGAAAGGATAGTTTAATCCGACTGCGAAAAAAGGGATTAATGGTCTAGCGCGATAACCAACATCCGCGGGCGAAGCCGCGGGCGGAAAACTAGTATATACATATAATAGATATTTACACCCAGACTCGACTCAAACAGAAATGTTCATCACTAATATTTGTCTCGGGTGGGAATCGAACCCACGACCTGCGGCGTGAAAAGCAAGTATCTTACCGACCACGCCACCGGCCCGTCAAATGAATCATATTTATGCCTTAAAAATTGTACTTCCCTCGTTACGCCAGTTGGCAGTTATTCTACAAGTTAGCTTGTTAACTACAGTATAGCTGCAGTTTTAATTGTTTGCAAAAACAATCCCATGTGTCTGTCAAGTATTTTTAGCAAAACATGCATTTTTTATTTCTGTAAGTGTTGGTTTGATATGAACTATGTAACTGAGTAGCGGCTAGCGCTGTTTTGGTTTATTGCCTTCCCCTAACTTCTTTGTGTAATTTTAAGCTATTGCATAGCTTCTATCGCGGGCCTTGGGCGTGGAGACCGAATCCAGAAATTCCGTAACTAAAATAACCTAACACCCCCCACTCCGACCGGCACAGCGGTGATACTTTTTAGTTATGCCATCTATCGATGAATAGCAGAACTTATAATGACTTTAATGACTAATAAATATATCCTACTAAATTATATATTACTAGCTTCCGCCCGCGGCTACGCCCACGTGGTGTTAGGATATAAAATTAGCCAAGTGACAGATCTATGAAACCTTTATCATTTTTTTTTATTTGTTATTGGTGGAATTCCGTTTCACCCCTTTAAAGGGTGAGTTTTGAAAAATACTTTCTTAGTGCACCCCTACACTCCATAAGGGACCTATGTGCCAAATTTGGAGTCTCCAGACCCAGCGGTTTGGGTTCTGCGTTGATATGTCAGTCAGTCATTCAGTCAGTCAGTCAGTTTCTTCTTTTATATATTTAGATGTAACGCCTAAGTTTTTAATAGCTTAAAAAGGGCAGTACATACTTCTTAATAAGTTTCAAAGTCGGTGTAGGTACCAAGAAATACTAGACATTTTATTTGCTCCAGCTTCCCTTTTTCAAATTTTCACCCTTCGCCACTGCAAAGAACCTTCGAGGACATCTTGGTAGATGTCCTACACTGAGAAAGCGTTTGTGGATTGAGGTCTACAATTGAACAAATCTAAGAAGTACCTTTTGAACTTTCACTGTATTGTATTAAATTAGCTTTGTAGAGGCGTAATTCACACTATTTTTATTAGCTTTCCTGTAAAATAATTGAATTATGAAGCTATTTTTATTTTAACATAACATAAACAATTTTCATACGACAATAAAATTCTAAATGTACTACGTTTAGAACTGTCAAACGGTATTACTTAGATTTGACAGGGTGTACCTAAACCCAAAGTCTCAGTTTTTAAAATTATATAGATAACTTTAGATACCTGCGGAGCTGCAGTAGGTGGTTATATATATATATAATTATATTTATAGTCATACAAGTATCGCTAAAGTAATAGGACTCAATAAGCGAGCAGCGGTGGCGCAGTGGTACGGGCCTCTCCTTAGAAATATAAGGTCGCAGGTCCGATTCCCAGTCGCGCCCACACTTCTTTGTGTGAATTATTACTTCGCTTAAGAACCAACCCGCACTTGGCTAGCGTGTGTGGATAAGGGCCTAAACTCTCTCAACTCGTAAGATAGTTTAGAGAAGACCTGTGCCCAGAAGTGGGACACTAACAAAGGGTTGAAGTGAGGCGGGCATCCTGAATGAACCGACGACAGTTACTCATCGTTGCTATAAATCTTATACTTATTATCTTTAGAAGCATCTATTAAACACAGTTTAACACGTAATTAGATGTTTCTAATTGCCTCTTGCTTTGCCAATCGCGGCACATGAATGGAGATCGTAACACAAGAGTAAATAAATTATTTGTGCCAACTCTTGTAGATGTAAATAGGGTACATTGGACTGTAAGAACCCATATCTAAATATATACAAGAATAAACTGACTGACTGATATATCAACGCAGAGCCCAAACCAAGTCTGGACACTCTAAATGTGGCACATAGGTTCCTTATGGGGTCTAGGGGTGCAATAAGAAAGGATTTTTCAAAACTCACCCTTTAAACGGGTGAAACGGCGTTCCAAAGTTTGTATGGAGAAACAAGATCAGTGCAGGCGGAAGCTGCGGGCGGAAGCTAGTTACTTATAATTGATTTTCTTGTGAAATTTTAGCTTCCAAAGCAGTGTTTCAATAAATATATCAACGAATAATAACGAAAACGTAACAAATTACTAAAATAAACCAACTAATTCACTGACATAAACATAATATCTCTCAAAACAAAGCAGTAAATACATAAACCTAAAATTGTAAATAAATCCTTAAATAGAACAAAGATTTGCACACAATAAATTGTGTTGAACCTTTATTTAGTTAAATGATTGTCATGCCCACAACAGGGCGCTGTTACCCTTCTATTTTGAGAACATTGTTACAAACCGAATTAGATGAATTACGGTATCTAATAGCTATTTAAAGTTTATTGTCAGGAACGGTATAAACGCATGAGTGAATATTAATAACATTCTTAAAAGATTATATAACAATACTAGCTGCCCCAGCGAACTTCGTACCGCGTAATTCTCACCTTTAAATTACTAATATCGCTATTAAAAAATAGGGATGAGTAGTAAAGAGGTGAAAATTAAGAGTTGTATGTATTTTAATGCCACATAATAAAAAAAAATTCAAAAAATTAAAATATTTTTTTTTAGAGTGAACACCCCTTTTCACTTAGAGGTTTGAAAAATAGATTTATTTTAACTTAGCTATGTAAAAATGGTAAGTAAGTAAGCCTCAATCAAAAGCAGGTTCGGTGAACGAAAAAATATAGGTAATGTCAGGATTAACTTAGTTATTACAGTCAATCAAATCAGTACCGTTTGACAGTTCTAAACGTAGTACATTTAGAATTTTATTTTTTGTATGAAAATTGTTTATGTTATGTTAAAATAAAAATAGTTTCATAATTCAATTATTTTACAGGAAAGCTAATAAAAATAGTGTAAATTACGCCTCTATAAAGCTAATTTAATAGAATACAGTGAAACATCAAATGGTACCTCTTAGATTTGATGGACTGTAGTTAAGTAAATCGGTAAGTAGTTATACTCCTAAGGCATCATTTAAACAGTAACGCCCAGATTCCCCACCTGATTTAGTATTAAACCAGGAATTTTATCGCGGTTACTAATAACTAATCATTCAAGGATATGTGACATCCACCAACCCGCACTTGGCCAGCGTGTGTGGATTAGGGCCTAAACCTAAATAGTTGAGAGAAGACCCGTACCTACACAGCAGTGGAACATTAGAAGGGTTGACGTGAAGCTGACTATTGTGTTGTAAAAGCACCTTATTCTGGGTAATCTTCCCTGCCTACACCTTTGGATAACACAGGCGTGAGTATTGTATGCTGATAATGAGTCATATCTTCCATAATAGTACAGTAATATTCGCCAAATTCACATCTGCCAACCTCTTAAACCTACGCTATGCATGCGCTAAATTGTTCCCTTTCATGTCATGTCTTGTTGAGTGACAGTTCCGGATCTAATAAGCATCTTGTTATGTTCTAAAGTATAGGTAGATGTTATTTTCATTCATCAAATAAACAAATACCACCCGCGTTTCTTTATGATCGTAACACTTATATCTATATGTATAAAAAAAATATCACTAAATGTGTTGCTAAGCGAAAACTTAAGGACGGCTGAACCGATTTCGCTAATTATTTTTTTTAAATATTCCTTGAAGTACGAGGATGGTTTTTTCGCAGAGAAAAATTAAAAAACTCCTCCGAAACAGCTTGACCGATCTTTACGAAATCTTATACGTCGTATTGTTTTCGGACCCGGCAGGTGGCACTATTTTACCGGGCAGGACTATGGTCTGCGGGATCCGCTAGTATGTATAAAAAAAAAATATCACTAGATGTGTTGCTAAGCGCAAAACTTGAGGACGGCTGAACCAATTTCGCTATTTCTTTTTTTAGAATATTTCTTGAAGTACGTGGATGGTTCGTAAGTATGGAAAATTTAAAAAATCTCTGAAACGGCTTGACCGATTATGTGAAATCGTATATCTATATTCGGTGGGTCCGAGAATCGATCGTAATATATTTTCGGACCCGGTAGGTGGCATTGCTTTACCAGGCAGGACGACGTCTACAGCGTCCGCTAGTTGGTAATATTTTCACACATACACCCAGCGCCATCTTGTCTCAAATTAAGTAATTGAAATGAAGCGAAATGAAAATACATACTATTTATTTTATTTTTGAGACGCGAGTCTATATAAAAATAGTCCAATTTCTTTTCCTGCCGTGCAGTGAATGACTGGAAACTACTGAGAAACACTGCCAAAAAACTCAGTAGACTTTTTTCCTTGATATTGAAATATATTACATTTTGTTTAGTGTGTTGTATTAGAGCAACTTAATTCCAAGCGTTTTTATTCTGAATAAATTCTGTATTTATTCTAAATAGTCTGAAATTTTTTAATACACTTTCTTGGATAACGTAAATTAAATAATTGTTTGGAATTGGTTAATAGTCATTTCATTAATATTATTTGGAAGTTTATTGTAAAAACGTATACTGCCCCATAAAAAAGTTACTGATTTTGTGAAGACGAGTATGATGTGCTACAATATCATTCTTATTTGTGTCACTAACTATTTTTTACTTGATAATATGCTTGTATTATGGATATGTACTAGGAACTGATGTACTACATAAAAACATTTTTTTTTGTAAATGCATACATATTATAGATAAATTACACAAAGACTTGTCCTGCGTGGAAATCGAACCCACGACCTCCAGCTCAGCAATGAGGGTAACTAACCACTAAGTCAACGGGTCAGTCAAAAACACTATTGTAAATCCATCGATATGTATATCCTGTTTCCTGTCAGACTTTTAATTTGTGTTTTTGAGGAATCAGGGTTTTTAGGGTTTGCTAAGACGCGAAACATGATCCGAAATTTACGAAAACCGAATCCGTATCCTAAATTATCAAATAACCTAGCGACACATATTAGGTATATCCTTAGTAAAGTTACTCTGTCTGTCGCATTTTTACGCCAAAGCTTCTGAACCGATTTGAATGAAATTTAGTATGGTTTGAAACCCGAAGCAGGACATAGGATACTTTTTATTCGACTGCGCAAAAAGAGGTTCATTGTTTAACGTGATAACAGATATACGCGGGCGGACCCGCGGTCTGAAAGCTAGTGTTATATATATTTACTAGCTGCCCCGGCGAACTTCATACCGCGTAATTCTCACTATTTAAACTGTCCTTATACTTTGAAATAAAACTACTTTTTAACGGATTTTATCGCGGTTTATTTTAGATTTTAGTTTATTTTTTTATTTATTTTTAAACCGCTATGAAATCTGTTAAAAAGTAGTTTTATTTCAATGTGTGATATTCGCGTAAATCTAAGACAATACTATGTCCTTAGACTTGTTTGAATACTTAAGAACCAAAAGTAGTAAAATCAGTCTACCCGTTCTCTAGTTATAGCGAGACTAATGAACAGCAATTGATTTTTATATCTATAGATAATTCATCTAAAGCCAAACAAAGGAGATTGTTAGTAATAGATACTAATTAAAACTTAATGAATGATCAATAAATGTTTAATTACAAATTAGTGACAATACATCAATCGAAGTGACAATCGAACATCAAACTACAACTCAAAACATTTTGTAACATCCGCATTTGGCAAGCATTGGCGAATGATAACATTATTTTAGACACAGTCACCATCAAATATAAACCTAACACCAGCTCCGCTGTCGATCATAGTACCGCGTATTTCTTAACTTTTAAATCATCCTTAAACTTGTACGTGTACTTCCTAGAAAGTTTAACACGGTATTGATCTAATAGACGCTAGATCGCTGTGGACATTTATCTCTAATAGACTTATGTCGAAAAAATGGCGAATGTCATTGAAAAACAAAATTTTTGCTCGACAAATGTCTAACAGAGATAAATGTCTGAAGCGCGAGATTCGGGGTTTTTACAAAAGAAAAGTATTATATGTAGTATATTACCAGTTATCTGGTTTCCATGGTACTAGCTCTGCTTAGTTTGGGATCAGATGACTCACTCACTCAATAAATGGGCCTCCGTATGGCCGCTAAAAGAAGCGACAAAGGGCAACATATTCTGAGGTGCTAGAGGAGTAGACCGGTGTCCCACGGCATTCTACCCGATCATTCTCTCACGAATCCACTCAAGCCGGCCAATGAAGGCAAGCAAGAGGTGGGAGATCTGTCCCTCGTCAGGGTTCACACCAGCCAGCCAGTAAAGACAAGCCGGAGGTGAGGGACAGGACCTTCTCCCTGGAGCACTCGGGTCCGTATGGTCGCTACGCCATAACAGTTCGCCACAAGCTGCCCTACGGGCTTATTATTATTATTATCCAAACAATATTTGTAGACCGACTTATTTAGAACCTGGGAACTCGCTTATCGAGATAACACCTTCTAAATCATACATTTTACATACCCTAAATAAACAGTATTCCATCGAAACCCCTTAAAATTGATTTACACAGTGCCATAATCATAGCTTTTTATAATATTAACAAATCCAACGTAATGGTCGTTTCTCAGTAAACAAATTTAATTTGCACTCTTCTAATTTGTATTTGCTTTGTAATTTGATTCGTTTATTGGGAGAAGACCTTTTTAATTACGGTGTTCGGTGTTTTAATATAAATTACACCGGGATTTTGTTAAAAAAATATATCCGAATTGTCTCGTGTCCTTTTACGAATAATTAGAACCTTACACGTCAACCCTTTTGATGTCCCACTGCTGGGCACGGGTTTTCTCTCAACTATTTGACGAGTTGAGAGAGTTTAGGAGTTTAGCCACACACGTTGGCCAAGTGCAGGTTAATGTGTTGGCCAGATGTCACACGTCCCGAATAATTATTAAATATCCGAATGACCGAGCTTTGCTCGGTATTTGTTTAAAAAATGACATTTTCTAAAAATGATTCCTAGCTAGATCGATTTATCGAAACCCCCATATACTAAATTTTATGAAAATCGTTGGAGCCGATTCCGAGATTCCAATTATATACAAGAATTGCTCGTTTAAAGGTATTAGATATAATAGACATTGATACGGAGATTTTGATGCCCACCCTTAGGTGATGGTACCTAAGGGTGGGCATCAAAATCTCCGTATCGATAAGGGTAATTTTTAGTTCTATTTTATAAATTTATTTACCTATTTATATCGACCTGAAATGAAATGAAATTACAGTTACTAGATTAATCCATCAACAAAGATTTAAAAAAATATGCGTCGTTTGTTTATAATTGAAATATAAAGTTTATAATAATATTAAAATCACTCATTCAACAATGAGTGAATATGATCATAGAAAGACTTAAATTAAATAGATTCGCGATTAATCACTTCCTACCAATATTATGTATTGATTGACAGATGGACGCACGCCAAGATGGCGTCTCTGCGGTCTTGTGACTGACAATCTTCATGGAGCAGGAAATGACACATTGCATTGCAGTCGACAATAAACATAAACTCACGCCGCCGGCACGCTGAAGAGTGTAGGCAAAGCTGAATATTATCCATGAAGCGAGCTAATTAACGCTCATTGTAAACAGAAAACGCTTGAAGTGTACGTAGGACTTGACCGCAAAATACATTAAAAATACCTTTGGACGTCAAATACCTCAGTCCACCTGTGACGTTGAAGTCTGAAAAGACTGAGACGTCGGGATATAATTAACCTAAATTAAAAGGAGATAAAATCAGCAAAATCACAAAAAGAACTTAGAAGAAGAAAGAAGGAAGTTGTATAGGAACACGGGAGCTACTGTATAGTATTATATATCTTACCTTTTTTTCTTTTAGCTTCCATCTAGGGTCTTTAAAACTATAGAAGTATACAAGAAAAGTCAACCAATTTTTACAAGTTTTGCTCGCTAAATATAACAAGGAAATTATTTCATATTCAAATTCTCAATAGGCGCCGCCCGCAGCGACGTGTCGCGTCGTCGTCGGCCGATCTGCCACGTGATAAACCAGATATTATAATTTAGGTGTTCGAGCCTACGCTCGACCCATTGTGAGATTACCCCCTTGAACTTTGCGCTTTTGCAGTGTGTGTCTACCCTTATTTCCCTAACATTTCGGTATCTGTCAAGTGAGTGCATAGTAATTCGTTCGTGGCGCCATCGCTGGTTAGTATATCGTGTCAGTACGTCTTTGAACTTTGAAGTGAGCAGTGTGTTCAAATTATAAAAGTATTCTAATTGTAATATTAAAATTAATTACTATACAGTATATTTAAACATAAATAGTGGCGGAGGGCAAAATTATCCATGTAAAATAATCATCTGAACTAATAAGAAGTGATTATCTAATAGGATGAAGAGAAAATAAGGACGAAAACATTCTAACTAGGAGTTCTTGGTCTTCTAAATGTACACTAATTGCGAATGCCCGCTCTCAGGACGGCAGACTCGCCAATAGTTGTACTGGTGACGGTATAAGATTACCCTTAACATCTTAACCGTTTAAGCACTCAACCATAAAATGATTACGCTGCAAACAGCATACATAGTTATGGCTGAGTGCGAAGATATCCAGGTAAGATAGATACTCTAGTGGGATACAAAAAAGAAGAACGAAGACACTCTCCTCGTTTAACTAGGAGATCCTGGTCTTTCAAATGTACACTAAACGCGAATGCCCGCTCTCAGGACGGCAGACTCGCCAATAGTTGTACTGGTGATGGTTTAAGATTACCCATAATATCTTAACCGTTTAAGCACCTTAACCGTAATATAATTACGCTGTACCACACACTAACAATACATGGTCATAGTTACCTACAGGCAAACATTTCTTTAAGTGGTACCGGCTGCGCAGCCGCCACTTCAATAAGCAATGCAATCGCTCAGCCGACAACCGTACTTGATCGTCGGCTCTTCAGCCAACGGACTACTCGTGGCGAAAGTGGTACCGGCTGCGCAGCCGCTGATTCAATAAGCAATGCAATCGCTCAGCCGACAACCGTACTTGATCGTTGGCTCCGCAGCCGACGGACTACTCGTGGCGAGGCAGTCCTTAGGCAATTTATATGGCCTCCACGCGTCTTGGCACGCACCACCATGTGTGAACTTATTATTTAAAGACCCTACAAGGCCCTACAGGACCCTAAATTGTTGACATCTACCCACCAGACTAGAGATCATGGGTGATCAACTACGTAGATTATGAGGTCCTTTTTGAGAACAGGATCTCATCAGACAACGAATACCGTCTGCACTTTATTATGCCTAACGTTCAGCAAGCGTATATTTTTAGTGACGATAACCCATTATCGCTAAGCGAAAGAAAAAAGCTATCAAGCGAAAGCTAATCAATTGGACCATTGGTTGAGCGTTCATTAAGGAGCGATTTTTTCTAAAATAAAAAATGATTCACACTACTGATGTACACTCGTACAAAGGTTTTTGTCAGTTTCTACCTGAAATCAAACCCGAACTAGTCTCACAGGTCATCAAGTCTTCTCAAATTTTGAGCCCAAAAATCAGGATCTATTTCATCAGCCTCCTCATTACAGAGTAAGCGCTAGCGGTCGCATAACCTAGAGCAAAGCTATCATATTGAGAAGCTTGATACCATGATGAAACAACATAAACAAAACGTTACAACAATTTGTCACACTCATGAATAAATCCGAAGAGTCTGCTGGATACAAATCCTGATCCCTTCGATGACAGTCAGTCTGATAGTCGGGCACTAGCACTACCGTCATTGCTAAGCGATAACACTGATAACATATACACTCACGCTTGTATTACCCGAAGGTGCATGAGGAGGTGAATATCACCCAGTTACCTACTGGAATAAAAAGCGAGCCTATTGCCGTGCATCGGGCATAATTCCAAACTTCGAGTTGCAACCAAGATCTTAACAGATTTAAGAAATTAGAAGAAATACGCTTACCACTGAACCACAGACGTAGTTCTTTAGGTAATAATAAACAGATGATTACCTACTTAGCCACAAGAGTTCCTTTAGCGACTTCAAACCCCAAACAAAGGAGGTAAAAAAAAAAAAAAAAAAAAAAAAAAAGAGTTGATAAAGACGAAAATTTGGTCAAGCAAGGCATCCAAACGCAGAAGCTATAGTAACAAGTGGCAAAATATTCAATATTCTGAAGTTCAGAAGCTCTTTCAAACTACTCCAGTGTTCCCATCATTGCAGGTGAACAGTAGCCTAGCAAAGGTGACTCATTTTTGGCAAACTACAACGTTTTTAGAGAAGATGAAACAGTGCTTGGGCGCAGTCACCTACAACCTCCTCCAACAAAGCAGTGCTGCAATATCGCATCGTAAAATATGCCGATTTCTAGCAGGTGCCTGTACCTTTCGCAAAACATCTGACGCTTTATTACAGTATACATGCGGGAGAAGGAGAAGAGCAGAAATTCTGCAACAAAGACGAGCTATCTATAAACTCTGTCTTGGGGGACGGTAGTCTTTGACAGAATGAACGTAACATATTGCTAAACATTATAAAAGCACTATCGGGAGCGATATATTACACCGATCTTGTTACAACCGGTGCTAATTTGCGTGCGCTCAAGCGATTTTGCCATAATTATTACTGGAACCAGCTCTAATAGGTCCTCTTACACTACATTACCCGTGGTGAATAGTCCATTTTCATGAGGCAATTTAAACAACATTTTTCTTTTTCTCTATGCTATCTCCCGCTTTGTCTGAAGGGAAGTTGACAAACTATCTTTCCAATTCCTCATATTATCTTTCTGATTAATTCGTGTGGTGTCCAAGACTGTGTTGGTATCTCGGGACATGGCCGGGTTCAAATCGAACCATATTATTTAAACTTAAAATACTAAATAAATACCTCAACCCGCCTAAATTTCGCGTAATCAACCACCACTAAATCTTGTTGCTTAGCCCTGCGATAGTGGTTCTAGAACATTCGACAGATTCCTATTCACAAAGAACCAACAACAGTTTTCATCACAACCGATGCGGCTGTATATGTCTAGAGGCAATCGCGTACATTTAAAGTTACAAGGTCAATGGACCTGTTTGGGCTGTCTAGGAAACACTTGCAAGAACTGCCAGGTAATACAAGGACTAAACCGTAATGGTCTAATCAGGTATTCGACCAGTAGGATTGCCTTATAGCAAAGAAGGCGGGATCAAACCATCGAAGCTACTGATAATGGCATCAAAAGTAGAGAAAATATTTTTCTCAGTCAAACTTTATCGAATCAACCTAACAGCTTATTACACACCGGGAAGGTGCAAACTTCGACAGTTATCGAGGGGCACAATTCTCTCAGAGACATTGAATCAGACATTTCTGACATCAATTTTCCTAAAGTGGGGAACCTCTACAATAGACCTTTTTGCGAGTGCTCGTCATGGTAGTAACTTACGTGAGCGAAGATGCTAGAGTTCCCAACTACCTGTTTGTGGACGCGCAGACTTCAAGCTCGGATGGAAATTCCCCCTCAAGACTCATACTACGCGTGCTACAGCACTTTTAAACCAATTTAGGATCGTATCTCATAGTAGCACCGCAGCGGAAACAATCCTTTTGGAGATCCAAACTCAAAACACTGGCCATATGTCCGCCAGGATCCTGAACCTTCGCCAGAACCTGGCGGATCTCATGACAAGAAACCTCCTTCCCAGATTATGAACCTGTGTTTGCAGGTTTTGAGGATACGGGCTGGTCTCGCTTAGCTGAAACATTTGGGCAGGAACGAACAAAATCTTTTAGGCAAGTCCACATTGGCGACCTCTTTAGTTGAACGGTGTAGCGATCGATAGGCATCAATGCGCTGCGATTGCGTCAACTCAGTTCACTGCGCTGTATGTATTAACTCACTTCTTCAAAATGTGCTCAAGCACAGCGCAGAACCGGGAGATTCGAATATCATTTTTGTAAACTGCAACTCCATGAAACGTAAATGGAGTAATCTTTATTTTACTTTACTTATTGGTCTTGAGGTTTTATTTTGACTAATGGACTGAGTTGACAGCCGTGTGTTAAACAAATGAAGAAATACGTTTACATTCGAAAATCAAAATGTATGAACTACATTTGATTCTATGTGGAGTAATTGAAAGAAATACATGGTTATTTATTTTAATTTGTTATGTGTGCTTTTAGTGTGCTTATGTGATGTTATTTTGTGTTCTAAAGTGCATTAAAGTAAAAAAGGGAAACATTCATTCATATACAGATGGCACATGAAGAAAAATGTAAATTTCGTTGCTCTGTCGATGTGTTTTTATTTTATAGCGCCATGCGCTATGGCACATCTTTGAGTAGATGCAATTTGCCGGCGCGGATAACTGCGCCTAAGTTACTGAGTGAAAGCAAGGATTTGAGCTGAATTACCTTTGTCTAGAGCGGTGTAAGCCATCAAATAGGGCTATACTATGCCCGGGAGGTCGCGGGCGCTATTCCCGCTCCGGTTATCACTTAAATCTAATTATGACAATCGTAATATGTAACCACCTCTGCTACTGGTTCCCTGGTACTAGTACTGGGTGGCGAGCTCTAATGACAGTCGCTTACTTAATTCTGGTAGCTAGCCGCATCAGGTTAGACTAGGAGCTGACCTCAACAGTAATGGGAAAAGGCAAAGGAAATGATTGTGTGGCGCAAGTCTACATTGAAAACTTATAGTTTTTCATGAGAGAGATGGAGATAACAATAATAATAGTCTTTATTATGTCCTCACAAAAACAAGACAAGATCAAGATCTTAGAGATGAAAAAACTGCTGTCGCACAGATAATACCAAATCGTAACATCTAGCAAGGTATATTAATTTCCTACACAATGATTTTAAAACTAGCAGCGAGAAAAATAGCAGTCCATAGATCAATAGTCACCACTTTTTATAATCCGCAACTGCGCGACAAGCTTACGAATCCCAAACAAATAATAAAAGCAGTATGAAACATTCTTAGGGTCATACTCTCTTGAAAATTATAGCATCTTTCAAGTTTCCCTTAACACGGCTGTAATACTTCTTCTAGAATTAATGGAGAATTAATGGCCTTAACCCTTGTTAGACTAACGGCCAGATTTCTTCGAGAGCAATGATGATCATATAATATTTACAAAATACAGACAAGCCCTTATCTCCCTTTTATACACAGTACGTCTTGCCATCGCCGGCAGAATATAAACACATCTCACAATGGGTCGAGCGTAGGCTCGAACACCTAAATAGAACCGTTTTCCCCCCGAAGGGCAGAAAACGAATATTTAGGTTTCAGCCGTAGCTCGACCCACCATATTTGCCGTACTTGCCGGCTAGTGAGAGTACTGACACGATATACTAACCAGCGATGGCGCCACGAACGAATTACTATGCACTCACTTGACAGATACCGAAATGTTAGGGAAATAAGGGTAGACACACACTGCAAAAGCGCAAAGTTCAAGGGGGTAATCTCACAATGGGTCGAGCTACGGCTGAAACCTAAATATTCGTTTTCTGCCCTTCGGGGGGAAAACGGTTCTATTTGCGAAAAGCCGATAGCCGATCTTTGTAACGTTCTACAATGTTTTTTTTTAAATAGTGGAACGTTAACACACGGCCATTTAATCCCAAACTAAACAGAGCTTGTACTATGAAAACCAGATAACTGGTAATATACTACATATAATACTTTTCTTTTGTAAATACATACTTAAATATGTATAGATAATTACACCCAGACCTAACAAGACTGACAGACGTGTTAATGACACAAATGTCTGACTTGTGTGGGAATCGAACCCACGACCTGCGGCGTGAAAGCAAGTATCTTACCGACCGTGCCACCGGCCCGGCGAAATAATGCCCACATGACCAGCCGTGAACATCCCTAGGGATGATGATGAAACAGATTCGGCCTCACAAATAAACGGACAGTTTTCGCAACTTTATGGTTTTTAACCAAATGGTTCCTCTTTCCACTGCCACCTTCTCATCGAAAATAATTCGTAATCATGAGTAAATCAGTATATTGGGCTGCACGTTCCATCGTAGACAAAGTAGTAGTCAAGTGCAAGCTTATTACAGAATAATAATAAAAAAAGTAAACTGGGATTAGGTACTCTTTGTTTATTAAGGCCTTACATCAAATAAGTGTGCAATATTTTATTCCTCACTTCAACCCTTTTTAGTGTCCCCCTGTTGGGCACGGGTCTTCTCTCAACAATCTAACGAGTTGACCTCGAATGATTAGTTCTTAGACATGCCGGTTTCCTCACGATGTTTTCCTTCACCGATAGTGAGCAACGGTGATGTAACAATTAGTATTTTAACAGCTAGTATTTTATAAATTTTGTAACACGGTTACAAAATTTGACAACCTGCCACGATCTAAAATAAATAAAGTACTAAATTAAAAACAAAAGTGTCAGCATAAGTTTTCTTTTGTTTATCTCAATCACAAATAACAAAAGAATCTCGTTTGGATTCCTAATTTGAAAAGGTAGTAATTATTATTATGATTGAAATATAGGTCAAAGGTCAGTCGTGCCTACACAATCTTTTGTGCTTTGTGAATTTTGTGAAGAAAAACTGATGGTCTTAGAAATAAACATTCTATAACAGGGGGGTACCAAACCATCCCTCAACCTGAAGTAAGTTCGGTGATCGGAGAAATGTATAAAGTGTCATGTTTTATATTAACTTACCCACTTATTTATGCCAAATCGGTGAGTAGTTATACTGATCAGTACCTACCTAATATCTATCGTTTAAACAGTAACGCCCAGATTACTCTACCTACCCAGTATTAAACTATTATGGGTTCCTAGGGGATTCATTACGTAAAACAATAATAAAAGATGGATTAGCCGGGCACACGACCGCTCTACTTGGCTCTCGTAATTTGGTCTACTGATTCGCCAGTGGGCGTCTAACTCGCACGGGGTCCATTGATTTAAATGGTTACAGTTAATGCAGACAAAGAACATACATAATCATAAAGCCATACATTAAAACACTTCACTCAGTCAAACAGCTCTGCAGTGTCACCTGTCATACTTGACAGCTGACGTTGATCCGGTCCAAACTCACTATGACCGACAATAATTCGAAGACATGTTACATTTACTAAACCGTACCTACTTCTATTGAGGGTTGGTCTGATTACCATCCCCCTCTTATATGTGGAGTTACCTCCCCAGACGGGCTGCCTATATCTCTGTTAAAACTCTTGATCTATTATTACTGTATCTCCAATACTTAACGTTTGATGTTATCACAGTTCAATGAGTCGAAACTACACAACATTACCTCAGTACCCCTAGAACGAGCGAGTACGTTGATACAAAAATATTTCAAATACGCTTTTTATCATTAATATCTACAAGCCAACCGCTCCCGCTTCGCACGGGTGCAATGCTAATACTAAATAGGTATACTACAAAATGTTATTCAACGTTCACAGCTTTTCGACACTAATGTCGAATGTGTGAAAATATTATTAACATTGTCTAACCAATGTTATTAATATTTTCACACAGCGCCACCTAGTTCCAAAATAAATAATTAAAATAATTTATTTGTTACAACACCCAGTTTATTGTAAAATATTTGAGTTAGAAGTTTATGCCATTCCATCATAGACACCATAAACATACGGGCCGGTGGCGTGGCGGCGGTAAGATACTTGCTTTTCACGCCACTGGTCGTGGGTTCGATTCCCAGCCGAGACAAATATTAGTGATGAACATTTGTGTTTGTGTCGAGTCTGGGTGTAAATATCTATTATAAGTATATATTTACAAAAGAAAAGTATTTTAAGTATAGCATATACCAGTTATCTGATGTCCATAACACAAGCTCTGCTTAGCTTGGCGCCAGATGACCCTGTGTGTTAAAGTCCCAGGATATTTAGTATTATTTATTAATATACACATATTATTATCACTCATGACAAGCAGCCGTGGCGCAGCGGTACGGACCTTGCCTTAGAAATTTCTCAGTCGTGCCCACACATGTTTGTGTGAATTGTTACATCGCCGCTGCTCAATATCGGTAAAGGAAAACACAGTGAGGAAACCGGCAGGTCTAAGAACTAATCATTGGAGGAAATGTGACATCCATTACTCGCACTTGGCCAGCGGGTGTGGATTAAGGCCTAAACTGTTACAACTCAAGATAGTTGAAAGAAGATCCATGCCGAGGGACACTAAAACAGGTTGAAGTGTAGGCAGAAGTGAATAGCACCCACATGTCCAGCTATGTTTAGGTCCCATACGTAATAGGGGTCGAGCCTAAGCTGCAACTAAGATTTTGTAGGTAAATTAGAAAAGTCTTATAACTCGACTCGGGAATCGAAACCGGGACCTCGTGGTAATGAAGCAAACACGGTTACCATTGGTTCACCATGAACCATCTATATAAATATAAATTAATTGCTGTTCGTTAGTCTTGCTAAAACTCGAGAACGGCTGAACGGATTTATCTTATCTTGGTCTTGAAATGTTCGTGGAGGTCTAGGGAAGGTTTAAAAGGTGAGAAAAATTCGAATAATTGCCGGGAAAACCTTAAAAAAACAGCAGTCGATTGAGCCAGTACGAAGTCTGCCGGGTCAGCTAGTTCGGATTAAATATATTTTGAAGCAAAAAGGAAAGTACAGTTACGTTTTAAAGTGGAAAGTTTCAAAAGGAAAACGACTTTAAATCCATGGGATAAATTATTTTACTTTAGAAAGGTTCCTTTATTTTTAAAAAGAAAGAAGGTTGCATTCGGGGCTTCGATTTCCACCTAAGTGAGACATTTGTGTGATGTACATGTCTGTATGTCTTGAGTCTGTGTGTAACTTTTTATAAATATATATTTAGAAAAGAAAAGCAGTATTTGCATATACATATATCAGTTATCTGGTTTGTATAGTACAAGTACTAAGTTAGTTTGGGATCAGATGACCGTGTGTGTTAATGTCCCACTATATTATTATTACTATGTCTTTTCTTATCTCGGAGCTATAGAGCTCCGGACTTTTGGAAGGCGTGCGTGGGGCCGAAGCCAACACGTAGAGGCCCGTTAGACAATTTTGCTCTAAATGTAATGTGGCACCAACCGACGATTATCCCTGTTCGCACCATATAGGTACAACAAAGGACAATCCCCGGTTAGACCAGGACTATTGCAGAATATAGGAACTAAAATCTAGGTTATGATGGTGGGTGCTAATGGATTAGGGAACTAGGACTATGGATGGACTATGATTATTATTATTATTAAAGTAGGTTTCTTCTGGGGCCTATTGAAACATAAATATTTTGACTGTCGCTTCTCAATATATTATTACGAAATTAAAAAAAATAAGTGACACGCATTGTTTAAATACTTGAAAGAATGATCTTGTAGCACGTCATACTCGTCTTCACAAAATTAATAACTCTTTTAAGGGGCAATGTTCACTAAAAAGTTTCTACGATAAACTTCTAAGTAATATCAAGGAAATGACTATGAATAAATTTAAAATAACTAATTGTAAAATCTACGTTATGTAAGTAAGCATATTATAAAATTTCAAGCCATCTGATGGATAAAAATGCTTGGAATTAACTTGCTGTAATACAACACACTAAACAAAATGTAATAGATATAAGTACTTCATTTTAAAAAGAAAAAAGCCTACTATGTTTTTTGTCCGTATTTCTCAGTAGTTGCCAGTTATTTACTGCACAGTAGGGAAAAAAATTGGAGTAGGTATTATTATGTACAATCGCATTAAAAAAAATAAAGCATATTTTCACTTCATTTCAAACTTTCCACCCTGTATAATGACTGAGTTATACCCTAACAAATATAAAAATATCTAAACACCCGATTGGTAACCTACTCTTTTTTACGTCGGCTAATAAAAACAATATAAACCGCAGAACTATCGCATTTATAAATGGCTTAATAAACGAATAAGTGCAGCGTTTATTAAAGCTTGTAAAGCTGTAAGCATTCACCAAGCAATATGTTAAGTCAGATAAAGCTTTCAGAATTAAACTATCGTTCCACAATCCGAGTAGATGCTACAAAAGCTTTGTAAAACAGAGCTTTACTATCTACTATTTTCGTTGTTCGGACAATTTTCGAATTCGTTTTTACGAATAACTATCACTTGACGACTGGTCGTTCGGTCGTGAGGAATTTAACTCTCATAACAATGTTGATCACGTTCACCTCCTAGTCATGTTGCTAGGGCAATATTAGCTAACTAGCTGTCCCAGGAGATATATACAAGTGTTTGTTAGTGACCACCTACCAGACATAGCCGCGCCGCGCCGCTAAGCGGCCTTGCCGTGTTCCGGCGCGATGTCTGATGACACCATGCAGTGAGGGTGGGTCGGAATTGTTGCTCCTTTAAAGTTTCTAACCTTAAAGAGACTCATTCCACTGCCACCTTCTCACCGATAATCATTCGTAATCACAAGCGAATCGTTATACTGAGCTGGCGCGTTCCATCGTAGACTACATCATTGGTTAACATCAGGCAAGTTGTAGTCAAGCGCTAGCCTATCTAAGAATATAAATAAATAAATAAAATAAATCACTCTTGTTCCGGTGGGGCGGACTGACTCAGACTACTGGTGAAAGATCGAGCCCAGGAGTGATGGGTTCACGTTCACGGTTAACACACCAATAGATTGCGAAATGGTGTTGAGAAGTTTTAAAAGTCTTTACTCCGGTTTTGTCTCCCATTTTGGTCCCGAGTAAGTGTAGTGAGTATTTGACACTACTGGTCTTAGTCAAAAAAATCGTATAAGGCTCTTTAGTTAAAACTGTCTTTGTCTCTTTCATACTAGTATAAATGTCAAGATGACAGACAAAGACAAACGAATTATAAACCTATTGTAACTATAATGAGCTTATATGACGTTTATGAATACGGGGGTTCAGGTCGTTCGTAAATATCCCAAACAATAGAAAGACGGTGTTTTTATAGTAAGCCTCAGTTAAACGACCAAATGGATAAAGTCTGGCTCCATCCGGCCGGAAGTTGGGAAGACGATAATCCGACTGCACTCACCAACAACCAGATGCAGATGAGAATAACGGTCATTACACTGGGGCTAATAAACTTTGATGTTGGCATATTTTGAATACATATTTTATACTAGTTTTCCGCCCGCGGCTTCGCCCGCGGATGTCGGTTATCGCGCTAAACCATTAATCTCTTTTTCGCAGTCGGATAAAACTATCTTTTCCCGGGTCTCGAACTATCTCCATACAAAATTAGTTCAGTAGTGTAGGCGTGTAAGCAATATCTTGAAATCGGCAAGCCTCCATAGGCATATCCATAAATCTAGGCTTTCTTAAAAAATACTACGGCTCTTAGACCATAATGTAAGTTTTTCATTTGCCTAATATCCAAGAACAAATAAAATTTAAATTTCGAATTCTAATAATCGGACTGAGTTATCAAACGTCATTGTGTCAAAATAAAAAGTAATTTAGCTAAAAAGCACGAAGGAGTATTGATATCGACTTCAAAGAAAATCTCCCTCAGAATAATTTCTCAGGCTTCACCCGCGTAATATTAGGATAAAGATAAAAAAAAATGGAAAAATAAAAAACAAGTGTTTCATTATTTGTTTTAAGCTATATTTATACCGAATTTGAAGTGAGTCAGATCAAGGACTAAACAGTTCTGGAATATTTAATTTTTCCAAAAAAGTTCATTTTACACTCTCCCTGGGGGTAGTTTTGTAAAAATAAAAAACACGTGTTTTATGATTTCTTTTAAGGTATATGTGTGCCGAATTTGGAGTGAATCGGACTTGAGACTAAGCAGATCCAAAGAAACTTTAATTTTTACGAATAAAACTCATTTTTCACACCTCAGGGGGGTTATTATGGAAAAATAACCCGTATCTCATTATTTGTCTTAAGGTTTATGTGTACCGAATTTTAAATGAATAGGACCAAGGAATAAAAAGTACAAACTTCACCGCTCCACCACCCCTTTAACCCTCTTAGGGGATAATTTTTGGAAATATTATTAGCCTATGTCCTATTCTAGGGTATAGACTACCTACGTTTCAAACTTGATTTACATTGGTTGAGCGGTTATGGAGATACGTGGTAACAAACCTTCACACACACACACACACACTTACTTTCGCATTTATAATTTTAGTAGGATTAGTAGGATAGGATTTATTCGCGTAAATCTAAGACAATACTACTTATTTTATAGTTTGAGCAGTTTATATTCCGCAACTCGACAACTCGTATGTGCACCTTTTTTGCATACCTACACAGTTAGATTAGAATGGTATGCAGTTCTCAGTCTTGGTTACGGTTTCGGGGTCTCGGTCTCTTTCCTGCTGGAAGTTGCAAAGGCGATAATGCGCCTGCAGAAACAGAACACAGAACAGAACAGAACTATTTCGCCTCGGTCTCGGTCTCGGTCAACAATTGCCGTAGATAGATAAATCCAGTAGTTCAAAACCGTAGTCTATACAAAGCAGCAGTTCATTTGTGTGGTTTATAGGAAGTAGTAATTCAGTGACGCAGTCTATTAGAATCGAGGCGTTGACGAACGTGACGCAGCCGAGTGCCAGCGGATTGTGAGTTCACCGTTGTTTGTAGATAAAATGAACAGGGAATTAAGATTTTTATTGAAACGGTTATGAAAAAAGGAAAGCAGGAAAACTTGAAATGTGTCTATTTTTAACCTCTCTCTCGAAAAAGAAACCATGTATAAAATTCAGTACTTTGATACTGCTTTTTTTTGCGTTCTGTTATTATTAAGAACATGTTTAATTTGTGTAAAATATCACTACCTATGTCTGTTTACGAAGACTTATTACCCAGCGATAATTTTTTTTGTTGTTTTTTGTATCAGTAACAGAACACACTTTCATTAATAGTTCAAAGTTTTGTTTTACATAAAATGAGCAAATGATGGATCGATCTGTTTGTAATAATAACTATGAAAGCGTACTACGTAAAATTAGCGGTCAATGACCCCAACAAACGCAGTGCTAATATGGTGGCAGTGCTTAATTGACCGCACAATCAACGGGCCGATGGCGTGGTCGATAAGATACTTGCTTTTCACGCCGCAGGTCGTTGGTTCGATTCCCACCCGAGACAAACATTTGTTTAAATATGTCTGGGTGTAATTATATATATTTAAATATATGTTTGCTAAAGAAAAGTATTTGTAGAATATTACCAGTTATCTGGTTTCCTTATTACAAGCTCTGCTTATTTTGGGATCAGATGACCGTGTAATGTCATGTAATGTCCCACTATATTAATATTAATATTATTAATAATCGGTATAACAGTAGGTAAACATTTTAATTTAGCGTAAGCGTAAATTTAATAACCTAAACAAACCAAACAGGCTCAACACCACCCACCTTAAAATCGATGGACCAGAAAAACCAGTATACATATCTGAAAAGTTAACACCTAAAATGCAACGTCTTTACTATCTAGCTCGCACTTTTGCTAGTAGTAATAACTTTAAGTACTGTTGGACCTCCTACGGAAAAGTACTAATGAGAAAGAAGGATGGTGAGCGATATGTTGTCATAACAAATGAAGTCGAACTCGAAAAACTTAGTAAAAATATATGACTTAAGATAGGAAGCAGGTCCTATACAAAAGTAACGATATACTATTGTTTGTTTAGTTTACTTTTATTTTATATTCATATTATTGTATTACATATTTGTTATACTTTTACCCGATTTAAATCACATACAAACACAACTCATTCATTCTACACACACTTAACTATACCTACTTATATAATATTCCACATCTCGCAATTTCATCATATACACATACTATTCATAATATACTTGAAGGCTTTCGAAGGTTTTTAGACTAAAAATATCATGATTAGCAGACAACTTTAGGTAGGCGTGAATAATCGGGTAAGAAGATGGTATTTCAATAAAATAACTACAGCAAATATCACTTCACCCCAATCTCTCGATAGCACAATCATTAATTCTACCAGTTAATTACAGATCGTTAAGATGACATTGGATTAAAGCGTAACGTTCACCGAGCACGTTATTGCATCTGCACTACCGGACGCCACAACGGTTCAACGCGCAGTGTCAGCCATTCTAAGATGGCCGCTTCACCCGCGCTCGGTGTTCCTTCGTTCGTTCATAATGACATTCTCGAGTGACAGGTGACTTCAAAGACGGACGTGATGACAGTATAAAATGACAGCCGATGCATTGAGAAGTAGATGTGCCAACACGGCCAACCCTGACGAATCGCACGACCTCGTGCGCATAGTATCAGTCTGCTCGATGATATATGTCATTCTTCTCTACCTGTTCTAATGAAAAAGTTAAGATAGACATTAACATACGCTCGGTCCTTCCTGACCGAACTCAAATTCATCGCTATTGCATAATGATATGGACCGGACATGCTGGTCTCCTTCATACAGTTACTCAACAGTGGCCCGGGCTTACCAGGCTCCTTCAACAACTTACCAAAGTATGGTCCGGGCATACGAGGCCCCTTCATCAACTTACCAAATCGTGGCCCGGGCGTACGAGGCCCCTTCAACCACTTACCAAAATATGGCCCGGGCATACGAGGCCCTTTCGACCAACTACCTAAACAGGCCCGGGCATACGAGGCCCCTTCGACCACTTACCAAAATATGGCCCGGGCATACGAGGCCCTTTCGACCAACTACCTAAACAGGCCCGGGCATACGAGGCCCATTCAACCAATTACCAAAGCGTGGCCCGGGCATACGAGGCCCTTTCAACCACGTACCAAAGTATGGTCCGGGCATACGAGGCCCTTTCAACCAACTACCGAAGCATGGCCCGGGCATACGAGGCCCTTTCAACCAGCTTTACATTAACAACCGTCAAAGCGTGGCTTAGGCGTACTAGGCCTCTTACAACCACCTTACCATATAACACTTAAACACACATGGATCACTATTTCTTCGATTGAATACCATCTCCTGTTGGTTTACCCTTCCCATCCCAACTTCTGATGAAGGCTTTCGAAGGTTTTTGGACTAAAAAAATATCATGATTAGCAGACAACTTTAGGTAGGCGTGAATAATCGGGTAAGAAGATGGTATTTCAATAAAATAACTACAGCAAATATCACTTCACCCCAATCTCTCGATAGCACAATCATTAATTCTACCAGTTAATTACAGATCGTTAAGATGACATTGGATTAAAGCGTAACGTTCACCGAGCACGTTATTGCATCTGCACTACCGGACGCCACAACGGTTCAACGCGCAGTGTCAGCCATTCTAAGATGGCCGCTTCACCCGCGCTCGGTGTTCCTTCGTTCGTTCATAATGACATTCTCGAGTGACAGGTGACTTCAAAGACGGACGTGATGACAGTATAAAATGACAGCCGATGCATTGAGAAGTAGATGTGCCAACATACTTATCAATCCACATCCACAAATTCACTTTAATTATAAGATCATACACACGATGCATTACTACTACGAAATATAGCCATTATTCTGTCTCCACTTTATACCTTTTTCTAGTCAAGATCTATGCAAAAAAGTATTACATTAATAAACCCAGTAGATACAATTTTACACAAACCTTAAATCCAATTACAAACAACTACGTCAATATTACTACGGTAACTTTTTTAATCCTACCGACTTCTCTATTACTGTTTCGTAAACAGATAGTAACAATACCGGCAATACCTGACCATAGTTTTAACCTTTATAATGCAAGCACAATTTATAAATACCCACTTTTTATTTTTTATTTATGTCATTACAGTTTCTATAAATAAAATTCAATTCAATAAGTAATTTAATAATTACCGATGTTGATAGTGATAGCATCGAGTGTAAACGAGTCAGTGATCCTATAGATTATACGCAATCAATCTGTAGTTCAAGCGGTACTTCTTTCCTAACACTGACAGTTAATATACGAAGTTTAAACGCTAACTTTGATATGTTTACTTTGTTTCTTGCGAAGTTTAATAAATTAATTGACGTTATAGTGTTGACGGAATGCTGGACTAACGAAAATTCCCTATTACCAACACTAAGTAACTATAATATGTTTAGAACAAATATATCGTTAAATAAAAATGATGGAGTTGTCGTATACGTGCGGGACGTATTTGCGGTGACTTCGTTCGAACCAAATTGTTTAGAAGGAAACTGTATTGTGGTTAATATCAAGGATGACATTTGTATCGTATGTACTTATCGTCCGCCTAGTTTTAGGAATCCAATCAACTACATAAACTCTCTAGATAATATTTTAAGTACCTGCAATAAATACAAAGTATTGATATTGACAGGCGATTTGAATTTGGATATTATGCCTGATAATCTTAACAGTAATTCTTCAACGTATCTCAACTTAATGGCTAGCTATGGTCTAAAGCAAGGAATTAATTGTCCTACTAGACAAAGTACATTACTGGACCATTTTATGGTAAAATCAAGTTTTAAGACACAAACATTTGTATTTGATGAACTGACTGATCATTCGCCCATCCTTTTGCACATTGACTATACTTGTACACAAAATAAAGTCCTGTCTTTTACTAAAACTGACATAAATATAGATGGTATAAAACAATGCTTGGAGAATGTGAACTGGAACGATCTATACTTAGCTACAGATGCGAACGAAGCCGCTAAAATATTTATAACTAAATTAGAAAACTTCATAAATATACAACTGTTAGGAAAATACCTAAGCGTATAAGACCGCTTAAACCGTGGATCACAGTAGGGGTAGTAAAATCTATAAAAAAACGAGATAAGATGCATAAAAACTTAAAGAAAAATTTAGAAAATCTTGAGCTTAAGAATAAGTATCTAGACTATCGAAATACTTTGAAAAAAATAATTAAAACACTAAAAAAAGACTACTACATCGACAAACTCAATAAAAATAAAGGTAATGTAAAAGAAACTTGGAACACGATCAAAGAAATATGTAATATGAATAAATCAAATGCAGTAGCATCTACAGAATTACTTAACCTAAAAGACACAGCCACTGAATCACTTGACGAAGTTAATAATTTCTTTACATCGGTCGGCTCAAATCTTGCCAAACACACACTGCAAAAGCTGAATACAAATGAGGTTGCACTAGCCAAAAGAGCTATAAGTAAAGATGTACCCTTAGACTCTATGTCCCTCTATTTGACGGATCCTATAGAGGTTATTAATGTTATAAACAGCCTTAAATCGCATAGTGCTCCAGGAATAGATAAAATAACAACATCCACCTTAAAAACGTTCTGTTGCTATCTTGCTGAACCTATTGCGCACCTGATTAATCTTAGCTTTGAATACGGCACTTTCCCTAAAGTATTTAAATACGCTATTGTTTGTCCCATCTATAAATCAGGTGACAAATCTTTCGCAACAAATTATAGGCCAATTTCTCTATTAAGCACACTCTCAAAAGTCATCGAAAAAATTATGAACAAACGTTTAATGAACTACTTAGAGGGCAATAAACTTCTTAGCCCGAACCAACACGGGTTTCGTGCAAACCACTCCACTGATGAGGCTGTTCTACAACTTACCAGTAAAATCACAGAACACCTTGATAAAGGAGACAAGTGCGTAGGGGTATTTCTGGATCTACAAAAGGCGTTCGATACTGTATCAATACCGATACTTTTAACCCGCCTAGAGAACTTAGGAATTAGGGGGAACGCTCTTTCGTGGCTAAAGGACTATCTATCAGACAGGCAGCAATGTGTAAGAGTCGAGAATCATGTCAGTAACTTCAAATTGTGTACTTATGGGGTGCCTCAGGGCAGTACGTTAGCCCCCACCCTGTTTTTGGCGTACATTAACGACCTATGTAAGTACAAAATAAATGGTGCTAACATACAAATGTTCGCCGATGACACAGCTATTCTTTTTTATAGCAATACGTGGGAGAACGTACGAAAATTAGCTGAAAAAGGCATGTCGTTGGTTACTGCCTGGCTCGAAGATAGTCTACTATCTTTAAATGTCAGTAAAACTAAATACCTTTGCTTTAGCAAAACCACTGTCACCAGTCCAAATAATTTTCAGCTTCGCACGCATTGTTACCCTTGTAATCGAACTGAAAATGTGCTCCTCTCTTGCTGTAATTGCCCTACCTTAACTAGAACTTCAGACATCAAATATTTGGGTGTCAATATAGATGACAAACGAAACTGGAAAAAACATATAACTAACGTTAGCAACCGATTAAGGAAACTAATTTATATTTTTAAAGAATTACGGATCATACAAGACACTACTCTGCTTATACAGATATACAAAGCTCTAGCTGAATGTGTTATTACTTACTGCATCTGCTCATGGGGCTCATCAGGTAAGTCACACTTACTTGAGCTAGAAAGAGCTCAGAGAGCGGTGCTTAAAGTACTACTACATTTACGGTTCCGGCATCCAACATATTTAGTTTATAAAAAAGCAGACGTTTTATCAGTGCGAAAATTATTTATCTATCAGTGTATTCGTAAGTATCACAAAAAGACTGTACCTTTTCTAGACAACCCATGTAAAAGAATAGACAAGTGTCCAGTACCAAGAGTACGTAGCAAATTTGCCCAGCAACATTATAATAATATTGCACCTAGTCTGTACAACAAACTTAATTTGGTATTTAAAACAAAAAAGTTATCAAACTATCAAATTAAAAACACAGTTAAACTATGGCTTAATGATTTGGACTACAATGAGGTGGAGAATTTGTTAGCAATCGTAAAATGAACACACACACACACACACACACACACACACGCACACGCACACGCACACGCACACGCACACGCACACGCACACGCACACGCACACGCACACGCACACGCACACGCACACGCACACGCACACGCACACGCACACGCACACGCACACGCACACGCACACGCACACGCACACGCACACGCACACGCACACGCACACGCACACGCACACGCACACGCACACGCACACGCACACGCACACGCACACGCACACGCACACGCACACGCACACGCACACGCACACGCACACGCACACGCACACGCACACGCACACGCACACGCACACGCACACGCACACGCACACGCACACGCACACGCACACGCACACGCACACGCACACGCACACGCACACGCACACGCACACGCACACGCACACGCACACACACACGCTTCAAGCACGTACACACATATGCACACACAGTAACACACACTAGTAATATACTGTTTTTGTTTTTTCTTAATATTCTAATTGTAACAGACATATTATATAACATATAGTTGGGAAGGCACTGGTTCTCAACACACAGCTCCAGCTAGTTTGAGAATCAGGGTTTCTATTTAATTAGTGTACTATCTTTGTTGCAATAAATTATTATTATTATTATTATTATTATTAGCAATTACTTCATTTTAATAACTACTTATCAAAATCGAATACCGGTTAGTCCCTCAAAGTTTGCACACTGATTAAAGGTAGTATTATGTGGCATCGTAGCGGAGGCGTAAACAGATATTGATGTAGTTCTCTTTGTTTGCAATATTAAATGATCCAATTTTTTTCGAGATGTTTGAAGACGAATCACGCCTTAATAAATATAAATAAATAACCAAAATTAAAATTTCGCAAGGGCTCGATCCATTCGAAATTCGAATAACGCTGAGCTGGTTAGAGTAGTGAAGAGTGGACCATAAATTAACCAATCACATGAGTGCTCGGAAGCTTCACTCCGCATCAGTAGAAACAGTGTCAGTGGAGAGGAGCGAAGGTGAGCGAACTTTCAAATAAAATAATAATGAAAATGCTGCCACAGCCCAAAGAACAGAGTCGTACAGGCAATCCCACCCACATGGCTAATGCGACAATCAGCAGAACATGAGAATGTAAAGGTTACTATTTATCACAGATAATAAAGTATTTAAAGTCCTCCTTGACGTATTCGTCAACGGCGAACCTAGCAAAGAGAGCTAGCTTTGCAGTCCAAAAACTAGCTACATAGTCTTCGTTTGTGAGCCCGAACATGACTCGTGAAACCGAGCTTGGTTTTTAAAGTGCGTACACAGGACGCACTGTAGAGTTCACCTTCACCATTGTAGGTGTAGGTATAAGAAGGTTTAGGACGGGTCTTTTTAATATGGCGCTTGGCATCCAAGTCTTGCAAGCGCAATAATATAATACAATAGTAGTATATTTATAGAGTTTTTACCGATAGAGCCTTTTTGGCCACCGGTGAGCGTTCGGTGCGGTAGACGGTTTATTCTGCAATGGCTTGCACTTGAATACAACTTCAGGTCAACCCTTTTAGTGCCCCATTGCTGGGCACGGGTCTTCTCTCAACTATCTTACGAGTTGAGAGATTTTAGGCCTTAATCCACACACGTTGGCCAAGTGCGGGTTGGTAGTTGTCACATGTCTTTGAACTTGGCTACAACTTGCCAGATGTTAAGTAATGAAGTAGTCGACGACGGAACGCGCCTGTCTTAAATAACTATTCACAAATGGTTTTCAGTGAGAAGGTGGTAGTAGAAAGAGGCTCCATATGGTTAATAACCGTAAAGGACATTGAAATAAAAACTAACCAAAACCAAAAGTAAAAATAAATAAAAATGTCACGTATCGAATGATTAGTTCTGAGACATGCCGGTTTTTTCACGGTGTTTTTTTCACCGATATTGAGCAGCGGCGATGACATATTTCACACAAATATGTGTGGGCACGATCGGGTATCGAACTCGTGACCTTCTATTTCAAAGGCGAGGCCGGTACCGCTAAGCCATTGCTGCTCTATAAGTCTGTTCATTACACAGAAAATGTGACTCTGCTACCAAGAAGAAGAGGCTGTGTTCATCCTTCTCAGATTACAGATCCCAAATGTGTTTATGTTACCTATTGAGTTGGTCTGCCCTAGATTCAGTCGCAAACCAAACGCCTTGTATACCACAGTTGCTATGATTATGGATATAATGTAACTAGATCAGATAACAACTTTATTGGTCCTGTAAGAAAAATAATTCAAAAAAGATAAACGTCTACAATACTCAATACTCAATACTCAATGTCTTTATTCCATCCATAATGTTACAGATTGGTGGTAAGTAATACAATTTTGTCACAATTATGGACCCTGTTGGGCACAGCGTAAGAATAAAGAAGTTTATTGTAATAGCATGCAAAAAATAAATTTTATGAGAGAGGAGGATATCTCTATTACTAAGTAAGTCTACTGAGTTTTTTGGCAGTGTTTTTCAGTAGTTGCCAGTTATTCACTGCACGGTAGAAAAAGAAATTGGACTATTTTTATGTAGACTCTCTTGTGAAAAAAAATAAAGCATATTTTCATTTCATTTCATTTCAATACCTACGCCTAGTAAGAGTTGGTCAATACGAAAAAAGTTTTGAAAACTGTCTTGATCTTGTCAGAATGCGTTTTCAAATTTATTCATATTATTCAACCGTACGACAAAAGCGAAAAATTGCTAGAAATAGAAAAAGATAAATTGTAAATAAAATTGTAAAAATAATATACAGATTTTTGGAATTTTCATGACAGATTCTTAATAGTATTTGAAAACTTTTTTCGTGTTGAAAACCCGTACTGAGGGTTTCGCTTACTTATGAGACACAGGTATTTTTTGAGTATATTGAATAACCAGAAATGCTTTTATTGGTTCACCGGATTTTTTCAGTACGCCTATTGATCAACTTCCTGATTGAAAACTTCAGCGAGGTGACAACTACCTATGTGAGACATACGGATAGGAATGTGAATTGAGTTCGGTACTGACCGGGACCACTTTCTAGAGGACCTGAAGAAGAAAGACACACATATTTTCCAAAAATTACTGTGAGTGTAAGAAAAATCATACTGAATGGCTGAATCCCTTAACCTATGAAGACACTGAAGCGTTATTAGGATAGCAACACACACACACACATACACGGGCCGGTGGCGTGGTCGGTAAGATACTTGCTTTTCACGCCGCAGGTCGTGGGTTCGATTCCCACCCGAGACAAACATTTGTTTAAATATGTCTGTTTGTCTTGTGTCTGGGTGTAATTATCTATATTTAAGTATATATTTACAAAAGAAAAGTATTATATGTAGTATATTACCAGTTATCTGGTTTCCATAGTACAAGCTCTGCTTAGTTTGGGATAAAATGACCGTGTGTGTTAATGTCCCACTATATTATTATTATTATTATTGTTATTATTACACCCTTTGTATTTTGTATTTGACTTATTATGAAGAGCGGATCCTTCCAACACAGGCATTTTGCTTAAAGGAAGAATCCGTCCCATGTAAAACAATGTACTTATTTCTTTATCAATAAACGTTTTTGTATTTGCATTTTGTATTTATGAAGAAGGAAATGAAGAAGTCCATTACATTGATTACATATTATGAATGCCAGGTAAAAAATTACAAGCACGTTTGAAATAGGTACCCAACTGGCTTATCTAGTGTTTTTAATTCTATACCCAGATCTCAGTATGCAGTCACTGAGATGAACCGTGCATATTTCAGACGTCATTAACCCCTGCCTTTCAGTCTACACTCATTCCAAGTTGCCCTATATTTCACACAATACATTGTAATTTCAACCTTAAAGCTTAAGAATTTTGATACAAAATTAAATGAGAAGTTTAGTTCATTAAGGATGATTTTATAATGATAGTACAATAGGCAAGTCATGTCTTGCATGTTAAGTCAAGAGATATTGATTTAACTAGCTTTTGCCTGTAACTTTACCTTCTTCTCTTTGGATTGGGTAGGCATTCTTTTATTTGTCCTAAAAAAAGTTGTATCCTGGTGGTGCGGTTCAGGTAACAATAAAAGGTCTTGTTCCTATTCAATGTCTGGGTCCAGAAATCAAAGAAATGACTTTGCCAACAACATAAATTAAGTAAATTATTAAAATGAATACAAGAGCTAAATACATGAACCGCTACAACAAAAACGATAAAAAAGGGTATTAACGTTTCTTAGTGTTTCAAAGTCTTTTCAGACTTCATGGTCACGGGTGGACCATGAAGTCTGAAAAGGTATTTGACGTCCAAAATTATAATTCACAATTATTAGTAACTGCCTACAAATATTATTATTATATTGCGTTCCGATTTAAGCAAACTGAGGTCACAGTGTCTTGAATTCTGAGTTGATTTTGCTTGGGTTGGCAGGTGAAATGTTCTAACCTGAGGAATCTTAGGGTAGTCCGGACACAGATGAGCAATAAAACAGCGGCTTAGCTACACGACGTATATTTCCGAACTGGTTCTTTCGACACTACTATGGTAACAACAAATACACAAATACCCTCTATAAACATACATCACATAACCATTTTCTCTGTTAAAATTAGGATGTTTTTCAATTTCAATAGCTTCGCGAATCATTCTTGATAGGAAAAAAATAAACCGCAATAAAATCCGTTTATAAAATTGTTTTATTTCAATGTGTGATATTCGCGTGAATCTAAGAAAATACTATGCATTTCGATTAATTAATTAGTAGGTATTTTTATTCGACTTAACATCAGCAAATTATGATAAATCTATTCGTAATTTATTCATTTATTAGGCTATTCAACAATGAGTACCTACACGTTACAATTGTCTTAAATTATTCAGTTTGCTTAGATCTGAGTGCCACATTAATTGCACTAAAATATGCGTATACTACAATTTAAGTTAATACACATTGCATTATTAATATTAATATTACAATTAAAATAAGTTCATAATATCGATGAAAGCGCGCGGTATAAAATAAGCGGTCAATGACCCAAGCGAACGCACAACTAACTAATACGGCGCAGGTATTTCTTTTCATTTTTTTGTGACACTGTGGTGTTTTGGGAAACTGGTAAATCTCTTTATCCTTGGCCCATCATTTACGGGACACCTTATTCACACTTGATAAAAAAATCGTTATGTTAAATTAAATATCAACAATCAAAACTTGAGGTTTGCTGGTATAAAATTCTTATTTGTATTAAGCTCGTCTGTGTACATTGTTGTTTCCTAATTATAATTGTGTATGTAAGTGTTTTGTGTACAATAAGGAATAAGAATAAGAACAAACATGGGGTCCTGGTGCGCGAGCTCTTTACCGCGCCATTTCGAAACTTTTGGTGGATAGGACACGCGACAAGAAGGCTGGCCTACACATAGGCCAAAGATTGAGCGTTGCCATTCAACGTGGCAATGCTGCCAGCCTTCTTGGTACGTTACCAACCGACATTGATGCGGAGGAGTTTTTTGACGCTTAGCTTTAGATATGTTTTATAATTTCTATTTTATATTTACAATTTTTTTTTAGGCTAAGTTAGTGCGTCATATTATTGTATTCAATTAGGTAATTTTTGGCTGTTGTAAATAACTGTGTATATAACATATAATACATTTGTAATTGTTAAAAAAAAAAAGAACAAAATGAAAATAATTACAATTTCAGCGGACATTTTTCCACAAATTACTTATGCAAAATAAAAAATACCCATGGTTTGTAAAGGACAATGTCAAGGTACATGCAAATGACATCCTTAGCGTTTCCGCTTCCGGGCACCCATCCCTTCTCATGCCTTTGTTCGAGTTTTCAAGCTGTGTAATTTTGAGTGTGCAGAATATAACCAAATATAAATTCAAAATACCTAGCGAGCCAGCACAGCCTTCTAAGAGAACCTTAAGGTATAGATATCCTAAATCAGTGACTCCATCACGAAAGCCCACAGAGCAGCCAACCGTCCCGGGTGGTGGGTTTTGATGATCTGTTTCGTTCTACTGCCACCTTCTCACCGATACATTCTTAATCACGAGTGAATCTGTATACTAGGCTGGCGCGTTCCATTGTAGACTACATCATTGTTTATCATCAGGCAAGTCGTAGTCAAGCGCCAGCCTATCGCAGATAAAAAAAAATCTGTGTTAATGTCCTAAATAATTAACCGTATAATAATCTATGCTCCCTTTACGACTAAAATCTACCTACTAATGGCGAAGAGTCTATATAATACGAGTCCCACTGGCTTTCCTTTAAGAATTTGTTAATATAACCATGGATACATAGGTATATTATTTTTCTATGATATAACGTACATAATTAGATGTTATGTAACACCTAAAAGTTTTAAATAGCATCATAAAAGCAGTATATACTTCTTAGTAAAATTGAAAGTCGGCGTAGGTAACAGGGAAATATTTGTTAATTTTTTACTCCGTTTTCCCCGTGGTCTTCCCTTTTTAAAATTTCCAGCCTTCGTCACTGCTATTACCTGATAAAAATGTTAAAAATATTATCTGATAAATCCCAAGAGATCTTCAATAATAATATGTAGTAAAACCTCCGTCGCTTGACCAAAAATTGCAAAACGCATGGAAGTTTTAAGTAAAGAAAAACGTTATTGTATAAACTATGTTACATACTCTTTGGTATTGTGTAGGTAAATTAAATTCTCTTTGACTTTTTAATCAAAAACACAAAGTAATAAAGAACCTATCAACTATAAGTCTCCATCTCTCCGACTAACATTCCTTTGCTCCTATTATATTCTATGCCTATTATGTATTTGTAACTTGTTATTGCCGGTTTACTTAAAACTCGTTTAGTTTTGTCTGTCCTGTTTATTTTTTCAATCTACCCGCCCACACTTATATGAACTACCTACCTACCGTACTCAATCGCATATTAACCGCACATAGTCAATTTTAAAAACAATGTGTCTTTCAACCTGACGTTGGCAGAATCACTGTGAATGACGGTGGATGCCAAAAAAAATAAAAAGTGAAGTGAAGTGAAAGAACCTATCAAAAATCATGAAAACTAACTGACAGGCCACTTTAAAAAAAATAGGCTTCTATTTAATATCAACACATAAAAGAGGAAATCCAAAACCATGAGCTCAGCTTCGAGAACTAGATTATGCAGCAGTAATAAGTTTCTTCAAACAAGTTCGCTCAAGGAAGAAGCGAGTTTGTTTGGAGACAGTTCCTGTGGGGAGCCACTTCTGCCGCAGCACCTGGTGGTAGACTTCACACCCAATGATCAGGACACAGAGTTCGTACAGAAGAAATGCTGTGCGTTCTGGAAATTTGTTAATAACTGTCCTGAGATCCGGCATTTTCAAGTGTTCCCGGTATTTATACTTTGGTCCTAATACGTAAGGGCTTTCACACATTGGGCGGACACGTTCAACGGAACGTACGCCGCGATGACGCGCGCTCGTGTCGTTATAACATCACGCATAGTACATCAGACATCCTTAATAGTTTGCTTTGCAAATAAAAAGCAGTTATAGTTAGCATCCAAAGTGTCATAATTTTGACTATTGTTAATTTAGTGCAATATTACGCTTATCCAGAGATACGATGGCGGGAAAGGCGTTTGTTATGGTAAAAGCCTAGCACAAAGGGTTTCCGACAGAACATCGGGGGGTTTTAGTGTGTAAACTAGTCCCAGCCGCTTGTAACCCTATGGGCTCTCGCTCACCTGGGCCAATAACGGGAGCCCCATATATCGCTCTGCGCTCATTTGAGGCAAGGGGATGCGTCAGGCATTTCCCTACATAAAAAAAGGCGTTATGGTTATAGTTTTATTGAGGCAACCCACCCAATACTGCATCACTGATGCAATCAACCTGAAAATTAACAATTATCTTAACTTGCTAACTTTTAAACCACTTTTGAGAGGCAAACGCACTGCTTATTTATTATTATAAGTGACAATACCAAAATAATTATTTTCTTGAATTATTTTATGTATGTTCTTTGCTCAATTTTTTATTAACAGTCAAATTGTTTGTTGTCAGGAGAAAACAGAGTCTTCAGAAGAGACCAATACAAAATCAGACTCATCTTGTTCAGAGTTCGGGCCTGGGAAACCAATTCCCTTAGATAAAACTGCAGTTTCTATGTTGGAGATTGCTGAAGAAGAAGGTGGGTTTTATAGTTATTAGGCTTTTCCACAATTGGACACGGACACACCGATGTTAGAATCTTAAAAATTGCCAAATACATTTTTTTTTGTAACATTCACCTAAGTAACCTTCTTCCATGAGAGTGCCTTGCTTACTGTCAATGTGAATCTCTACACGAGGACCTGAATGGTGCAAATAAAGGTCACTTTAAATTTATTTTATTTATAGTCATATAAACTGATGGTAGGCTCTTTGTCACCCAGGTCTAGATAGAGCCACGCCACCAAGCTAAAATCTAAAATGCCGTTAAAGATCTTAAATATTGAAATAAAACTACTTTTTAACAGATTTTATCGCTAATCGAGCTATCTGACAGTGCAAGTATTTTTTAAATCGGTCCCGCAGTCCTTGAGATAAGCGCATTCAACTTTTTCTTTTGCTGATGACCTAACCCAATCGGCCGGAAGGGCCTCTATTGGTTCACCGGACTTTTTCGGTGAGCCGTCCGAGGACGGTCGAACCGATCAAGTACTGTGGCAACTGCCATGAGGGCTCCCCATGTGGGGACGAACCTCGGCTCAGGACGTTGCCGGGTACTCTAGTTTTTTAGGGGGATTTCGCGTTCGCGCGGTCCGGTCCTGACCAGAACCGTAATCGACTGGGGGAAGCGCATTCAACCAAACCATTTCAGCTTTATAATATTAGTATAGAGAATAATGTTCCATTTTTCGAAAATACAAACGTAAAACGAAACAAATATTTACATCACTCGTTACTATTTGCTCTTCGAAAATATGTACATTAAGTAGGTTACAAAATTAAGTTAACATTTATTTTGGTAATACATCTGATGTACACAGAATTTAAAAGGCTTATTTACTTACGTATTATTACTAATATTTATGTTAAAAGCCACTGCCTTTGGGGAATTAAATGTCTCGTTTTTTCATTCCATTTAGCATTGTTTTTATAAAGTTGTAAATATTTATACGGTTATCTTAATATATATCGCTTGCTCAGAAGTATACTGTATTAAGTCAAAATTTGGCGCTAACTGACTTAATAATACAGCTCGACTAAAAAAAGTACGTTCTTCCTTTTGAATTAGGTTGAAAACCGCTTACACGTTAAATGAACCAATAAGGAAAGTTACATCTCTATTCCTCTCGATCTTTCTATTCCCTAGAACACGAAAGAACGTACTTTTTTTAGTCGAGCTGTATTATTAAGTCAGTTAGCGCCAAATTTTGACTTAATACAGTATTCTTCTGACCAAGCGATATATTTCTTGTGTGCGTGTGTATGTGACTGAACTCCTCCTAAACGACTGGACCGACTTTGATGAAATTTTTTGTGTGTGTTCAAGGGGATCTGGGAATGGTTTAGATTCACAATTTTGCGCGGTACGAAGTTCGCTGGGGCAGCTAGTTAAAATATAGATTTCAATCATTCGTAACAGAATACAATGGCACGAATGGATGCTGAGTTACCTTCGTCAGTGGCAGTGCAACTTTAATCTGAATCCCCACACGTGATCTCCGGTTGGTACAAATCAATTGTTAATATCGGCCGAGTTAGTGACCATCCACCAGACAAATACCACCACCAAGCGGTGTTGCCGTGTTCCGGTGCGATGTCTGGTAACACCGTATGAGAGGATGGGTCGGAATTGTTGCTCCTTTATGTCTTCTAACCATACTATGCCTTATTCCACATCTACCTTCTCACTGAAAATCACTCCTAATCACAAGTGAATTTGTATACTGGATAATTGCGTTCCAACGTCGACTACATCATTCCATATCATCAGATTATTGTGCTTGTTCCAGAGTAAAAAAGAAGGCTGAACTGATTGAGATGTTTCTTAGCTTGGTTGCAGGTTTAAATAAATTTTTAATGTTGAGTTATAGCGATATTGACATAGCGCAAAGGATTAGCAAGCTGAAGGCCCCGTGACCAGGTCGCCCTCCACCTGTGCACCAAGGGATGGCTTGGCCTTAATCGAGTCCCACATATCCCCGCCTAGTCCTCTGCAAGAAGGTGGGAATGCGTCATGCATTCTCCATCGTTAAAAAAAAGTACGCCCTCCAGCTAGGTGGAGTGACGATCTGCAGAAGATAGCCGGCAGTAACTGGATGCGATAAGTTGAAGACAGGGTAAAATGGCGTCTATCTGGAGAAGCCTATGTCTAGCAGGGGGCTGCTGTAGCCAATGATGATGGTGAAGTTTGTAATATGTGTTTCCAGGTCTGATAAACCGCACATTTGAAGCTAAGCTGCCTCGTTCAACGTGCACTTTGGGTTCCCGTGAATACAAGGAAGGAGTTAAAACAACTAAAAAGGGTATGATTATGTTTATTCTTATAAAATTACATGAAAATTGTAACTGTGTAGTTTCGGTGGTAGAAAATCTTTTATTAAAACATAAAATAATTCTGGCGTCTTAAAGCGATATTGTTGGAGCTGCCGAAGAGGGATTCAGTTATACAATGTGTAGAATTACTTCTGTTTCTATAGTAATAAATACTAATAAAATTATTTTTAATTAGAATTTGACGATATTATGATAGCCATGAAACAGAAGCTTATGCAACAATAATATAATGTATTTAAAATAATACTATAATGTATTTATTTCACAAGACTTACAGATTTATGTACATATCATTAATAAGCGAGTATAATAGTTATTTAAGATAACAAGTAATAGGCACATTGCGAGGCAACATTGGTGTAATCTGTTTGGTTTATAAAACTCTGTCTCAAACTAGGGGTAACCAGTATCATAAGGGACAGCATTTAACTATAATGAAAGCGATTTTCACACGACGACCTCGGTAGTCGAGCGGTGTAAGCCGTCCGATCGGGCCACGCTGTGCCCGGAAGGTCGCGGACAATATTTGTGTAACAACAAAAATTTGTTTCGGTGTCTGGTTGGTTGAGGGACTACCCTCCGTGCCTCGGAGAGCACGTTAATCCGTCGGTCCCGGTTTTCATTTAACACATCTATGACAATAGTTACATGTAGTCAGAAGCCAAATAATCTGACACCTGGTCTAACCATCTCTGCTACTGGTTTTCTACGGGTTTCGAGGTCTGATGGCAGTCGCTCGTATAATTCTGGTAGCTAGCCGCATCAGGTTAGACTGGGAACCGACCCCAATAGAAATGGGAAAAAAAGGCAAGGGGAATTATGATGGACGCGATTTTCACATCTGGTATCTAGTCGTTCTATCCTAATAAGTTACTTGATTTTATGTGTGTGTACATGGAAGAGTTTGTGTATGCGATGGGTGTGTGTATATTTTTAATGTACCTATAATTCATTTTATTTTTAAATTTTATGCATTTTACATACATGATTCTTCAATTTTGTTATGTATGCATTGTAATCAGTTTAAATATGGGTACAGCCTGAAATAAATTACATTTTATTTTATTTATTAATATGCCTTTGCAACTTGTGATATTATTGACATCAAATATTACAGCGTGCTCCTGTGTCACAGCTTGCAAATGCCGTTTGAAGTCCAAAGCAGATACACACAAATTGAGTCAAGACATGGTTGCATGGGACATCAAACACCCTAAGTATGAATATTTTAGTATAACAACCTTTTAACTTCAATCTCGTCGTTACCTCTTCACGGTGCTCTTGTAAATTTTCTGTTTGTTTTATCTCTGGTGGATCGACAAGACACAACATACCGTTACCCGAAGGTGCAGAGGTGAATGTCATTCACTTTTCGCAGGCTATGTTTAGGTCCCTGTAATAGGGATCAATACAATCAATCAACAGTACAATCTACAATAGGGATCTACAATATAAAATCTACAATAAACTTCCAAATAATATTAGGGAAATGACTATTAACAAATTTAAAATAACTATAAAATCTACGTTATATAAGAAAGCGTATTATAAAATTTCAGACCATTTCACTGATAAAAACGCTTGGTATTAAGTCGCTCTAATTCAACACAATAATCAAACAAAATGTAATAGATATAAGTACTTCATTTAAAAAAGCAAAAAAGCCTACTGAGTTTTTTGGCAGTGTTTCTCAGTAGTTGTCAGTCATTCACTGCACGGTAGGAAAAGAAATTGGACTATACCTATTTAAGTAGACTCGCGTCTCAAAAAAAAAGCATATTTTCATTTCTTTTCATTTCAGGGGGCTAGCCTGTTGCCCTTTATCGGGTACAATTCCTCCGAGTTGCAGAGATTCTCTAAGAAAAGTCTTAGCTCGATCCGGGTCCTGGCAGTTGTTCGGCGAATACGCTTACCACTAGCCTACCGATATGATGATGCATCAGAGAACAAGAGTAATCAGCATAGTCCACTGGATTAGCATGCTGAAGTGGCAATGGCCTATTTTGCCGCAGAAGCGATAACTGCTGGGATAAACGAGTATTTGAGTGAATGTGCTCAGATTAGGAGTTAAGTTTTAGCAAAGTTGCTGGCAATCTGGATAGGAATAGCCGCAGATCTTGATTAACAGGGTGCAGTAAAAGAAGAAATGAAATAAAAGAGGCTAGATGATAATGATGGTAGTGTTTAATATTTTTACTATTTTTAGATCCATGGAACCACCTGGACATCCTCCAGTGCTTCAACGTTGTGTTTTGCAAAGACTCGATGAGCCACCGAGACCTGTTAACTTTGATTCGATGCTGTAGCTCTTTGTAATCTAGTATCTTTTTTGAATCAATGTATCTTTATAGAAACTAATTCTTAGCTAATAAAATACTTATGATAACTGGCACCTATTTCTTTGTAACCCCCAATTAAGCCTCAGTAGGTAGATTGAATTTTTATTCTCCTGCCTCCTCAGACTGTCGCCTTAGAATATCCCAAGAAGTTTCTATAAATCACATACGAGACTTGCGTCTAGAACAAACAAGATTATCGAGCAAACTGTTCCTGCAACTGTTGTTTTCTGTCTCTTTCTGGGCAATTACAATGGTCAAGTGTGAGAGAGGTAATGTGCTTCGTAAGAGTTTATATGATCTTTGGTGTATTCCAGGAATATCCAATGGAATATGCACATTAGCTCAAGGCCATGTGTTATTATTATTATTATTGTTTGTCTGTTTTTTATCACGGAGCTATGGAGCTCCGGACTTTTGGAAGGCGTGCGTGGGGCCGAAGCCAACACGTAGAGGCCCGTTAGACAATTTTGCTCTAAATGTAATGTGGCACCAACCGACGATTATCCCTGTTCGCACCATATAGGTACACCCAAGGACAATCCCCGGTTAGAGCAGGACTATTGCAGAATATAGGAACTAAAATCTAGGTTATGGTGGTGGGTGCTAATGGATTAGGTAACTAGGACTATGGATGGACTATGGCCCCTGCCTGACCAATGCAAATTAACACGGATAAAATGGCAGGGGGTGACTCGCCCACTCAATAAATGGGCTCCCGTATGGCCGCTAAAAGAAGCGACAAGGGGCAACATATTTATTATTATTATTATTATATTATTATTATTATTTCTTTGAACCACAGAACTCATAATCCCTTTAATCTACTCCGTAGTTCCACGAAGGATTTATTAGGTGTTTCCATAATTTATAATAATCTATGAGTGTTCCTGAAAATTTTAGTCTTTGGGTGTTTGTTTTTCTGACATTTCTATCTAAATGTCAATGTAGCAGGTAAACAAACAAAATCCGCTGTTAAAATTCGCGCGTTCTGCCTCCTAATTAGGAAGAATGCTTACTATAAGTTGTTACGCTTTCCACCCCTTCACACGGACCTTAGTGCAGCTCTCGGGTTGTGCGCAGGATCTAGCAGAGCTATTGATCTGCACCATTAGTGTGATATGCTGCCCGTGCTGTGACTGCGGAAGCACAGTGGGATCTAGCATGACTGGTTCTTCAGTTGACGATGCTGTATGTAGAAAACCTTTATTTTATTGAGGCCTAGGGCTATATCGACTGGTTTCAACACAACGAAATTGAACTGGCAACATACTCATTTACGCGATCAAAAAGACCAGGCCGGTCACCTACTTGTACCCACCCTAGCGTTACCCACCTAAAGTTCCCATTTAAATGGTTGTTTGAAAGGGTGAAAGCAATTCATGCTATACTTTCCTATATCAAAACCAAAATGTCTAATGATTTCGATGAAATTAGGTGTGTATGTTGAAGGTTTTGAGGACATTGTGTCACAATCCCATTAAGTACTCTCCAATACCTAATACTCTGCACCGACACCGCAATTAGCGTACATTTCAAGTCAATTATCCTAATCAAGCATCTTGTGTTTCATGCTCAGAAACCTGCAATTGAACTTCTTCAAGAAGACATTACGAGGTCGTCTGGTGAACCAGCTAATTTTGAGAATGGAGTAAACGAAATAAAAGAATGTGAACTGAACATGCTAAAGAACAAAAAAGACCATACTCTAGAATCTGAATTGAAAGACATTTTCGTAGAACAGGTCTGTAAAATATCAGCTACTTTCGTTTAATGGCAACATGACTTCAAGCTGTCAAGGGTTCTATAGAAATAACTTAGCGACGAGATAGCGAAAGATGGAAATGTATGAAATGTATGAGATTGACATTGGATTGATTGTTTATCAAGTGACATTTCGAAGATGAATGTCAATCCTCATTGTTGTTTTCGATCTTTTGTTTTCGCTACGCCTTGTAATATGTCTAGAGGCCGGTCTTGGAAACCTTGTGAGTTTAATTGCAACGTGAAAGCATAACAGTCATTTTAATTAGGTACGTTACTACCACCAGCGGGGTCGTGGTTGTGTCACATTGTGGTTCGTGACCATGCTGAGCGCACATGCGCCGTCGTCGCAGCCGTCACATTACAGTGTCCGGCTGTTCCGACGGACCATGTGCAGGCGAAAGATTGAGCGCTGTGGGTTTAGTGAGTATTACCCCCATCCGCGGTGTTGTTAAAGCGGCATCGCAGTCGGCGGGGCCATGAGTCTCACACACCCCCTAGGAGCGGAAAGTGCATAAACGCAGCATATGTTTCAGGAAGTAATACTGAGTGAAAAGCCCTGTGATTTGGAAACAGAAAATGATAGTGTATCTAATAACATCAATCCAAATATCGATGAAGGTAATAATCAGGACAACAACAAGAATTTATCACAAACTACAAAATAAAAAGCTGAATTTTGGCAATCTTAGCAGTTTTCTTTGCCCAATTCCAATCCACGTTCTGGTTCCTTCCACTTTTAAATTTCAGACGCTGACAAAAACTGCAATACTATTGAGGGATACTGAGATACTTGCTAGGTAATCCATAAAACCGAAATCTCCTCCACTCTAAGTGTAATTTGGGAGCTCTGTATGACATCAGACCCGTGAGATTTTTTTAGGCTTCCACAGTAAGTTTTTAAAATTTAAATATTCTGGAACTTTTTTTTCATTCTAAAATAGGCGTGCACTTGATCACAACTTGCCTGATGTTCAGCAATGGTGTAGTCTACGATGGGACACGCCTGCCTGATACTAACTCATTCGTGATTACGAATAATTTTCGGTGAGAAGATGGCAGTGAAACTGAGGCCCCATATGGTTACAAATCATAAAGGAGCGACAATTTCGACCCACCCTATTAAATGATGTTACCAAACATCGTAGCGGAGCAAGGTCTCTCGGTGGTGCGGCTTTGTCTTGTGGGTAGCCACTAACCACAGCCGAAGCCTACCACCAGTTAATTAATAGTAAACATAATTACCAGTTCATTGTTACCTGATTTGTACCACCCGAAGACCACATGTGGGGATTCCGATAAATGGTGCACTCCCACAGACAAAGGTGACCCAGCCCCCAAACAACATAATCTGCCTATCTTCGGTTTATCCCGTCAAACCAATCAAATAAACCTTTTGCAAAACGTTGATTTTTTTATTTTAGTCATAAAACACTGAAGCATGTAAGTATATAATTTAATAAAATCATTTTCCTGAAAAAGTTTACTCGTTTCAATTTCATTCAAATCTTGTCATACATGATCCGCATAATTTGGTGGTCAGTTTTAACACGGGAATCGAATTCTTTCATATCGCTGCGACGTTTGATGGCCCTGTCTGCGTCATGGAGTACGTAGTCCTTGATGCCGCACGGACAACATGGTCCACATTCACAAAACGTGCAGCAGGCTTTTACAGCGCCCCAGGCTCCATGAAATTAAAAAAAAATACAGAATGAAATAACGGGAACTTTCTTTATGTTTCTCTTTTGAGCAACTATACTTACCAATATTCTTAGCCAGCTGAGCATACTTCAAGTACGGAGTATTAACAGTATCGTCCACTGGAGCCTGACAGATCCTCACCACATTCGGCTTGTTGATAGCATAGCGGTCTTTTATAGTGATGTGTTTCGTTCGCCCGTAAAGTGGACAAGGAGCGTTTGGGTAGAATTTCTGGAAAAAAGCGTGTGAGCATTTTTATTACTCATCTTTAGCCTTGCGTTTGACCACAACTTGCCTGATGTTAAGTGGGAAGTGGATAATCTTAGTTTCCAACTCCTCGTATTATCCAGGATCCAAGACAGGGTTAGGTGTCCCAGGACTTAGTCGGGTTCAAATCCCGACTCTCAAGTTATTTTAGATTTTAGATGCTGACGTTTCAAAGTCTTTTCAGGCTTTACGTTTGAATTGAGTATTTGACGTCCAAAATTATTAATCACAAATTATTACTGACTACCTACAAACATTGTTATTTAAGTTGCGTTCCGATTTAAGCAAACAGAGCTCACAGTGCCTTGAATTAACCCGAGTAACATCAACTCAGAATTCGAACAGAGTTGTTGAATATTCTTAGTCAATAAGCCTTGTGACGGGTTCCTACGCTTTAAGGTAATTGGCTGATCCCTCCCAAAGTATGAGCTAGATGACAATATACCGGGTGGAACAGACCGTCCACAACAAATTGATAGGGTGAAATTCGCACTGCTTAAATTACCGGTTCATAAAATTAGTTCAGGAACTTTATGGGCCTTCAATAATCCTTTGTTTTGTTAACTGAATGTACCGTTACCTTAGGGAATCCCTAATAGCAGACGGCAAACTTTTCTACTATGGGGTTAGTCCTTAAAACCAAGCGCACTCATGTCACGACATTTCACGCATCCTTAATACGTTTATGGATGTTTCATTTTAGCTTTCTTTCATTCAAAACGAGCGCTGCGTACAGAGTAGTAATTGTAAAATGAAATGAAGTGAAGCAAAATGAACAAAAAATATTAAAAAAAAGTTCCGGAAAAAAATTTCAGTGAAATATGTAATAAGGACTGAGTGCATCTTGTCAGTTTGTGGTAATCCGTTACTTATACCCTGTATTTTGTGGCAGAAAGGAACGCCCTTACTCCCCTTATCCTAAAAAGTTAAGTACTGGGTTAGGAAGAGATTAGGAGGAAGGGTAAATAGATTTACCGATGGCCATCTTCTCATGCACTCCGGTTTAGGTTTCCTTGATACCAGTAACTCAGCAGACGACTGTTGGACCTTTCCTTTCCACTCCCGCCTTCTGCTCTTACAGACTGGACGACACCTAATTAGTAAACCATTTTTTGATATAGTGGGACATTAAACGGCCCATATGATCCCAAACTAAGCAGATATTTTCATCACACAAATGTCTATTTTGGGTGGGAGTCGAACTCACGACCTGCAGCGTGAAAAGCAAGTATCTTACACATAATCATACAACACACAATTCCATACACCACAAACATACATCACATAACCTCTTCACTCCTTTGTTTGATTATTATTATATTCCTTTTTACGGTCTAGTTTTTAAAATTTATTTTATGCTATTATTTCTATTAACTATCACTATGTCGAAAGAGACTGGACCCTGCAACACAGGGTATCCTAGTGCGGGGCCCAGTGTCACTAACTTTCTACTGAACCTTATCATGAAATAAATAAATTTTGTATTTTTTTTTTGTATTTACCGTCCACGCTACCTTAGTAAGGGTAAGTAGTAGTTTTTGCCTGTCCTACTTAAGAGCCACAACGTCTATTCTGACATTCTTTCGCGTTTGTAGAGCATGGATCCATCCACTACCTACTAGTGCAGTAGGTGGAAGCTACAAGTTTAAAACAAACCGGTCTCTATGATGTTTGGTCTCGACCTACACCGGTATTAATGATACATAAACAAACTTTTCTAACACCACTTAATTCAATCAACTCGGTAAAGAAAAATACCGTGAGGAAATCGAAAAATAACATTCCAAGGATATGGCCATTTCATCATGTTTACATAGAGTGGAGTAAAGCCGAAACTCAAGTGTTTCTTTACTCTTAGAATACTCAAGAGTCTTCAGAACAGCAAATGCTAAGTTCTTTGATTCACGGAATTTTAATAGGCACTCGTATAATGTTTTTACTACAAAGCCCTTGTACATACGCACAAATGGTTTATTTATTTATTTATTTATTTATTTATACATTCACATCTTACAAGCTAACAGACAACAACATCCAAACCGCTTACAAGACCAGTTAATTATAAAACAATGAAATTGAGTTTTATTTGATAAGATTACACCTGCGCGTCACATTCTACGTAGTCATATTAAATATAATAATTATAGTAATAATAACATGCCAATTTATAGTATTAAATTAAATTAAATTAGGTCTATATTATTTCGTTTACAATTATTCTAAATTTACTAATTAACTGTCCTAATCCATCGGCAAATAAGTCCAACTCGTGGTGCTGGGCAAGCATGTCCCCGATTGTGCGGGCGGGTTTAACCGCGCGGGCGGAAAAACACGCGGCTAGTCGCTTTTTCAGTTTAATAAACATCTGCATGAAATTTCGTTGTGATTAAATGCGTACAATATACAGAATAGTCATTGTTCACACCAAACGTATCGCAACCCAACTGTAAGCTTATGCTCACTGTCGATAACGCACTACGTACTAGATGTAGTCGGTTTCGATGTGAATGAGAACGTGTGTTAGATATTTATAGAAAACCGATAAACAGCGTAATGCAAGCTCATAGTGGCGGCCGGCAATCTGTTTGTTGCAGTGGGCAGGCGGGCCTCATTGCTTGTAGAACCGATAACCGCTGGGGTATAAAGGTTCTAGAGTCTTGAGACTTGATACCACGCAATGAGCGCCGCGCGCCGCAGCGTCGGCCGGCCCGCCACAAGGTAGACTAATGGCATTGTTTAAATTGCGAGAAGCTGATAGATGCTAATGGCCGGCAACCTTTCTCTGTGATGTTCTAAAGGGGAGGTCTATGTCGAACATATGACGTCCCCAGACTGATGATGATGATGATGAATCAATTTGTTATGAACAATGTCTTAAATTGAAATAGTGGCTAGCCAGCCGCTCCCGCAGTTCAACCGCGAGTGCGTACAAGGGCTAAGTCCACACAAGCTTACAGCCCACCTATTGGTAAGCAGTCACCGTACGTAGTCTATAGACGTTTGCAACACCAGAGGCATCTCGTGCCTTGCCGAACCTTTAGATGTTGACGGGCCTGGTTACCTTATTTATCGGTATCGGTTTGTTCTCTGTAAGGTGGACGTACCAGATGGGCAGTCTATAGAGCGGAGAAAGTAAATCGCTGTACGCTACCTATCCTAAGTTACAAAGTTTTAAAAAACATAACATTATTAGTGACTTTCACTTACTTACAAAGTCCTTCAGTTTCTTTCGGGTCCCTCCTAATTTTTGGAAGTTGTAACATCTTGATTCGGCATCAGTAATTTGATTAATTTTATTTTATTCATATATTAAGTAATCGTTAAAAAAAAATAATTCACAGCAGCATTATGAGCATTATTTATTATTACGTTTTGTTTATTTTTTATTCAAAAAGCACACACCACAGTCGTTTCGTCCTTGCCGTTTTTAAACTTGTATCTCTTATTATCCTTATTTTTGTTGATAAATATTATGCTAACTGCTTCCTGATGTTGTCGGGAGCCTTTGTCATTCAGTCCGAGCGTTTATATGCTCTTTGATTCATTTGGTCCCCCGATATTGATGATATTCAGTAATATTTGTGTCGTTTTTGATTTTGCTGTACTCCCTAGTGTTATTGGGAGCTCGTTGCACAGACTACTAAAACCTAACAGTTCAGACGGTCATGTTTCGTCTATAGATAATATAACATATCCTAAATCTATGTAATATACCGTTTCAAATCATAGAAAATCCTAAATCTATGTTACAAATTGACAAGTTATTTTTTTATTCAAGGACAAGTTTTTTTTTTCGGGCTCTGGTTACTTGGGTCTAATGAGCCTGAATATAGTCGGTACAATAATGTTGCCGGTAAAAAAATGAAAATATTTTACTTTGCCCACAATAATGTCGCTAGTATTAAATAAAAATAAGTGTTTACCCCTTATTCATTCTTAAGTACCGACCTAACTAGAAGGAAATATTTTAAAAACTAAAGATTATTTACTAAGTTTTTAGTTTTTTATTTCTTTTTACATTTGCATAAAATGATATATAGCAATCATAGAGCATTAAGTCAACCCGCCATTTTTTGGCTCAATGCTCTAAGAGAGTAATCTTATTAAATTCACAATAACTCTATATTTGTGTCATCTTCACAGTTAAAACTTATTAGGTATATCATAAATACTAAAGTATGGTTAAAACTCTCGAATGGAACGCTGAGGTCGTATACTTTGATAACTAATTTCTTTGGTGGATAAGTAGATACATACGTGCGACCTTCGTATAGACCCATGTAATAACCATAGATAAAATGAAAATTACACCAAAGAGTTCCATTGCTTGCACACCAACAATGATCTTGAGCCACCGCGATCCAACTGTCCAAGTAGTTCGTCCCGCAATCTCCGTCTGACTCTGCCACGAAGCTTACAGGCCAGGTCGTGACGCCATATTATATAGAGTACCTAGATAACGGGTTTGCTCGGTTTTTTTGGAAATTATAATAGAGGGCGTCCAGTAATATATTTTCTCACAAAAGAAGGAATTCAAGAAAAAAGAGATATCATAACAAAGTATCTACATAGAGACGAAATTTGCCTTCGTATTCCTATGAAATTGTAGAAGTTTTTCACTGCCTGCAAATACGAATAGAACGACGTTTTCTAAAAATGTAACCTAGTTAGACCAATTAATCGCCCTGACACCCCTGCATACAAATTTACATGAAAATCGTTGGAGCCGTTTTCTAGATTCAGATTAAACACATATAAATATATACATACGAAAATTGCTCTTTAATAGGTATTAGATTAATATATCGAAAATAAAATTATATTTTTTTATAATATAGTGGGACATTAACACACACGGCCATCTGATCCCTAACTAAGCAGAGCTTGTACTATGGAAACCAGATAACTGATAATATACTACTAACACTTTTCTTTTGTAAATACATACCTAGACAATTACACCCAGACTCAAGACAAACAGACGTGTTCATCACACAAATGTCTGACTTGTGTAGGCCTTCCCACGACCTGCGGGGTGAAATGCAAGTAGTTTACAGACCACACCACCGGCCCGTTAAATTCTTCCATTTATCCCGTGGAATTCTTTGGGATGGTTACAGCATTTAATTATAACCGAAGTCCCGCGTTGAAAAGCTGGAAACCACCAATAAACATTCATTTAAATAGAAATTTTCATTTAGATTACTTACCTTTGAAACAGGTATTAAAAGTTGGCGTCTAAAGGTCAAAAGACGTGAGATGGTATAATTTTGTGTGAAGTCGATAAATCTTTGAAAAGGAAAGGAACCTATTACTTAATATAAGTCCTCTTTCACAGTAAAAGCGGAAGCGAATTAAGCGTCTCACAATAAAATCGCTTAAAATTTTGCAAGGTTTTATGGAAAGTATGCAATTTGAATTACAGAGTAGTATTAGTACCTAGTAAATTTATTTATTTATTTGATTCACCAACATTTGAGTACACTCATACAACATGCATACAATACCTACAGTTAAACCAGTGCAACAAACAATTATAGGCAAATACAACTTTCACAAAATTAAAAACAGCTAAGTCAAAATAAAAAAACTTAAAAATAAAATTTCTTAATTATTTCAATTCTTAGTTATTCATCTACGGATGCCGCTTTTCTTCATTTTTCGAAAAAACACTCTTGTTTGTCTAGAAAACCCGTGCTCAATAGTCAACAGTGCGTGTTTCAATGTTAAGTACCTACGGGTTTTCACAACAAGAATGACTACCTAGGGATTTATTCTCACAACTTTTTTTTCTCAGATTTTTTTTATGAATGAGACCGTTATTGTTTTGCGTGAGAATCGATATACTTGCAGGTGGAGCCGCAGGCGGAAAGCTTGTACATTATATACTATAGTTTATCAGCAAAAAATGTATGAAAACATACAGTCTTCACCTGCAACAGCACCTCCATGTTTAGTACTTCCAAACGCTCCCGCTCCCGCTTCTACTTAACACTAAGGTCTTACCCTTAACCCTTACAATAATAGAACGGCGAAGAGTTTAAACTTTTTAATTACACCCTTTCAATTACATCTCCACTGAGCATTTCATTTCGCTCAAAAACTCAAGTTGAAAGTAAATTGAGATGATATCTTAATGCTTTTATATTAGCTCACTTAAACTTACTTAAATATTCTATTCAAGGAATAGAGATTTGTTTTTACTTAAGAATAAGAACATAATTCAGTTCAACCCTTTTTAGTGTCCCACCGCTGGGCACAGGTCTTCTCTCAACTATATTATGAGTTGAGACAGTTTAGGCCTTGATCCGCACACGCTGGCCAAGTGCGGGTTGGTGGACGTCACATGTCCTCGAATGATTAGTTCTTAGACATGCCGGTTTCCTCACGATGTTTTCCTTCACTGATATTGAGCAGCGGAGATGAAACAATTCACACAAAAATGTGTGGGTACGATAAGGATTTGAACCCGCGACCTTAATTTTATAAGTCGAGGCCCGTACCGCTGCATTCACCTGATAATTAATTGTTATTAATTTTAGTAACCCCTGACGCATAATTTTACAACTTGCAATGTATGTTCGTTCAGTTGGAATCTTGTAACTTAATTTGGAAGCTATTGAGCTGAAATCTACTATATAAAAATAAGTCGGGTTTTCCTTCCTGACGCTATAACTCCAAAACGCACGAACCGATTTCCACGGTTTTGCATTCGTTGGAAAGGTCTCGGGTTCCGTGAGGTTTATAGCAAAGAAAATTTAGGAAAAATTTCAACAGAAAAGCGGGAAAGAAGAAAGGTTGAACGAAGCCATCTGGTGGCGAAACGGAGTTCGCCGGGTTTGCTAGTTTTGTATAATATTTTCCGTTAGACACACAGCAGCGTTTTTGACGTGACAACGTCTTAAATTAGGTTGCGGCTGGGAGGCACTTATGAAAAAGTGTAACGCTCGGTAACGTTACGATGAGTCACCGAACGAGAGAGAGGCCCGCCGAATGCCTTGCGTCTCTCTCCCACTCAACTATGTTTCATCCTTCTTCCTACTATACGAATGAATATTCACATTAAAATTATTTTACCACTCAAAGTCGTTGTCACGTAAAACTTTCGCCCGTATACCGAATTTACGGGCAACCAATTTTTTTTTTATCCTATAATGGACTTTCGCTTGACCACTTGCCTGTTGTTAAGCAATGATATAGTCTACGACAGAATACGCGTAATATAGCTATCGGGAAACAGATTCACTTAGGTACACCTCACTTAGGTAGGTATGTAACTCCATACCTAAGTAAAGTTTTCTACATAAATCACTTTTACATACATTTTTAAATAATATTATTGTCTGTGGTTTGATATTTTGTGCTGACGCTACTTTTGCATGGTTTTTGGTATGAAGTTAGCCGCGAGTCCAGTCATATTGTTTTCGTCACCCTATATATAAGTTAAGAATATTGTAAAATTGGAGTCAATAAAATCATTTTATTACTTACTAGCGGACCCCGCAGACGTCGTCCTGCCCGGTAAAGCAGTGCCACCTACCGGGTCCGAAAATAGATTACGACCGATTCTCAGACCTAACGAATCAGTCAAGCCGTTTCTGAGGAGGTTGTTTTTTTTAATTTTTCTTTGCGTAAGAACCATCCTCGTACTTCAAGGAACATTCTAAAAAAAGAATTAGCGAAATCGGTTCAGCCGTTCTCGAGTTATGCGCTTACCAACACATTTTGCGATTCATTTTTATATTAGTATAGATTTAATATTTATTAAGTATCCTTATTTGAAACGCATAGTAAACTAAATTACAAATATCAAACTAGTCAACACCATACGCTACACCGTGTTTTCAATCGACGTAAAAAAACAGCTCAACTAAAAAGAAATAAAATGCACTAAAATGTGTCAATAAATAGCACGACACTAAATTACATTCCACATATCCTTGATACCATAAATTCTTGTGATAATATCATTTAACCTCACATAATTAGATCCGGTGACGCTGTCGTCGTTCCCGCCAATACCCTATAATTATCGGGTAGGAGCGCGGGAAATCAAGTTTGCGGTCGCCTCCGCTGGCGCCTCGGTCGCACGAAATGCAGAAGCGGGCGCACGCAATTTATCTTAATAGAGTTTAATACATTAATTTTTGTAAGGACTTTATTATTAGAGATTAAAATATGTTAGCTTTATATTTTCTTTGCTTTAGTATTTTATTATTTCAATATGTTAGCTTTCCTTCATATAAAATTGACTGCCTCGATGGAGTTATTGTAGAGGATAACCATCGTGTTTGCCTCTAGCTTTTAAAATCATGGGTTCAGATCCCGCGCCGGCCTAAAAGTGTGTTGAGATTTTTTTATCCTATAATAGCCTTGCGCTTGTCCACTGCTTGTATTGTTAAGTAATTATGTGGTCTGCGAAAATTACCTATAGTGATAACATAACGTTAAGCGAGCGGGGCCCCAGCTATGCCGTGTCTATAGGTATCTGATAAGTGGTTTAGGCACTATCATAGATTTAGTATGAGTTACACAGTAGGTTTAGTAGCTAGTTTTACTCAAATAAGTTAATTAAGTATTATTTCAGTTTGTTTGTTTACTTTATAAACTATTTCCTATAGGCCGACCGTTTAACTCGCGTATCGCCATCTGAGGTACATAGTCATAAAACATTAATTAAATCTCATAAAGAACTATTTAACCACAGATAAAAGTAGTGTAAGACTATTCGTCACTAATATCCATATCGCTTGAATCATCATCACTGTCTGTGCAGCTTGAGGAGTCAGAATCTTGGCGATAGGCAATACGCGAGTTAAACGGTCGGCCTATAGTATATATGACTAATTATAATAAATATGTTCTACTACCACCTGTAGCACAGGTTAACATAACCTAATATAGGCAATCAACAGCTATACCTTTATGATATTATGTTAGATTTAAATTTTGTATGGACCTTATCAGTAATAAAGTGATTATTATTGACGTGACAACGTCTTAAATTAGGTTGCGGCTGGGAGGCACTTATGAAAAAGTGTAACGCTCGGTAACGTTACGATGAGTCACCGAACGAGAGAGAGGCCCGCCGAATGCCTTGCGTCTCTCTCCCACTCAACTATGTTTCATCCTTCTTCCTACTATACGAATGAATATTCACATTAAAATTATTTTACCACTCAAAGTCGTTGTCACGTAAAACTTTCGCCCGTATACCGAATTTACAGGCAACCAATTTTTTTTATTATTATTGTTATAATATGTATACCATAGAATACTGTTTGTGTTTGGTTGTGTCATTTTCAATGATACACCAAACTACTTGAAATATAATTTATTATACCACATAACTTAGGTCTTACAATGACGCCATCTTAAAACTAGTAGTGTTACCTTATGAGTACCTAAATAGTGCTGTGCACTACTAACCATAAACATCCCCCCCGTTAAATGTAGTTATAGTTTCCTTAGTCAAATGTCTCATAATCATCAAGTCTCTTAGGTGGTCTAACATAACGACCACTTCTAGTAGTATACCCTGCTGTCTTATCAGACTCAGGATTGTTTTCAGGTCCCGAGATGATAACAGGTTCAGAATTAACATCAAGGTCATCACTGTCTGGTGCTTCCATAGTATCTTCTAAATTAATATTGCCATCACTATTGTTAATTTTGGTTGAATAATCTGGTTTGATAAATCTGCTATTTCTTCTATACTCATTACCCTTATCATCGCGTATAACAAATGACCGAGGTTCTTCACACTTATTTACAATTTGACCTTTAGTCCAGTCAGCCTCTAAAGTTTTCTTAAAATATACAAATTGATGGCATTTAAATTCAGGAATGACTTTAGAATTTCTATTATAACATTTTTGTATACTATCAAGGTGGTTGTAGTATTTACATGAATATTTGGATACAGTAGGCTTTAACTCCTGTTTTGAAATTGGTAACAATGTATTTAAATTTCTAGAAAATAATAGCTGTGCTGGTGATGGCATATAGGGTTTAGCTGTATTTCTATAGTTTAATAAACCTAGATATGGATCAGATCCATCTTCTTTACATTTTTTAACAATACTTTTAAAGATTTTTACTGCACTTTCAACTTGCCCATTGGATTGGGAATATTTGGGACTTGATGTAATATGTTCGAATTTATAATGATTAGCAAAAGCCTTAAATTTGTCAGAAGTGAATTGTGTTCCACAGTCTGATGCTACTATTACAGGAATACCATGCCTTGCAAATACAGATTTACAGTTCTGTATGATACAATCACTAGTTAAATTATCAAGTTTACACACCTCAATGTATTTTGAATAATAATCTACAAAGATCAGAAAATCCTTAGCATTAAATGTACAAATGTCAATGCCCACCTTATGCCATGGTAGTTTTTCTATATTGTGACTAATGATCGGCTCCTTTTGGATATTTGGGGCAAATTTAGCACAAGGTTGACATTGTCTTACAAAGTTTTCAATGTCTTCATTTAAATTTGGCCAGAATATGCATGACCTTGCTCTGGTCTTACAAGTATTTATTCCTACATGTCCCTGATGAATATTAGTTAACATCTCGTGTCTTAACGATGCTGGTATGACCACTAAATTACATTTTAAGATTATACCATCCAATACACTAAGCTCATCTCTAAAAGTCCAATAGTTTCTTATTTTCTTGTCTAAGCTATCAATTTTATTTGGCCAACCATTCTTAATAAAAAATATGACCTGTTTCAAACAAGGATCTATTTCTGTAGCAGTTTTAATTCTTTTTAAATGTACATTAGACACAGGCAAACATTGTCTTTGTAAACTAACATGACAGATAATATTTTTATGAAGCTGTTTCATTTTCTCATCAGTATTACCTGTAGTATTATTACTGTGAAGTATGCACTGGCCACCAATACCTCTATGATTGGTAGCCTAGCGACGATCTTGTTTATAATAATAAAAAAATGAAGATAGGTTTGTTAAATATAAAAATGTATTTAGTCTAGCGGATTTTTATATACAATAAATTAAATCGAATAGCATCGTTTTTCACCATCTATATTTCTTGTACTTTCTTTAAATAAATAGTTTATTAGTACTCCACATAATAAACTTAACATGGTAGCAGAGCGTGAAAACTTGAAAAATTAAAGTCAAGAAGAAATTTAAAACGTGAGTACCAGATAAAAATTATCGCCCCGTCTGAGCTGAAACAAATTAAACATTGCAGCACTACTAAAGAGTTATGGGACAAACTAAAACTAATATATGCCAGTAAAGGACCTGCACGAAAAGCATCCCTTTTGAAACAGCTTATACTGACTAAGCTAGAAGGAAACGATGTACGAGGTCACCTCAACAAGTTCATGGATACAGTGGACAAGCTGGCAGATATGGACGTAGCTATCAACGAGGACCTGTTAACGATAATAATGTTATACAGTCTGTCTCCTGAATATGAGAATTTCAGAGTCGCTATAGAATCGCGAGACACTCTTCCGAAGCCCGAGGAGCTTAAAATAAAAATAATTGAAGAATGTGAAGCACGTCATAGCCAAAACATGACAAATAATGACGAACCTGAATCCATATTGCAAGAAGAAGCCCTATACGCGTCCTGTAAAGTTTGCAAACGAAGAGGTAACATCTTCAAACGCAAGAATCACAAAATATGCGTCAACTGCTGGAAAAAGACAAATGAGAAGTCCAAGAAACAAGACTATGTTTCTTATAAGAACCATTTTGCTATGCAGTGCCTTTTTACAAACAAAAAGAAGCCTCAAGATAGCATTTGGGTTTTGGACAGTGGTTGTACGTCTCACATGACCTATCAAAAAGATTTATTTAAGACGATTGAGAAAACATCCAGAAAACTATCATTCGCTACTGATAAATATAGTGCCGAGATTAAAGGAAAAGGTACAGTCTCCTTTGTAACTAAAAATGGCGATGGGAAAGCCCTCACCCATCTTATGGACACGCTGTACGTACCCAGTCTATGCACTAACCTATTATCTGTCAGTAAGATGACCGATGCTGGCTGCTCTGTCCTCTTCACTAAAAACAAAGCGACAGTTAATAATTCAAAAGCTGGAATAATTCTCACTGCACTTAAAAAAGAAGATGGTCTTTACTACTTTAAACCGATCAAGTATGAGCGCAACAACTTAGCCAACGATAACGATGAAGAAGTTTCAACAATTATAAATAAAACAGGCTCATCAAACATCGAAGAATGGCACCGAAAACTTGGTCACATGAACGCCAAAGACATGAAGCTGGCACTTCAAAAAGAAAGTTTACTTGGTTTAAACTTTGATGCTTCCGAAACCTTGGCAGACTGCGAAACTTGCATTAAAGCGAAAATGCATCGAGTTCCTGCTCCCCGTGACAAATTGACTCAACGAACAACCGAACGCTTAGAAATTGTCCATAGTGACGTCTGTGGTCCAATTCGTACACCAACAACAAGCGGAAACAAATACTTCGTTACGTTCATTGATGACTACAGCCGATACAGTCGAGTCTACATGATGAAGAACAAGAATGAAGTCTTAGAAAAATTTAAAGAGTTCAAAGAATTAGCGGAAACACAAACAGGAAGCAAAATAAAATTCTTACAAACAGATAACGGTAAAGAATACGTAAACCAAGATATGAATACTTACCTGAAACGTTGCGGAATACAGCGGAGGCTTACTGCACCCTACACCCCGCATCAAAACGGAACTGCCGAACGGAAAAACCGCACCCTCGTGGAAAAAGCGAGAGCCATGATGATTGATGCGAAGGCACCTTTACATTGTTGGGGCGAAGCAGTGATGACTGCCAACTACCTTTCAAACAGGAGTATAAACAGCGCCTTAAAGGACAAAACGCCTTTTGAACTATGGGTTGGAAGAAAACCATGTATCAATCATTTGTACATTTTTGGCTGCAAAATGTTTGTATTATTAAAAGGCACAAATGGTCACAAATTTGCACCAAAAGCGATTCCCGGCATGTTCACAGGATACTCTGAAACATCCAAAGCTTTTAGAATCTTTCTTCCTTCGAAAAACAAAGTGATCACATCAAAGGATGTTCGGGCAATGAAGTCAATGTTCTATACTAAAGACAAACCCACCGAACCTTTTAATGATGTAGAACTTTCAAGCAAACAAACTTTAAAAAAGTCACACCAACAATCAACAAATAAACGAGTGACTATAATGCTTGACGATGAAGAAGGAAATGGCATATCAGACAGCAACAGTGAAACGGCTGAAGATGTAGTCAATCCGTTGCAACGAAATTTACGTCGTTCGTCAATCACCGAAGATGCTCAACAAGCAGAACCATCAAACTATGAAAGTGAATACGAATCTCTTTCCGGTTCTAACAATACTCTCGATGATGACGAAACGGAACAGAACACTGAAGCTGAAGAAAATGCCACTATTCAAACACGTACTTTGAGAAACAGGTCAACTATCACAGCTCCAAAACGATATGACGATTTTATTCTGGCTGCTGTAGAAGAAATTGAAAATCTTCACAAACCAAAAGAACCTGCAACTTTCAAAGAAGCGTTAGAATCCGTTGATAAAGAAAAATGGCAAGAGGCCATGAAAAATGAAATGAAATCACTTGAGGACAACCAAACCTGGGATCTGGTTAATCTACCTAAAGGACGTAAAGCCTTACCAAGCAAATGGATATATAAAGTAAAAATGAACCCTGATGGTTCCGTCGACAGGTATAAGGCCAGAATGGTTATAAAAGGCTATTCGCAGATACCTGGAGTAGACTACGATAAGACGTTCAGTCCAGTGGTTCGTCTGAGCACTGTACGATCAGTACTTGCTATAGCTGCCCGAGAAAATCTTAAACTGAGTCAGTTTGACGTGTCGACAGCCTTTCTAAACGGCACTGTAAATGAAGAAATTTACATGAAACAGCCCGAAGGTTATGGAGACGGAACAAAACGGGTCTGTAAACTTAAACGCAGCCTCTATGGATTGAAGCAAGCGCCACGCTGCTGGAACACCTGCATCGCCGAGTTCCTACTAAAAACTGGGTTCAAACAGTGCGAAGCGGATCCATGCTTGTACGTGCGAATCACAGGCCAATCCAAAGTTATTATAGCTCTTTATGTCGACGACGGGCTCGTAGCATACAATTCAACTACGGCAGGTGACGAGTTTTTGAAAGAGCTAAGAGCGAGATTCAAAATTACAACCAAACCTGCATCCTACTTTCTTGGTATGGAAATAAACAAGCGAAATGACAACACTATTAGTTTGTGTCAAAAGGCTTATACAAAGAAAGTTTTAGAAAAATTTGGGATGTCAAAATGCAACTCAGCTCCCACGCCTATAATCAAAGGTTATGAAACGGGAGATGATGAAGCCGCAAAGCCCAACTTCCCATACAGGCAAGCTGTAGGTGCCTTGGCATATCTATCAGTAGGCACAAGGCCTGATATCTCATATGCCGTAGGTGTCGCTTCTAGAAACCTCGGTGCGCCTACAAAGGGAAATTTTCTTTTAGTTAAGCGCATCTTTCGCTATTTAAAAGGCACGCAAGAGAATGGCCTGACATTTAGAAATATGTCACCTCCACACTTAGTCTGCTATAGTGACGCAGATCTTGGGGGAGACCAGGATACTGGAAGATCAACATCTGGTATGGTGTGCTTATTTTCTGGCGCTGCAATAAGCTGGAGAAGCCAGAAGCAGACAAATGTGTCTATCTCTTCAACAGAAGCGGAGATCATAGCAGCGAGCGAGTCTGCACAAGAAATTTTATGGCTAAACAGACTCTTTAGTGGACTGACAGTAACTGAGAAACCGGTGTTACACCTGGACAATGAGTCTGCTGTTTATCTTGCACATAACCCTAAATACGAATGTCATAAGCGCACTAAACATATAAAGCTGAAACACTTCTTCATTAGAGAGTGTGTTAGTAATGGAGACCTCAGTGTCAAACAAGTTCCCTCGGAAATTCAATTGGCCGATATGTTGACCAAGCCACTGTTTGGGCCCAGACTCTTTGACCTAAGCTCAAGAATGGGACTAAAGAATTTATCCCAAAATTCTTAAAAATCTACCGAGGATGTGAAGTATGCACTGGCCACCAATACCTCTATGATTGGTAGCCTAGCGACGATCTTGTTTATAATAATAAAAAAATGAAGATAGGTTTGTTAAATATAAAAATGTATTTAGTCTAGCGGATTTTTATATACAATAAATTAAATCGAATAGCATCGTTTTTCACCATCTATATTTCTTGTACTTTCTTTAAATAAATAGTTTATTAGTACTCCACATAATAAACTTAACAATTACAACTCCGTGACAGTGTATCTGCGATAAAAAGCAGCCTACCAGGTTTGTATTTTACTTCCAAGTTATAACCTTGTACTGCTAACATCATTCTCTGCAGTCTAGCAGGCACTTTATACAAAGGTTTTTTAAACAATGTTTCTAAAGGTTTATGATCTGTTTCTACTTGAACTTTCCTTCCATAGGTGTACTGATGCATTTTATAACACCCAAAAACAATAGCTAACATTTCTTTTTCTAGTTGACAATAGTTTTTCTCAGTGTTATTAAGTGACCTAGATCCAAATGCAACTGGTTTACCATTTTGCAGGACAACTACCCCTAGTGCTGTGGATGAGCTGTCTACTGATAAAGTTATTTCTTGATTGGTGTCAAAGTATGCTAAACAAGGATTACTACACAAAGCTTTTATTAATGTTTCTACACATTTGTCTTGGTTGCTGTCCCAGGTGAAAGTAGAGTCTTTTTTCATTAACACCCGTAAAGGCTCAGTAATTTTAGAGTAATTTGGAATAAAACGGGATAAATAGTTACACATACCTAAAAATCTCTCTAAATCTTTTTTGGTCTTAGGCCTTTCCATATGCATTACTGCCTGTATTTTGTCTGGGTCTGGAGATACACCCTGTGCAGAGAATTTATGTCCTAGAAATACAAGTTCAGTCACAAAAAACTTACATTTAGATTCATTAAATTTGATACCATTTGTCGCTGCAATAGTCATTACTTTTCTCAATCTATCATACAACTGCTGTATTGAATTTCCATATATACATAGATCATCAATGTATGGAACTACCCCTTCTACATTTTCAAACATTTGAGTGATTATTCTACTAAATTCCTCTGGTGCTGAACTTATGCCAAATGGTAATCTTCTGTATCTGTATCTGCCAAAAGGTGTTATGAATGTGCATAAATCAGAACTGTTCTCATCTAGGTTTAACATCCAGAACCCATTAGAAGCATCTAACAGGGCAAAATATTTAGCATTTCCCATTTTACTCTTAATTTCATCTAAAGTTGGTAGTTGGTATTTAGGTTGTATAATATATTTATTTAATGCTCTGGGGTCTATGCACATTCTCAACTTACCATTTGGCTTTCTTATAGGCACTAAATTATTTACCCACTTTGTCGGTTTAGATACTTTTTCTATAACACCTAGCTTTTCCATATTATCAAGTTCTCTGCGCATTTCAGGCAATAATGAAAATGGAACCCGCCTAGCTGCCTGAATTGATGGTACTGCATCACTACTTAGCTGAATGCTTACCGCACCCGGAATGCAACCAAGACTTCCATTGAATAGTTCACTGAAATCAGATTTTAAAGTATCTATTAGTTTGCTTGTATTAGTATTACTACACATCACATTGTGAACATTAACCAAACAAGGGTTTGCTGCAATGAATTTGTTCTTTAAACAAGTTTTACATCCTAATAATGTGGGAATATTACCTTCAATTATAATGAATTTAACCTTATACTTTTTGTGATTAGGATGGGTAATCTCTAACCAGCAAGTACCTTTGACTGGTACTCTTTTTCCATCAAGCTGTATTACTTTTGTATTACATGGTAAAATCTCGAGATCACTTAAACCAATCTGTTTACATACCTCACTTCCTATTACATTACATGCTGCACCTGTGTCCATCTTTATGCGGAGATTTTTGTTATTTACAGTAAAATCCTGGACAATTTCATTTCCAATACAGCCTATAAAAAAGTCTTCTTCTCCTGCCGAGCACTCATCGTTGACTATATTTATTTGTTTCTTCCCTCGACACATATTACCAAAATGATTATCTTTTCCACATTTATAACATTTCTTCCCAAATGCTTGGCATTTATTAATATTATGTGATGTCCCACACTTATAACAATCTCTTATAAATTTTGCTGGTTGCTTTCCTTTCAAAGTACTGTAATTATTTTTCTTTAATGTTAGTATCTCCTGATTTTTCTCTTCGTGTTCGTTGATCTTTTTAATGTAATTATTCGATGCCTCAGTGCTTAGTAAGTATTTCATAACATAATCCAATGTTAATTTGCTTTCTTCTTCAGCCATTAGCTTGCTTTTAAGTGAATTATATGCAGGGTCCAATCCTGCTATTAATTTAGACACAGTAAGTGTTTCTCTTAAGTCGTTCAACTCACATTTCATACCTAGGTTTATCACCTTCTGAAAATACTCTTCTAACCGAAGCTCGTTTTGAGTAATAGTAAAGAACTCATTCCTCAAAATAGTTAAATTCCTTCTTGGACTAAAGTACTTATCAAATCGATTAATAACCTCTTCCAGGGAGGCCTCGGCTTTGCAATTAAATGTATTATAAATTTTAATACCTTGCTCTCCTATGAAATTAAGTAGGATGCTAATTTTTCTTTTGTCGCTAGCGTCATCCAGGCCTGTAGCACAAAGAAAAATTTTTAGCCTTTGCTTGTAGGCTTGGAAATTTTCAGCCAGGTTTCCGTGGAAATCCATTTCTCGGACCCCACCTGACACCATGTTTGTGTTTGGTTGTGTCATTTTCAATGATACACCAAACTACTTGAAATATAATTTATTATACCACATAACTTAGGTCTTACAATGACGCCATCTTAAAACTAGTAGTGTTACCTTATGAGTACCTAAATAGTGCTGTGCACTACTAACCATAAACAAATACATAGATCTTTTACATGCTAAATCTTAATCCCCGTATTCATAAACGTCTTATAAGCTCATCATCTTCTTCTTCTTTTAATATGGCCTCTGCAGAAATTATTTTGCAATTTTGCTAGTGTCAAGTTTAAATAAGTATACAAGCTTTTAAAAGATTAGTAGTAAAAAACTGATAAAGCTTCAGCGGTCTTGTACGGTCATTACATTAAAACTATAAGTAAGTTGTAAAAAAAAAACTAAAAATCTGCGACGCTCTAAGACGCCATCTTTGAAAATTATAGCTAAAATAAGTTTATCTGTCACCTTGACATTTATACTACTGAGAAAGAGACAAAGTCCATTTTAACTAAAGAGTCAATAAGATTTTTATGAATAAAGCCGTAAATCTATGGGCGCTATCAATATCATAAATTCATACACAATCACACACATCAAACTTGATTTTATGAACTGGTAGACCAAAAGCATTTATTAGAAACTCAGTTATTATACAATCTAGTCTGAATTGAATAGTAACAATGAAACAGGTTGTATTGAAAAATTAAGCTTTTCTGGATTGAAAAATGACCTTTTGATTTTATGCTCCACATTATTCTTTCTTTCAACTACAGTTTCAGTAAGCTTCGTAATAATTTTCAAAGTTTTTACATGTCTTGACAAAATTAAGAAAAAAAAATTATTCCCTTAATCTAAATATATAAAAGAAGAAACTGACAGACTGACATATCAACGCAGAATCCAAACCGCTGGGTCTGGAGACTCCAAATTTGGCACATAGGTTCCTTCTGGAGTGTAGGGGTGTACTACCTTTAAGGGGGTGAAACGGAATTCTACCAATAAAAAAATAAAAAAAAATGAGAAAGGTTTCTTAAAGATCTGTCACTTGGCTAATTTTTATCCTAACACCACGCGGGCGTAGCCACGGGCGGAAGCTAGTATCCTCATGAACAAAGAAGAGCTTAAAACCGCTCCAGACGAATTTGACATAATTTTTGGACTTGTTTTGACTTCACATATTCGTGTCAAAATGAAATGGCAAACAAGTGGTTTATTAATTCAATAGTTGTAATTTCTTTATTTTTCGCAGTATTTATAATACAAGGGGCTTTTGGAAACCTTTCTGTGCTAGATAAAGGCATTTTTCCTTTAGAAAAGGGTTCCATTGGAATACAGTTTTACTTGGATGTAGAAAATAATCAGAGAAACAAATCTTGTAAAACTCATGCGAGACCCAAAATGTGTTGTTCAACCGACGAAAACTACAAGGACTGCGACAGTAATAGTATTTACGGTGACACCGTAACTAATATACCACCAAAAGAACGTGATACTTTCGTATTTGTGTATCCAAGCTTATTCCAGTACGACCAAATTGGATTCTGTGATTTCGTCGTCGATTACAAATGTCGAGGCTCTTATAAATACAAAAATCTAATGGTTAATGTACCTTTTGACACTAGATTAGATAGCAAAAAGAGTACTCAGTTTTTGAAGTCATACAACGATCGAACGAAAAGAAAATGTGATAGTATAGACCAAGATGTCTTCAATGACTGTCTGCCAGTTGACTGTGATTTAAAATATTCCGGTAGAAGGTCTTTCTATGATGTAAGTCTTAATAAATGTACAGTAGTTCCTATTTGTACTGGGATATACGATAATGAACTTCCTGATATAGCATATGATCCTAAAGGTAACATTTGCCGAGACTTAGATCATCCTATAACAGTATCCGATATTTACGGAATCAATGCTGGATTAGGGATTATCACTGAAACTCCCAAAGATATGTATACTATTAAAGTTAAAGTTAAATCGAACTGTACAACAATTTCACAGAATTTAATGTTACTAAAAGATATGTTATATGGTAAATTATGTCCATTACCAAATGGAGAAATTGGTGATTTCTCAGATTATGAGAAATGTTGCAATAAAGCTATGCTGTCGATATGTTTTTGCATATTTACTATGTGTTTCTTCCTATTTCTATGCATATTCTGTGTACAAGTATTAGTATGGTTTGTAAAAAAATGGGCAAAAGGAGATCTGAAGAATCCTTATCGAAATTTTAAAAATAAAGCTGACAAAACATCGTCTGGGCCAAAACCATCAAGAATCAATAGAGAAGTCACTAACGATTTGCTAAAGGATGTTATAAAGACAAATTTGCCATTACAGTTGAGAGAAAGTGTAGTAGATATTTGCGATAGAGTAGGGCAAGAGATAAAACAGAAGAAAAGATATAGATTGAAAGATATTGGGAGTCAAATAAATCTTTGTGAGAGTGAAGATTCAACTACCTCCACTAGCTTTTCTGATAATGAATTTGAAGACAAGAATTATTGAAAGTCTTATATAATATTAATTATATGAAATTATGTTCGTTGTTCTATGTCGTAAGTATTATAACATAAAGTCGGTATAATTATTTTTATTCATTCCCCCATTTATCATTACAATAAACGGCTAATGCACTTCTAGCCGAGGGTTAGTTATGAGTTACATAAGAACACATTTTCTACCTAAGTCCATATTTCTCCGTCACTTGATTAATAAATGCGCATATTAAAAGTGAACTTGTAACTTCATACATTCTTATTTGTTATTATAGTTCATCTTTATTGTCTTTGAAATCCCTGTAATCTTCTTTGATAAAATCTGCTGCTCTTTCTGCTATCATCATCACAGCTGCGTTAGTATTAACACTTGGTATTGTCGGCATTATACTTGCATCTACTACTCTTAGACTGTTTATTCCTATGACCCTCAATCTCTTATCAACCACAGATTTGGAGCTATTTACATCTCCCATTCTTGCCGTGCCTACGGGATGGTAAACGTGAAAAGTTAACGTCCTAGCCATACATTCCCAATACTCATCGCTTTTGAAATCAAAGCTATCACAATCTTCGAATTCTATCCTTTTTAGTTCACCTTTCATTTTTTTGAATGCAGGAGTGCTGATTATTTCAGTTACTCTTTTTACTGCTTTTACATATAACTCTAAGTCATCCTTTACGCTGAAATATTTCGGGTAAATTTTAGGATGTTCCATCATGTTTTTTCCTCTTAATTCTATCTTGCCTCTTGATTTAGGTCTACAGAGCGAAACGAAGAATATAAACATCTCCCTGTCGGCATTAAATTCCTGAAATTGCTTGCAAATGCTGGGTTTAAAATTCATTATGTCTGTACACATTGAATAGACATAAGAAGTATTTGGAAGAAAATAATTATGATCTATTTGAACATCAGGTAACACCTTTCCATCGGGCACAGAAAGAAAAGCATTAATATTAGGCTGATCGTAATTTGTGGCATGAGGTCCGGTTTGATCTATCAAGTATTGAGCAGCTGCTTTCATCCAAAAATCTTCACCTCTCTTTTCAGCTCCTGTATCAACTGTCACAGGAATAGGTATACGAACATGGTCTTGTAGATTTTCACCTACTGGTAAATCACTTAAAACTTCAATATTAAATTCTTTTAAATGTTCTTTTGGTCCAATTCCAGACAATATTAATAGTTTAGGAGTATTCACAGATCCTGCACTGATTATTATCTCTTTATTTGCGTAATATACATGTTCTTCGCCATATATAAGTGCAACTTTGACTCCTACAGCTTTGTTTAATTCTTTATCAATTTCAATTTTATAAGCTAGAGCGTGTTTCATAACGAAAAGATTTTTTCTTTCTCTCACTGGATTCAAAAAAGCGGTTGCAGTACTTACTCTTTTACCTTTATGATTCCCACCTCTGATTTTTCCTACACCCATTTGCGTAGGTCCGTTTAAGTCTTCTAAATAAGTTAAACCCATCTCTTTATAAGCATTCGTGAGTTTCTCTGCAATATCACCATGTGTAAAATTAAGTTGATCAACAACAAATTCACCACTTGTGCCATGTTCTTTGACCAGTTCAGGGTTGTTCAGTATAAAAGGGTCAACAATCTTTTCACTTTTTTTGAAGTAGTTCTTCAAAGTAGGCCAGTCCCATCCATCCTTGGCTTTAGTATGCCAGGGTTTGTAGTCTCCTTCGCTGCCTCTCATATGAAGAAGACCGTTGATAGATCCCGTACCTCCAAGAACTTTGCCTCGAGGCCAAAATGCTCTTTCCTTGTTACTGCCTTTGTTTATAGTTTCATCATATTCTGTATAATATTGGAAAGCGTATCGACTTTTGTGTGTTGCACCTGAGAAGTTTGGTATCTGAAAATTAAAAGAACATTTAGTTTATTAATTATCTGTGACTGTAAGGGGTTTTTTTAATTTTTAATTCTTTAGTAGGCTTCCGCTTGACCAGAACTAGCCTGGTGTAACAAAATAATGTGGTCTACGATGGAACACGCTTACCCAGTGTTCCGATTATCGGTTGGAAAACATAATGAGGTAATTATTCCGACCCACTCTCTCATTATGGTGTCACCAGGGCATCGCACCGGAACACGGCAAGGCCAATTGACGGTGCTGCTTTGCCTGGTGGGTAGCGGCTTACCTCGGCCGAAACCTACCACCAGTTTATTGTCACCTGATTTGCACGATCCGGGATCTCGTTTTTTTTATTCTGAGATAGACAGGTGCATGACCACAACTTGCCTGATGTTAAGCAAGGATGTAGTCTACGATGGAACGCGCCAGTCCAGTATACAGAATCACTCGTGATTACGAATGATATTTCGGTGAGAAGGTGGCAGTGGAATGAGCATCCATATTGTTAAAAACCTTAATGGAGCTGACTCACTATCCCTGCTAGGTGTCACCAGACATCGCCCCGGAGCACAGCAAAGCCACTTTGCGGTGCAGCTTTGTCTGATGGGTGGTCACTAACCACGACCGAAGCCTACTACCAGTTTTTGTCACCTGATTTTCACAATCCGGGGACCACGTGTGGGGATTCAATTAAAGGTGTAAAGATTCAACCCACGGACGAAGGTGACTCAGTTTGGGGATTCTGACTAAAAGGGCACTCCCACGGAACAAGAACTAAGTATCACTACTACCGTACAGTACCTACTGCACAGCAGTACCCACTACCAGGTCTTCTCTCAACTATGTCAAGAGGTGAGAGCACCAGCTGCTCTTTAAGTTTATTTCTCATCTAGTCATTTTAAACTGATTTCATTCAGCATACATTATTCTAAAACTGGAAAGTAACGTACCACGCTCTCCATAGGCGGATCGCCACCAGCTTCAAGCAGCAGCACTTTCCAATCTTCCACTTCTGTTAGTCTGCTCGCAAGCAAGGATCCCGCTGTGCCAGACCCAATGATGATGAAGTCGAAGGTTTCTCCACCTGGAAATGTAGTTGCCATTCCACCTAAGTCAGTCTGAAGTAAACTGAACCATGGCTGTCCCCTATTGAAGGCGTAGCCAGAATTCAGTTTGGGGCAGGGTTTTAAGGGGTTTTAGGTACATACCTACATTTAGGATAAGGTAAAAACCGCCGATATTGCAGATTTGGGATTAGGATTTTGAATCGAATTATGTGAATTATGTGTATTAATGTGAATCGGTATTTACTGGGTACGCGCTGTTATACCCGGGTTTCCCAGGCAAACCCCACCGGGGAAAATGCTATGTAAGCATAGCTGACATTATAAATATATCTCGGAGGTCCCTAGTACATCAGTTCATCTTAGATCTCGGCACGAGTCGGTTGCCTTAATTTCTATTCACTGTGTCCTAATTATACTACTATTTCATAGCGTAATAAAATAGTTTTTTTTAAAAACCAATTGCGAGCTCCGGTATAACATAACAGCGCGTTCCATCGCAGACTGCATCATTGCTTCACATTAGGCAAGTTGCGGTCAAGCGCAAGCCTGTTATAGGTTAAAAAATAAAGGTTCACTACTTTCTCTTTACATCGGCTATCTTTTTTCAACATTTACGTTAATATACCTAGATCTTACCATGATATACTCAAAATCATAAACTTTGTTCTTCAAATACGACTTAACTCACTCTCGAAATCGTAAATGTGGTTATACGGCCACTCCTCAGTGATCAGACATTGTGCAGTTAGAAGATGTGTCACCAGGTTCGTGAAGGCGACCCCAGCTGACCCCTGAGCATACGCCGTACACGTGTGGTTAAGGCACGTCATTCTACACAAAAAACAAAACAATAGTATACTGCAAACATTTTACTGTGCCATGTATGTACACACGACTATAGGCCGACCGTTTAACTCGCGTATCGCCATCTGAGGTACAAAGTCATAAAAACATTAATTAAATCTCTTGAAGAACTATATAACCACAGATAAAAGTAATGTAAGACTATTCGTCACTAATATCCATATCGCTTGAATCATCATCACTGTCTGTGCAGCTTGAGGAGTCAGAATCTTGGCGATAGGCGATACGCGAGTTAAACGGTCGGCCTATACCACCTACACATCAATCTGTACTGTTGTTGTGTTAACTGTTCGACAGCTTTTGATTAAGCACCTTGTGTTAAAACAGCAAACAAAGCTTACCTACACAGTTGACAATACTAATATTTGAGGGCTAAGTCCTCTTCGTCAGTAGGAGTGCACCTTTTATCTGAAAACCCACACGTGCTCCCCGGGTGGTGAAAATCAGGTAACAATCAATCAACTGGTAATTATTTATTTACCTCTCTTTTTATTTTATCTCAGTATATTAAAAAAGTGTTTTTGCTCGACCCGATTATTGAGCGAACATGCAGTTATTACATTATAATAATAATAATATAGTGGGACATTAGCACACACGGTCATCTGATCCCAAATTATGCAGAGCTTGTACTATGGAAACCACATAACTGTTATATACTACATGCAATACTTTTCTTTTGTAAATACATACTTAAATATAGGTAATTTTAATTACACCCAGATTCAATACAAACAGACATATTCATCACACAAATGTCCGACTTGGATGTGAATCGAACCCACGACCTGCGCGGCGTGAAAAGCAATTACAAATCTAAGTAACGTAAAATTTGCAAGAAAAATGTTACGACCCGCCTGAGTTCGGTTTATTTAAACCTGTGTTTCAGGCCGAGTAATGCAAAGAAGATTAAAGTCTACGGATTCACTTACATCGACATATAATTAAAAGTTATAATTACTTACTCGGCAGATAAAGTAAATTGAATTAACTCTCAATTAATATGAAGCGTGTGCACCATCAATATCATAACATTGGACTAAGCGATAATACATATTTACCTATCTCTCTGTCTCTTATCGTAATAACTTTGATTGTATGTTTGTTTGTATTAATACGCTATCTTATTACAGCATTTACATTTTACATGTATCTTCAATTTCGTAAAAGCACGTATTTACTTATAATAGAACATGGTTTACTAATGGGCCGTAATGGGTAGAAAGCCGGATATTGTCCCCACTTTGGCCGTACATTTTAGCCATATATCTGTCTCCCGCCTTGCCAGGAGGGAAGTAGTCAGTCTTACTTACCAACTCCTCATCTTTCTGATTAAAATAACGCGGGATCCAAGACAGTTTTAGGAGTCAATTTCAAGATTTTTTGTGGGACCTATTAATTTTTTGTTTATTTATCAATAACAATTTACATTGTGTTTGATATCCAACATATTACATAAATTGATATAATTTATAAAAAGTAACTTATTAACATGTAACAATTAAAAGATTAAAATGATTACTAAAATAGTAATTTATAAAATAAGCATCGCTGTCGATCCTGGCTTACAAGAGTAGTCGTGGCTGGATTCCTCTACAATCTACAAATGCGCTTTGTTTGACCGGACATTAATTTTGTATAAACTTCACATTGTGCTCACTTTGGCCGGAAACTGGGATATTGCCGGCTTCCAGGCTGCTTTTCTCTTTAAACATATTTGAGCAAAGGAACGCAAGAGTAAGCCTCCAAAAAAAAGAACTAACGAATTAAAAAAAAGCAACAGTCAAAAAATGAAAAATAAATACTGTGTCAGATTTTTATTTTTCTTTTATTGTTTTTTTTTCTCTCTATAGGTACCTGTACTTACATTGACGCAAATAAAAAAATCTGATTCTGATTCTAAAGCTCCTTTTTGAAGATGGTTATATAGAAAGCTACCTCTCGTCTAACACTTTTGCTGTGCCCAACAGGGTATTTAATGATTATATTTTATTAAGCATCTACCACCTAAGCATCTATTTACATAAGGTAAAGTTATTGAGTATTATGTATTGAAACAAATCCGATTGTTAGCAATTGTTAGCTGCTTATCGATAATCTACAATGCTACTGATATCAACACACCACGTCAATGTACATACAGAAACAATATCTAATTAAAAAACCCGAGTCTAAAGATAAAATAAAGATAATTAATTATATTATAGGCTCGCCCCTATTTTGTATGGGACCTAAAACACAACCGGCGAAAATCAGTAATTCATCTCTGCCTACACCTTTGAGTAATACCCACTGGAAGTCGTGGTTACATGCAATTATCAGATAAACGAAGCCACGTTGTATTGTATAGTACGTTCCATAAAGAAACTTGTCAGTAATATGAGATTACCAGCAACCGTCTGTGGGTTTGTCAGTTATTATAACTGACGATAACTGAAGTAGATACTTACTAGTATGCTTTTTTTACCAAAAGCGTTTAAATTATAATTGTATAGCAATTTATGTGTATTTTTTATGCAAGTTGATAACACACACACCTTGCAATAACCTAAGAAACTTGCAACAATACACTCGAAAAACAAACGCCTGCAGCATATTGATAGCAATATGTTACTGTAACTGCATTAATAAGTTACCTGAAACTCGCAGGCGCTCGTAAATGACTAATTTTGGGTAGATATGGCGGAGTCACACACGGCGAACATTTTTTAACAGGGAAGTATCATACGCAGGGGCGTAGCTACCGCCGTATTTGCCGTATCAATTATACGGGGCCCCGGGCCACGGGGGCCCCCAAAGTGGTAAGGAAAAAGAATAAAAACTTTCTAATTTATTTTATTTTACAAATGACAAAATTCTATAAAACAATTCCTTTTTTATTTGTAAAATGGGTAAATTATGTGATAAATAAATATTTCTTCTCACAATATTTTTTTTTTGGTGAAAAATCTTTACCTCCATACAAGGGCCTCCAAAAAATTTTTTATATGGGGCCCCGACAAGACACGCTACGCCACTGATCATACGCAACTTTAGGGAGGCGAGGTAACCACGTACAGCACACTTTTACATGTCAGCTATCGTTCCTGGGGAGTCAGCCAACTTTTTTTGACAATTCAAATTTCATACAATATTTGAATAAAGTGGTGTCTAGTAGGTATCTTGTCGGTGGTCGTACTGTACATACCACATAAAATATCATCAAACGGCTGACGAAGCGGGCGATTGGCTGCTCTGTGGTCGGTACACGCTAGGGCGCTGAGAAGAACATAGATTTATTTAAGTAAACTGAATGCTAAAGAACATAATTTATTTTAGCAAGGAATCTTAAAAGACTCAAATTGTCAAAGCAGCCAATCTGAACCTGAAGACAAAAAAAATAAGAAATGACATGAAAAAAATTAAACAAAGAAAGCGCGCGAGAAACCAGTGCTGTTTTGTTCTATTGTAGCTTTGGTTACTTTATATCAAATAAAACAGATACCGTTACGTAGGATTAAACATCAAAATGCTCATTAAGAAATTATTTACTCTAGTTTTCATCCGTAAAGAAAACGAGATATTATTAGGTCTAAAAAAGCGCGGCTTTGGGATCAACAAATGGAACGGTTTTGGCGGTAAGGTGGAGCAAAATGAGACAATTATAGCTGCTGCTGTACGAGAATTAAAAGAAGAATGCTGTATAGACGTCAAAACAAGTGATTTGAAGAATATTGGACACTTGGAGTTTACTTTTGAGGGTGAGAAAACCTTGATGGATGTAAGAGTTTTCACCACAAGTATCTTTGAAGGTATACCTAAGGAAACTGAAGAAATGACACCGAAATGGTTTGATATTAAAAATATACCTTTCCATGACATGTGGCCTGATGACAGATACTGGTTTCCATACATGCTTGATGGTAAAAGTATTTTTGCACAGTTTCATTACAAAGGTTTTGATACAATTTTAAATTATACTATCAAAGAGATACAGTCAATGGAAGACTTCTACGCTGGTAGAACGTGAAATTTTGATTAATACTCTATATTAACCGTATAGGCATTGCAATTGAATTAAAAAAATCTGCAACCCAGCCATTGTGTATTGTATACATAATAAAATTAGTTTATAACCAATTTGCAATGACTTCCTGATGATGAGCACCCTGTGCCCTTTTTATTAACATCCCACTACAGTCTGTAGATCTGCATTGCTGACTTCAAATAGTTTACCATTGCCATTCGGTGACTTATTGAGAGTTGATCAGTGCTAGACATAGTCATTTTATGAAGGCTAGCAGTTCTGTGCAAGAATAAGTCCACCATGGAAAACACCAGGAAATCTTGTGCAGTAGTCAGCCTTATTGCCATGGAAGTATGCCTGATGTTCATAGACTCTGTAAAGGTTTTCATTGTTAAGCTAATTGTTGTGATTTAATTAGTTTTTAAGAATACTGTGTTTGTTCTAATTCATTTTGATATTACCTGTTTTGACATTTCTTTTTGCTATTATAAACTTAGAAATACAATTGTAGGTGCTTTTTATTATCAAAAAAACTTGCTTTATATTAAAAATTCATATCAAATGTTTCTACTGTTACCAGAGAAGCAGGAAGTATAGCATTAATGACATTGCCATGGTGTAAGGCTCAACTCACACCAAAAGGGCGAAGGGCAATGAAGCAAAGCGCAGTTTCAGTGTCACATGAATTTTAACTTTATTTTCATTGCTATAATATTTATTATCACATGAGAAACTCGAACGAGTCGCACGGATGCCCGCTGTGCCGCCGGGAATTCCAGCGAATCCCATAAACGGAGCCGGTGAGACTGCGCGAAAAATCGCGGAAAGTCCCGAGAATACTCGGGCAGTCGCGAGTGGCCGCTGGCAATATCCTACCCCGCGCCCGCTCCCCGTCCAAGTTTCCTAGGATTTTGTTGTTGTAAGTGAACTGCGCATAGGAGCGACCCGTGAATTCATCGCAAGCGGGCTCGAGAAGACTTCACGAGCAGTCGCAGGAATCCGCCTTCGTCGCGTGCCTTTCAAGCGGGTCGCTGCGCTTCGCTGCTCTTTCGGTGTGAGTTGAGCCTTAATCATGTCTGTACTACTACTACAACAACCAACATCAAACAAATTGTGCAGTCTCATGTATACTAGTATAGTATTATATTATCTGTGCTCATGTATAAGGTTCTGCACAGGGCAATATTGTATGGAATTGCATAGCCTGTGAACTCACTATTAACATTCAAAACATGCAGAACCATTACCTACTTTCCAGTCTGGCAATGGTTTTTACAGGTAGAATACCTGAAACTCAAAAATGACAAATGAAACACCAAGTAGAAACAACCAATTTTAATGTTTTGTAGAAACATAGAAAGTTACTTTTGAAGTTAACTTACAAATTCTTATGACAGTTCATTTTATCCTCTAACTTACCACAATCTGAGAAGATTGATGTTAATTCTGGGTAGACTAAACAGTGTTTATTAACTTTACATTAATTACTGATTTAATTTTTTTACAAAAGTTTGTTAACAGTAACTAGTTAATCCACCTTAAAATACTTTAATAATATCCTTAAACATACCATAAATGCAAAACTAACTCTGTTAATTTACATATAAACTGCTGAACCAGTTTTGATGAGTCTAGTTCTGAATAAATTACACTATGACACCTTAACTGGCATCAGTCTTTCCCCACTGGTCTTCTTAAATATCACTCATCATTCACATATTAATCACTTCCCACACTTTGTAGCCGTCTTTTCCCCGTAATACAGAGTTCCAGGACTTGAACCGTGTAAACAATCATTCGCCCTCTTCTTTACCCTCGGCCAGGCAAGTACGGGCGAGATTCCGCGCCAGAGCGAGACGTAGGAGTTCTGCTTTTTCGCCTTCCAAGTCAGAAGAGCGTAGTTCTAAGCAGAGCATTATCTCGTAAGTGTCATTGGAAGAGAAGACGGGCTCGTCGCTTTCTAGAAGAGGTAATGTGTCCAGCAGTAGTGATTCCCAGAAACTGTAAGATGTAAAGATAGCAAATTTGTAATGTTGGTTACCGAGTTTGGAGTTGTGTTTGGGGGTTGCTATATTTTTTTAGATACTAGTTCTGATGATTATGTTGAAGATAAACTCAATAATTATGCACATCATTATGCTGGGTAAGAGTTTATAGCACCAATACTTAAGTAAAAATTTAAGATCCATATTTATTGTAATTATTAATTTTCAAATAATGTAAAAGATATACTCACTAATCAGGTGCTATTTTCGATGTTATCAAAGACACTAGAAGTTTGGCAGCTTTCTTGAATTCTCTTGTCTTGTATAGTTTGTGGAAATCACAGTATTTACCTGAAAGTGAACATAGATTACACTTAGTTACACAATCAGAAAAGGGTTCGTACGGGTCTGTCTCAACTATCTTGGCAAGCATGTGAAACCATAATTGACGAAATCGCTATATACAGTTCTAGTGTGGTTTGTTGTTAGTTCTCAAAACATATCTCTTTTCTTATTGATGTTAACAGCATATACAAAGCAGTTCCAGAATACTGCGTATTGCGAGGCCTTCAAGTAGGTATAACAAGCGAAAATTAGTGGTAAGCGCACCCCCTGTGACATGTCAGGCATTACATCAAAAGATACCATCAAATAACATTACTTGGCTTTTGATTAACATTCCTACAATAAGATGTGCAAGAGTTTGAGGTCTTTTATAAAAAATTAACTAGAAGCATCGATATCGGCCACGCTTTTGAAATATAAGGTCGTTTCCCCACTTGTGCCACATCTTTGTGTGAATTTTTTCATCACCGCTGCTCAATATCGGTGAAGGTAAACACTGTTAGGAAACCGACATGTCTAAAAACTGATCATTCGAGTACATCTGACATCCACTAAACCGCATTTGACCAGCGTGTGTGGATTAAAGCTAAAGTTGCCGTGTTCCGGTGCGATGTCTGGTGACACCATGCAGAGAGGGTGGGTCGGAATTGTTGCTCCTTCATTTTTGCATGTTTCATTCCACTGCCACCTTCTCACCGATAATCATTCGTAATCACGAGTTAACCGGTACACTGGGCTGGCGCGTTCCATCGTAGACTACATCATTGGTTAACATCAGGCAAGTTGTAGTCAAGCACCAGGCTATCGAAGAATAAAAAATCTCAACTCGACCCGTGCGCATCAGTGGGACACTTGAAATAAAATGTGAACTTTGGTTTTCTAATCTTACCTAAAAACAGGAATGTATTAGACAGTAACATCGATGAGCCGGCAGTAAGCAGTAGGTCCTGTGCTGGCAACACAGCGTGTTTAGTGTAGTGCAGCAGGGCGGAATGTGCGGCGCGGGAAGTAGCGGCGGCTCCCCGGCCTCGAGCCGCCCAGCACAGGGCGCCGCCCACTCTACCCGCTGACAGGTACCGCGCGCTGATACACCGGCATACTGATTGTACTGTAGAACATTTTACACTTGAGTTTACTGACTAGTGCTGGTAAATAAAGTGAATTTGTATAAATTTCGTAAGCATGTGAATTTATGAGTACACTAATTTGTATTGCTAAGCTAATTTCTAATATGACGATAATTCACAATGATAAAGTATATGATTTTTATTAAATTAGAGAGCTAATTCCACTCGCGAACGATGTCAATCAAGGTCACGTGAAATAGACAGATATAGCACGTGGCATAAAAATTTAAGGGCACTATGAATATTATAATTGAATAACAGAATAACAATATGCTACACTAAAAAACTGTAATTTTGTCCCACTATTATTATATTGCTCATTTATTACACACTAGCTTTCCGACAGTGGCTTCGCCCGCGTGTATGTCGGTTATCGCGCCAAAACATTACCTTCTTTTTGCGCAGTCGGATAAAAACTATCCTATGTCCTTTCTCGGGTCTCAAACTTACCCAATTTCATCCAAATCGGTTCAGTAGTTTAGGCGTGAAAGCAACACAGACAGACAGAGTTACTTTCGCATTTATAATATTAGTAAGGATAATGATGAGAGGAAAAGTAAGAAATAGACCAGGGTCCGAATTCACGCCCTTTCATTTATCTCTAATACACAAATGTCGAAAAAATGTCATAAAACTAATGAAATCCTTATTTATTTTCCCTAATAGAAATCTGTCGAACAAAAATGGCAATTTCTTTTGTTTTTAAATGATATTTGCCTATTTTCCCGACATTTGTCTATTAGAGATGTTTAAATCGAGTATCGGGGCCCAGGATATTATCAGAGTAGTACCCCAGAGATGGCAAATTAAACAAAGGTCTACAAACAAACCGCCGGGAAGATGACCTATAAGGAGTTGCCGGTCTAAAGTGGGTCAGAATCGAAAATTATAGAAATAGGTGGATGTTCCTGGGGAGGCCTTTGTTGATTATAACTGGATCACCAATAACATTTAATTGTAAATCACTAAAAAAAAGCTATTTTTTAATTGTCATACTCACCAACTCTAGTCAGTCCGTGTCTTTTAGCCTCCGCAATAACCCTCATAGCCTTAGCCTCTGTGTCCACCGGTATTCTCTCTAACAACAACTCCGCTCTCCTGAGACCTTCAGGTGGACATGAGGCGAGATACGAGAGTCCTACTGACCATAACGACTTGTGTTCCATTAGGAGACCACCGTATTCTTGGATTAGACTGTCGCGAAGGCGGTTAGTGACACTGTAAAACATAGTATTGTCTTAAAAAAAAACATTAACATTAACATTAAACATTTTATAAGTTAAAACACATTATAAAAAATGTACAACATAGCTAGCTACTTAAGTATTACCAGAATGTGTAAGATAATATCACCTACATTTAGTTTGTTGGCTATGTTTCATCATCATTATCGGCCTATACCGACCTTCCACAGCTGGACATAGGCTTCTACCAATAAGCGCCATTGCACCCCGTCCTCGGCTTGTCGCATCCCGTTACTGCCGACTATGTTTAATTCCCTTAATAAAATCCAAAAAAACAGTATCATTTTTAGTGACCCAAGATTCGAACCCAGGACTCCAATGTTACTAAGCGCAAAAAATTTACTAGACTGGACTCCTAATTAGGACAAAAGAACCAAAAATGAAAAAAAAGATCTTTAATATTTAAGTGTCTTTTACCCTTACGTATATTAGGATAGTTTTTAGGCCTTTTGTCGACCCACAAAGCCGTCGATCGAGATATCGCTGGAATGATGAAGTGGAAGCAGACTTAAGAGAGCTTCAAGCCAACAATTGGCGAGAAGATGCCAAGGATCGCGGAAAGTGGCGAAATTTCTTATCGGAGGCCAAGACACATAATGGGTCGTTGAGCCAACGGAGTAGGTGAGGACTAGAGGGCATTAAGGTATTCGCGTTAGGGATGCTCATAATGTCCGCGCCCTTAACCCGCAAGTTTGATCTCGCACCAATCTAAATCTGGTCACATACCAGCATTGTGTATTCATACAGTAACTTAGAGTATAAACTAAGCAAGATACCTTTTTTAAAAGCAAAGCCTCGATACCCATATTGTAAGTGTATTCAAAATAACTAGTCGGCCATCTTGGATATTCCGCCATGTTGGATTTAGAATGACGTCACACAGCTAACCATACATTGTCATCCAAACTAAACTTGTATACATATCAGATTGCAAGATTCCAACAAACACAAATAAAAAATTGAAACATACTTTACAAGTTGTTTAAAAACTTATTTATGGTACTCACTCATTCTGATGCTTGTCTAGAACCTTTAGCTTGCCACAATGGTAGAGCATATCTGTGAGGTGTGTGGCGAACCATCCATTATCTGATATCTGTTGAATTTCGTGAATCACCTGGAAAATTTATATTTTCCTTTATATTAAAAATTGTACACATTGTTTAGAGAGAAGTAGATATAAAAAATATATAATTACCTGATGCAAATCTCCTTCAAACAGTGCCCTCACTATACAATCAAGATGTGTCCTATCTGGAGTAAAACCAGCGCACGCCGCCGCCGCAGCCCCAAGCTCTTGTCTCCGTGCCCAGGGCACAGTGAACATCACCCAGCCGCCGAGGATATCGAACCAGGACGAGTAGTTAGAGCGGATCGACTCGAAGGCAGAGTACTCGCCAATTATTAGCTGTGTTGAAAATAATAGTAGGAAAATACATTTTGGGGCTACAACCACCACTGCTACTCAGTGATGATTCAGCGATACATGACGACAGTTGAACCTTTAGAGCCTTATCATAGTAGCGGTTTGCAAGCGGCGCGCGGTGACGGAGCGGAGTGAGCTCGCAACGAATAAGTTACGAGCACTCAACGAGCACGCCGCTGACGCGCCGCGAATAGTACGTGTAGACGTTATAATAGCTCGGTACAAATATGATCTGACGGTGCATCCACACCACAGTTACTTTTTGTTGAGCAACAGTTTGCAACATTAAATAATAAATAAATATTCTGGGACAATAACACACACTGTCATCTGGTCCCAAGCTAAGCAGAGCTTGTGTTATGGAAACCAGATAACTGGTATATACTATACATATAATACTTTTTCTTTTGTAAATAAATACTTATAATAGATATTTACACCCAGACTCGACACAAACACAAATGATTACCATTAATGTTTGTCTCGGGTGGGAATCGAACCCACGACCTGCAGCGTGAAAAGCAAGTATCTTACCGATCACGCCACCGGCCCGTCAACAATCTCTAATAAATTAAATAACAATCTCTAACTTTTGAGACTAGTTGTTACTAATTGTTGAGTGCTCAACAAAAGATAAAAAAAAATAACTTTCGACAACAATCAAGCACGACATATATGGACGCATTGTTGAGGTAACATTATCTAACAATGTTAGAGCAACATTGACTAACACGGCAACATTTACTAACATTGAATAACTTATTGCTATCAAGTGTTGCTCAGTAACAATTGAAAATGTTGCTCAACAAAAAGTAACGGCTGTGTGGATGCACCGTGACACGTGTCTGCCCACAATGTATTCCTTGCGAGCCCGCTCCACCCCGCCACCCCGCAGCATCTCGAATACTGCTAGTATGATAAGGCTTTTAAACATGCTTTTTATTTCCTAGCAATATTACAGATATAGCAATCAGCCTGAACTGACTAAATATACAAGAGATATTACAGTGCACAAGTGAAAGCAGAAATACTGGTCTACTATCTAATCCTCTCAAGAGCCTGTAGGCTTGTTGCAATTAAGTTTACATCTTAGTGCAAAATGGTATTCTTGTAATTGTTTAGCTGTCATATCTAGGATAAAGCGCTCGCGTGACGCGAACTTGACGCGAGTGTATCTGACAGCTGACTACGAGAATACTAAAAGGGCTGTTTTGATCAAAACTTAACTGCAACTGTACTGCAACTGAACTTATTTAATTACGGGAATTAGCCTACTAATCGGACACACAAATTAACCTCTACTTGTTTATTTTATGAAGGTTAATAGAAGTTTATAAACTGGTAGACAAATAAGTAGGACTTCTTACCCTCATAATAAGCTCCAACTTTGGCTGAGCAGCAAGAGCCATGCTGGTAAGTTTGGACCTACACTCAGCCTGCCAGTGTTTCCATGATATTGTGAACTCTCCTGTTGATATACTACTATAAATCTGAAACATTAATTAAACATGTATTACTGCACAATTAATTAATGAATTAATGAACTGCTCAACTAATTATGAGTTTCTCTTATTTTCGCCCTGCCCAAAACTTGTAAAATATATATTTTTTTTGGACATTAACACACAGGGTCATCTGGTCCCAAGCTAAGCAGAGCTTGTGTTACGGAAACCAGATAACTGGTATATACTGTACTTATAATACTTTTCTTTTTGTAAATATATAGTCATAATAGATATTTACACCCAGACTCAACACAATCACAAATGTTTGTCTCGGGTGGGAATCGAACCCACGACCTACGGCGTGAAAAGCAAGTATTTTACCGAACACGCCACCGGCCAGTCTTAACTTACATTAATCCCTTATTAAGAATAACTTATGTGACATCTAGAGCATGCTATAGAAAGGTTGTCTTTAGAAAATCCAACCCCAGAGGTGTTATTATAAGTTTTATAAATAATTTTTACATGACACTGAAAGTTGCACAATAGCTTGTTTCATACACTGCATATTAAAATCAAATTTTGCTCGCATTACAAGAGCAAGCAATCATAAATGTAGTCTTAAATATTTCAGCAGCTGTTTTGAACCATGTTATTCTATTTCACCCTGTGATTGTGATTTCAGGGTTTTTTTCATCTTTAAATATTAACTTAAATATTAACACTTAACGCCACGTGAAATCTAATACAAACATACAACACAGGTATAGGTTATGTATAAGATAACCACCAAAAGTCCTTTAAAACTCTTACAAGCATTGCTGCTGGCCAAGCCAAGCTGCACCTGGTGGCTCACGGATGTTAATTACAATTACAAATTATACCCTTTCTTAGGCAAAAGCTGGCAGGCAATGCTACCTTCATGTATTTAAGAGCCTTTAGTGTCCTGTTGCTGGGCATGTATCTTCTCTCAGCTATATTAGGACTTAAGGTGCTTCTAATCACACACTAACCAAGTGTCAGTTAGGTTTGCGATGTCTAGTCCTAAAACATTTTTTAACAACTAATAATATTTAAATACTTACACTGTAAACAGGCATACTCCTCAACGAGTTATCAACCAGCTTAAACTCATTGCTTTCGTTTGCAGAATGCAGTTTCATCAGTGCCCTTGCTACATCTATCCTTCCTTGCACCACCATCCCCACTACTGTGTCCCAGTACTCTGGATGGTCTTCTGAGCCTCTCTCACATGCTTCCAACAATTGTGCAGCAGTCTGCTCATGGCACGGAAAGTGAAACCTCACCCATTCTAACAAATATGGCAGTACAATATCTCCAGGAATATTATCTATGTACAATATCTCACATAAATGCCAAATACATTCAATAGAATAGAAAATAGTTACATAAGAAAGTAAATTATTCTTTTCTACACCATTTTCATCTTTTGCAGCTGCTTCCTGTAAGCTCTCGATGCAAACGCGAACTATTGAGCGGAATTGGCGGGAAATTTTCAAGAATTCCACTTGGTTATCTGCAGTTTTAGCTACTTCAGCCGCTTTCTGTAGAGATAAGTACGTGCCGTTGGATTCATTGACAAGTTTTCGAAGAATCGGTGTGAATAAAAGAATGTCTTGACGAATGTTGAGCAATTTCTGTTCGACATTTTCTTGAGGTGTTTTACTGACTGTATGACTGTGTGGGAATATTGTAAACTTGTTGCCTCTGCCCCATGAACAGCCTATGTGCTTAGTGAAACATTTATCTGGTAAACCCTGCAAGTAAATACGTAGTTTATAGTGAAAAACAGTAATGTATATCTAAACATAACCTAGTTTCTTACGAAGCTACTTACAAAAGTTTTCGCGCTACTCATAGTATCCGTAACTTGACCACGCGACGTATTATGTAAATAACTTGAGGTATTCATGACTTTTGTCGCAAAATTGATGTATTTTATTTAACTTCTTGCAAATAACCACACACACAGTAAAATACACAGCGGGAAGACCGTTTTTTTTATTCCCTCATCACTCACTTGTAAGTAAACTGAACTTAACTGACTGTCACACAGCTGTCACTGTTCAATTGTCAGTCAAGTCAAATGTCACACAGTTTCTTCTCTATGGTTTACAACTATGTTTTTAGTTCCTGAAACAGACAGAAACCATTTAGTTGATTTTACGGCAAGGTAACAGCAATCAAATCATATCAAACTTCTCACTCGGTATCGTCAAACTGGTGTCAAACCTTCAATCACCTTCAATCTTACGCACGTCAAACCCGCCACATTTTATGCGTCAATTTATAAATGCTCCGGTAAATTTTCACTACTAAATTGCAATGAAATAAACAAATTGTTTTTTCACTTGGTTGTAAAAAAATCAATTTGCTAAAATAAAGAATTCATCTTTAACTAATCAGTAATATGACCGGATGACCTGTTGGAAGACATGTTGATTTTGTCATGAATAAAAACGATAGGTTGTCAATTCATCGGAGGATACTGTTTACACAAAAAACTAACAAAATTCTATAGTAAACCGTGTGATATCGTGTTGTGTTAGGTGATAGCAATATAATGTGTGATATATATTTATGTTAATAAGTCAGACACTCAGTTAAATAATCATAAGTTAGTCCCTTTTATTTGGTAAGTTTATTGCACCAGTATTTTGCCCGTCACGTAGTTTGTAGTGAGCCTGACCGTGCTAGAGAAAGACCTACCTTCACTGCTTTGTAGAGAATCTGAGAGACAGATGAGTTGTAGAATAGAGTTCATACGCTTGTGCTTACACAGTTAGTGAGTGTGGCGGCTGGGGCTGACGTAGCTCAGCACCTATCTATTTATCGTATTCAGGGCGCGATTACCAGCGTTATTGGATGTCTGTGTTGTGTATTTGCTAATTCGGTGGTTGTTTGGTGACGTCACGTGTATGCAAGTCGAAAATTCTTTGTGCTAACATAGGTTTTGATATGATAAACATTATCTCTAGATAATATTGTAAGGTACTTCAGTTGGTTCCGTTATTCGTGAGCTCGGCATTCGTGCTGGCTAAATAAGTGTAGATATATGTGTTTTAGTGGAGTTCTGAGTTGTTTTCATAGTTTTGTGTAAGTTTTTTCATAACTTTACTATGATAACCTTAGTTTTTACTATGTTAAATAGACCTCAAAGTCCTTGCTGCTAACCTTGTACTTATTTTTGTCTATTATCTAGTTTATCACTATATTTGTTTAGAGTTGTCTTTCATAATGTTACTATTTGAACATTACTTATCAGAAATTGCATTTTACTAAACAACTTCAATTATCACATAATCAATCTCAAGAAACCATGAATACCCTAGTCCAGTGTTCTCAAGTCCATGGTAGTAGACCTAACAACCCTTCCGTGTCCTACCGCTGGGCACGGGTCTGCTGTCAATTATCCTAAGAGTCAGTTTAGTTTAGACCTTAATTAACAAACTATGCTTTTATGGAAACATCAACTATTGCAAATAAGTTACAGTTTCCATCACAACCTTTCTTAAGTTCTCTGGAGTGACTTTTTCAATTAAATGAATATGTAGTAAATTATTTTACTAGAATAATGAGTATAATATGAAAGTTTTCTCATGACCTTTTTTAAGTATTTATTTGGTTATTTTATGCAAGTTTCTGGGTCAGTGACATTTTAAATACCAATTGAATAACATGTAACCAGTCGTGGTTTGATATGCTTTAATGAAGTAAAAAAATATTGTATGGATGGTAACATTTTAATATACACTATTATGAATCCTGTATACAAACAATGCAACAACAAAAGTATCTTTAACTTGGTAGTTTAAACTTGGCCCTTTATGCACCATTTGGCCAAGTTTAAACTATAAAGATATGTTTGTTGGTGCAATATTTGAATGCAGTAAACTATCAGAAGGGGGGAGGGGGGTGTAAGGACTGATACATTTGTATGATAATCCACTACTGTACAGTGCAGTTACTTCCAGCCACATTACTTGTATGTTACTGTTGTTAACCGTTGACCAAAAACAGGGGTATCTTCTCTCAATTATCTTATGTTTTGAGAGAGTTTAGGTCTTAATCTACACACACAGGTTGGGCTGGTGGATGTCACATAATAATAATAAGTGCCACATTACATTTACAAGCAAAATTGTCTAAGGGGCCTCCACATGTTGGTTTCGGCCCCACGCACGCCTTCCAAAAGTCCGGAGCTCCATAGCTCCGAGATAAAAAAAATACAAACATAATAATAATGTTTTATTAATTCAAAAAGTTTTACATAGTAGTTACATTTTACACGCAAATACTTACACATGTCCTCAAATGATTAGTTATTACACAGAAAGTTAAGTTTAATTGAAGTTACTAAGTTTTTTAACCTATGCACAGTATATGACTTGTAACTATAAACAAATTTACTGATTTAATGAATTATGCCTTACAAGAGAGTTCAGGTGTGAAGGAGTTTCCTCCTAACGACAGGCACAAGGTTGTAATCAATGTCAATGTTTGTGTAACTAGTCAATATTACTTCCTATTGGTAGTAGATTTGTTTCAGGTGATAGAATCCCATAACATTAGTTGACCAACTGATTCTAAACATATTGAAATAAAACTACTTTTTAACGGATTTTATCGCAGTTTGACTTCATGTTCACAGGTGGAAAAGACTTTGAAACGTCGGGATCTAAAATCTAAAAGGGAGCGTTCAAGTATTACGTAACGCAATTTGGGGGGGCGGGGGGGTCTCGTAAAACGTTACGATGCGTTACACGGGCGGGAGGGGGTCCTTCTTACAACACGTTACGTAACATTATTTCTTTTTTTATATAAAAAAATAGGGAAATAAAACTCCTAAAAAATCTCTTGTTTTATTATAAGGCAATTAAAACTATACGAAGGATAAAAACTATAACAACTTTTTGCGACTTCAGGGTAAAAATGATGACTTGAGTGTTACGTAACCTTTAGGTGGGGGGGGGGGGGGGGGGGGGGGTACAGAAACACGTTACGGAGCGTTACAGTGGGGGGAGGGGGGGTCGAAAATCTTCAAAAATTGCGTTACGTAATACTTGAACGCTCCCAAATAAACCGTGATAAAATCTGTTAAAAAGTAGTTTTATTTCAATGTGTGATATTCGCGTAAATCTAAGACAATACTATGATTCTAAACATGTTTTATTTTCTTATTGGATTATAAGTCATTCTGCTTGTCTCTTTGACAAACATGAATGTTCAAAATAGTGTTCATAGTGGTCATACCTGTATTAGACATTAGGTAGAAAAAAAATAAAAAAAAAAATATATATATATATATTACCTACTTACCTTACTTATATGTAATAAGCAACAGTGGCACAGCGGTAAGGGCCTTGCCTTAGAAATATAAAGTCGCCAATTCGATTCCCGGTCATAACCATACATCTTTGTGTGAACTGTTTCTATATACTCAGTAATCATTTATGGAAATGTGTCATCCAGCAAACCGCACTTGGCCAGCGTTTATGGATTAAGGCCTAAACTCTCTTAACTTGTAAGATAGGTGAGAGAAGACCCGTGCTAAGTAGTGGGACACTGAAAAGGGTCGTAATGAAAACATAGCCCTAGTTAAGTCTGAGGAAGTACCTTGTTTTCAATGACCAGATTTACTTTGATGAATTTACCGTACATTTAAACTCTACCTGTTACCGGCCATGTGACGCCTTTTTTTTTTACTGACCATCTCGAACACTTCAGCTTTTAAATAAACTTCATCAAAATCGGTTTATTAGTTTAAGCTCTACAAGGCTAGAAACTTGTACACTGATACACAGCTACCTGAAAACTTAAAACACCTATCTTTTTCATTAGGGGTTAAAATCATCTGAGTGTTGAGTAGCTACACTGAATAGTAACTGTTTTTTGCTTCGATTGCGCTGGCGCAATGTATTGTCTCATAACACGTAGCCATATTATCATTGTAGATTAAATTGATAAATGACCCCGTCATATCCTTGACTGATATTGATATCACAATTTATTAGTCATCATACTACTGATGTTACAACTTAGCCGGTTAAACAACTATTATATCTGTAAAGAGAGGCGGTTTTATACTTGGAGGATGGTTTAAACTTAGCTGAAACTTTTTTTTTAATAAAAGAACTTTACTCTTGTCAGTGTTATGATGGAATTTCTTCCACTACTTCCAATCAAAGGAGGAGTTTATATGTTCCACTGTATCTATTATTTTTATGTATGTGGACCGATTCTCAAAATTATTATTTTTTATTTTAAGAGTGTACTTCACCGGTGGTCCCGTTGGCACCATGTCAGTACCTAATGATGGAATCCACGGAAAATCGTGGGTAACCCTGAAATTTACGTGCTTTTTGCGGATTATTTCGGTTTTGAACCTATTTTGATGATTCTTATCTCGTTGGAAAGGTCATATCCCAAGACTAGTACCATGATAAACCAAACTGGGATGTGATGATGGTATCCTAGATAATTAAATCGTTGAGGGGCGGCTTTTAATTTTTTCAGCACTACTATTTAATTTAGGACTGGAGTTGATCTGATCATGGATCTGGATGCTCTAAGCATGGAAAGCCTGCCAAGGGTGTGTTAAAATTTATATATTTTTTGTCTAATATCGATATCTACCCGTGCGAAGCCGGGGCGGGCCCCTAGTAATTAATATAACTCGGAGTATAAATGTCAATATCAGACATAGCAGCTATAGTTTGTCAGTTAAAAATTAATTGAAATAAAACTACCTTTTAACGGATTTTATCGCGGTTTATTTTAGATTTTAAATCCCGTCGGTCTTTTTATATTTGCGTAAATCTAAGACAATACTGATTAAAAATTCATTAATAGAGATTTCACCTACGCTTTGCTACCGTGCAGTAATTCATGTATAATAGAACTCCCAAGTCCTAGGACATCCAAACTGTCTAATTAGACAGTTGAATCGAATTTAATCGGACAGATTATAGGAGAAGTTCGAATATAATCTAAGTAACCGTAATCGGAAGATTACGATAAATGATTTATCAAAACGACATTAACGTGAGAGTAATGAATGACAGTCGAGTTCCTTCACCCCCATATTACGCACGTAATCTGTTACGCAAATAAAACGCGTCCTACTCGCAGAATACTTTGCCGAATATGATGATAACATTGTAAACACAAGATAGGGACAATGTGGTTTGTCGGGGAGCATTAACCTTTGATAATAGTCTACCTATAGATTCATATTTACGTATTGAATTACTTACTTAATACAAACACCTTTTCTGAAACAGCATTTTTTGGGCCTCGCGAGTTTAATGAATCTATTATGCAATTATGCCTAAAATTTCCAACTATCGTAGTATTTAGACTTATAATAGCTATTTACTTTCCAATCAACAGTTGTTTCAACCATTGCCACTATCAATTTTAATGATAACGTCAATCTACCGGTCCTGGCTTTAGATACTAGTTAAGTCGTTAAGTTGTTCAAAGACAAACAGATGAACACAAAAATTCTCCAATCTCTACTTATGATACCTAAGATCCCGATCCTCAGTTAACCTGAAAACAATGCTAGAAGAAAGTAGTTATTCAAAACTCCGACTGGGTTCATCCACTAATTTTAACGGGAGCCTAGCCATCGATTTTGGTTTTTGGTCAACCCTTTGATTGTAGTTATATACCTAAATATAAAAGGCAATGTATAGGTATTACCTGCCTAACCTTCAGGTAATATAACCGTGAATTTATGTTAAGGTTATCCCTACAAATCTTCTACTGACCCCGTGAGGACTAAGCTGTTTAGCATGTGATTTGCATCAATATAATGAAATACTTCACGGTGTTCACCAAGGTCGACATGTTCGCCACAGCTTGCGAATTAGATACAAAGCTACAAAAGACTGTGTTTATGTTTTATCTGTTGTGTTACCCGCACTGTCTGTATCTGCGAAATATCAAGACTGCTTGTTACTATACAGATGTGGATAGTAAATAGCACTGATACAATCAAGATTTAAGTATTTACTTATATTAGCTGAAGATCTATACCGTCACGATTTGACAGGATCACGATTCTGAAATATTTAATTTGTTACCTACCTTCTTATGCTTTGACCAATTTTTTTTATTTTATACTAACGATATAGCCCGCCTTCACATGGGTAGCATAAGTGAACTGTAATACAGTCACCATCATCCTCATTAAATTGTCCGTTGGAGAAAATATATGCAATTTCGTTTTAAAGTTTTTGAGATCAACAAGTCTAATGAGGCGAGGGGCTTCATTAATATGTAATACGTTTGCAATGTTCGTGATTTAGGTTATCTGTTCTCTTTTTATTCTTTCTACATAGAAGGTGAATATTATATAATCCTCTTTGCTTAATCGTTGTCCAGTAATATAGCATAACTTACTTACTCCGTTAGCTCAACGACCCAAAATGTGTCTTGACCTCCGATAAGGGATTCCGCCAATTTTTTGCGATCCTTGGCAGTAACGCCACTTCCCCACTTCCTGTAATTCAAAGTGGTTTATCGCATTGGCCCATTAATATGTATCAAACGAAGCGAGCAATGTATCAAGATTGTCGGCCAAGGTCAGCTAGGTAGGCACGTGGAGACCTCGTTACTTGTGTGCTTATGGGGTAAATTATCGATCTGTAGCTACCTAACCTAATGGTGGAGCAAAAATAGCTACCGGTACTTTCTAAAGGTCATTAGAGGAAATGTAAAGCTTACTAGTACTTTGCACATGACTGTGCTCGCATGTTATCCTATAATTTTTTATCAAAAGAAACCAAAGAGCCCACGTTATGGGGATAAAGCTATCTCTAAATGTCAATCCAGGTGATGATTACATTACGAGTCAAACCAGTGACAAATCAGTTGAACCGTTATCCCGTAACAAAGTCCTGACTTCCTCACAAACTTTCATATTTTATAATATGTAGTGGAGACCGTGACGAGATAGAATTTAGAGTAATATGTATCGCAATCGACGCTACTCGTACGCGACGGCTTGTGTATTATTTCAGTCGAATTAAGTTTATATTTTGGCTGGTTTTTGTGGTCTGAAATGACGGCAAATGGAAGGAAGTAGCACGGTATGACGTCACAAGACATTAAATATTTATGTGTCTGTGTCGTTTTTATGCTGCAAACATATACCGTATGTGACATGAGTTGCGAGGCAAAAATGGCCCATAAAAAGAGGCTACAGTGTCTTAATAGGGAAGGAAAAGGGTCTTATTTAGTACTTACTTGTAATTTTTAGTACACGACTGACGCGAGTGAATTACCTTTAAACTAACTATACACGGTTTATAATAATAGAAAACCCATTTTGTGGCTTATTGTTTGGCTTTTCCCAAATGTGTTACTATATCTATTGTACTCTACAATGTTTACGAGCTAGAAATGCGATAAGGCTTACTGTTAATGAACTTATTTCAATAATAATCATCTTTCTTAAACTAATCGGCGAACCACAATATCTATCGTTTAAGTGTGTAACTTTCGAGAGTCACGCAATCCATGCGTCCACTTGGGACACGGATCATAAAGGACTTCATTTTGTCAAAAAGAACCATGTTATCACAATAATACAAAACTAAATAATCGTAATAATCGTGTGGTATCAGTTTTCGACACAGTGAAGGTTAATTTATGTAATACTTGATGCAAGCGCTCCTAATCCACTTTCACAATCAAAAGTGGTGCGAAACTGAACATCTTGACTCGTAACACTTTCGTTAAATCTATTAATCGAGACGTAGAGTTGGACGCTCACGCCGTCTGAGTGAAGTGGATTTGTAGGGAAATGTCTAACCAAAAACGAAAGCCTCGTCGCTGACTTAAACTAAAATCAAATACTAAAGTCGTAACATTTAATGGATAATTAATAACAGTAGTATCAGTAGGCTTATGCTATTTTAAAATCTATTTTGTTTGGGGATTTCTGTGTCTCCGTTTGGAATGTTTCTTCTATTTACTTTTCGTCTTTATCCCACATAAAAATGCCTTTAGAAAAGTATAGAGGTTTAGTTAGATGTTTCTTATACTAAACAGGCATTAATGTATCATGTTTTCCATAATATTATCTGTGGTTTTCGATTCATTAGTATCCTAATCAACTGCCTCTATTAAAATTGTCGTAAAATTTTCCAAGTCGGTCATGTTCACATTACTAATCCTTTCACCAAATGAGTCGGAGGTACCTATTTCCTTTGTATAAAACATGCATTCATACATTAATCGTATAAAGAATCACATATTTAACTACGATCTGTAAGCAGAACGACTCATTCAGTTTTCTTGGAAGAATGATGACTGTAAAAAATACGACCTTTGCAAACATACCGATGTTATCCAATATTTTACATACTGTTTTTCTAATACACAAGGAGTTTTTGCTATGGTATAAGTAAAAATCCGTTCAAAATATTGACGAGCTACGTCAGACGATTTGGCGCGAATAGAAGAATTTGCGCAACACTTTTTTGTTAGTTTCGAATACTTGCTTTTTGCCTTTTTCTACGTCAGTGGAATGATCGGAGCTTTTTATCTATTTCGAATTTAAAACCTTAGATCAATCATCTAAAAGTCCCAATAATGATTGAGTATTGTCTGAAAACTATTAATTTCGCTATTCCAATCAGAATTTGCAGTTTTACGGTCCTTTATCTTTACTGGCTCTCTATCTCTTTCCTCTTATTGTATCTACAGGTGTCCCTATCTTCAGATTGTTTTGAAGAATTATATCTAATGTTTGTTATTGATTCGTGAATTAATTGAGATAACTAGACTTTAGTGTCTGCTAATTCATTCACAGCATTCGAAGTCGGAAATGTATTCCATTGCCAATAGGATGTGCGGTCAGCGACCTGTGTTGAGCTCCACCTGTGTGCTACTGTGACATAGATTATTTTGATGTTAGATTCTCTTTAATGACCTCGAGATCTAGTAAGACCTTGTTTATCATTATTGGGTGATTGATTGATGATCTGTTTTAGAAGTGAGGTTTTGTGACTAAGATTTTGTGTGTTTGGCTATCATTTTTCACCTCAGCTGCGAATCGAACCGAGCTTTCCTACCAGTCGTGTTCTAGGTCGGTCCTCTTGTGGTCTTGACCGCCGCGATTTTTGGTTCACTTATGTTTTGTTTTTACATTTTGAATTATTTAAACTTTCCCCTGTATCAAAATTATTACACCAGTAAAGCACAATGTTTTCAGTCATATAACATGCAAATAATGATCACCTACAGTTCGTTGAACGTCTCACTTCACGGCTCTAAGCCATCATTATCGCCATATCAAATCTACCATACATACATCAACCGCAAAATTGTTGGACTTTGAACTCTATTGCGTCAACACAAGGTCTAGGAAATCCGCGGGCGTTGCTATTCAATGACAAATACAGTTACAATCGTGCGGAGCGAATTTTATTTCATAGGTATCTCATTTCGGACATTTGTGCGGTAGATAGATTTTCTTTTTTTTTTCTTTTCGCAGGTGTTTTTTTTGTAAGCACATAACTTTTCTAAACGGTTTTGTAACTGAAACAAACTAAAATGAGGGATAAATATTTGTCAACAGTGCCAAATCAAATAGATTTGTCGATTTGTAAAAATTTACGAAGTGATGTGTTCAGACACTAAATAATTCGACACGAAAGCCATAGAAATGGCGTAACGAAGTTAATCTGATAATTTAATTTTTAGCAATTGTTTTTGTTTGCTGAAGCATTTGACAAGTTCACGGAATGTTTAATGAAAACATGGGTTTGTTTGCACGACTTTCAGACGTTGACGTCACAAACAATCATGTTGATATCATTAGTTATCTCGAAGATAGCTTCACTTCAGCTCTTTGTTCAGTAGAATCTTCTAGACTTCATTCTATTTTGTTACTGAAACTTGTTTAGTTTTGTCGACTAGGTTCTAATCTTCGCCACCAAATTTTACTTCAATTTATCCTTTATCTTATCCATCACGTAGCATAGACAATGCTACAACTTCTTCTTTAATAAATTTTCTGGAGGACGCGTCCCAGTCGGAGTGACGGACGTTGACAAAAAAAATGAAAACTCAGGAAAATGGCACGTGGTAAAGAAACCAATGGCTAATAGTGAAGATTATAGTCCATTTTCCAAAAATTGCATTGATAGACCTTGCAGCTAACCCTTTACGTTATAGGTGAATAGACTTTTTTTTACCACAGGCTGAAATATTGATTAGTTTTTACAATGTCTGAATAGACTTGAAACGCTGCATGACATAACAGTCTTTCCCCAGTACCCGTCTAGCACATACCTTTCGTATAACTTTGTATACATCGACGTTATTGTAGTGCTTCCTCCCACTGATACGTAACTTTCCCCTCTCTTTGTGCCTTCAGCTAGGGCTGAATCTTTTGTGTTTTGTACTGAATTGTCAAATGTAGCTTTGTTTGAGTCTTTATTTACTGTTGCTTTCAATTTGTCTGGTGAAATTTCATGATTTGTTTAAGTGAATGTATAAATAACATCCAATTGTTTATTGAGTTGGATTTACCTTCGTTATTTAACTAATCTAAGTAGTTTGTAAGGTAAACTTGAATTTATTTTCCTTAAACCCAGTTCGCTTGAATAGTATTGGAAATTCTTGTAGTCCAATCGTTACGTAGTTCAGTATGGAAGTTACGTAGATACTTATTAATATATAATGTTTTATAATGCATGTTATTTAACCTGACTTCGTTAAATTTTCCTTCTTTTGTTCGTTTTTATTTTTCTTAGATTCTATAGTTTTCAATATCTCGCTTACTTTTTAGATCTTTTTGTGTGTTAAATATGTTTAATAGTTCTTTTAATGTTAGTAATTTTTGATATCGCATTGTGATCGTCCTACTTAAGTCCATAAAACTTATTGTCTCTTCAACATTGTTATCAGAATCTATGACGATATACAGACGCATATTTAGTTTAAGATTGCTTAATTCTATTGTTTTACATTTGATTTACCACTATTTACGCGTATTTCGCTTGTTTGCTGGCAGTATTATTTAAAATCTATGTTTCGATAATTATCGTCAGTACCGAAATATGTGGTGTTTGGTGAATCAGTACTGTATCTGTTATCAAGTTTTATCGAATTGTAACATACCATTTGCTTTGGATGAAGGACTAATGTGTTTTTTTTATACTATCATCGTATTTTTATTGGTATTTATTATTCAGAGATTTCATAAAACTTTGGTTACTACTTCTAATTCGTTCAACATCCACCAATTACATGATTTGAGTCTGCCTCTATTTTTTGCTTATATTGTTTTGTATAGGTAGATGCTAGATCAAATACTGCTTGTATATTTGTATGTGTATTACATTTGCTTAGTTGTAGATATATGTATCTACGGCCTTACTGAGCACTGGCATTGATGTAGAAACTGATAAGGTGTTAATTTATTTATCATAGCTAAAAATATCATATTTACTGAATTTTATAAAAACATCTCATATAAAAATAAGATTACGTTTTTATGTTTTGGCTTTCTGGTCTTAACAAATTCTGTTCTATAAGTACAATAAATAAGAAGTAAAGGAAAGTAAAGATGCCAATCGGATGATTGGCATCATAAAAATATAGGGTATTTCTGTTTCACGTTCTGTCGTCTTTCCTGAGTATGAAAAGTATATTTTCGATAACTGATGAATGCAGTATTTTCCTATTAAAAATAAAGGAATGTTTCTTAAGTAAACAAATTATCTTAAGGATTTTCCCCTTCAAGCCATTTTGTGCTACCAACTAGTGTAATACTATAACCTTGACCCTCAAGCTTGCTTGGTGTACCTATGAAATATCTTACCCTTTTATTCCAATAAAAAATACCTCTATGTATGCCTGTGTAGCATTGAATTCAATTTTAATGACAACATGTCTAAACCTAAATAGTGCCTTAGATTTACCCTTGTCTGTCGTCACCAATGAGTTATCGTTTCGTAGAGGCGTCATGGGTTTATGACACATCAGCTGACGTGTCCTCTAACAATTATGTTTTGTTTCAATATTGTGCGTTTGCACCGCACAACATGACATGTTCCGAGCACTGTCTGTTTTCTTGTTTGTTTCGCCAGTGCGAACTAGAAGGCAAAACACTTGAGTGTTTAGTCTGTGGCTAGCGGTCGGTTATTCATATCAAATTACCATCTCACTTTCACCGAATATTTATTTATTGTGTTGCTTTAGTGCGTCTTCGACTATAAGTGTGATAGTGTCTTGATTTTGAGCTCTTAGTGTTTCATTTTGAGGTTATTTGTGCGTGTAACTGTTGATGTTATGTGTAAACAAGGATTTTTGTAAATTTTGTTAATGTAAGTTTTTTTGATTTACTGACTTATGTGCTTCTTTAATATTAGTCTACAATTTTCTTCAAGGATTTAGCTATCGAATGGATTTAAATTTTAAAATTTTTTTGATACCAGTTTTGATCTTTGGCATGTTAGAACAAATAAGCATGTCCCCTTTATTGAATTAGTCTCTATAGCATCCAACTACTAGAAGTGGGTACAATAATAAAAAATGTATATTATTTTTGATTTTTGTACTCATTTCTAATTTGTTTTGTCCGTTAGATAGTATAAAATATAGGACACGTATTTTTTCTATTATTTTTAATTAACAGACATACCTAATAAAAAAAATAAAAAAACTGAAAGTACATAGACGTTGTAAGTGTTAATGGCGTAGAATGGCGCGTCACGTCTATGTAAGACGTGACGCGCCATTCTACGCCATTAATAATAATAATAATAAAAGAGTGGGACATTAACACAACACGGCCATCTGATCCCAAACTAAGCAGAGCTTTTGTTCTATGAAAACTAGATAACTGATAATATACTACTTAAAATACTTTTCTTTTGTAAATATATATGTAATGGACCCCCACCCTATACCTCCTACTTGCTAGGTCGAGTGGGTTCCTTATACTCTAGAGTATGTGTCCCTAGAGTATATGATGATGTTGTTTGGTAGGTACCTAGACCTTCGTATATTCGCCGCTGGTGGCACCTACCCCACGCACCCCTAAATGCGTATATCCAGTGAAATAGGTACGGCACTTCTGGCCAACTGGAGAAACCCCGGTCTTGAAATGCAAACAACAATTTCTTCCAAAAATTACTTCTTGGTCTTGAGATCTCGAGATTTTTCCTTTTGTTGTTTACTCTTCGGCTCTTCATTTGCGACTCTTCATTTGCGACTGTTCATTTGCGACTGACTCGTTCGCGACTGACTCGTTCCGGCAATACGACCGCCTTTTATACCGGCCGTTGTTACCGAAAAGAATCCGCGCGAATGTTCTCGAAAATTCGAGATCATTCTTACTATCTCGAGACCCCTTTTCCTTGAATTTCTCTTTATTTATCTAAGAAAACTGTACATATTATACCTTATTCTATGCGTTTTTACAATCTCTATAATATTATAAAAAGCTTATAAATGTACATCATCACAATAAAAATTTTCTAGAACAAAAACATACAAAAATTCACATAAACAATATTGTTCATTCTAGAAAATCGTCCATAACTTCCTTATTTCTTATCGGATTTCCAAAATTCAAACTGTCCCATTCATTTTACATCCACGTCTTTAAAATTAAATCATTCTTATTAAAAAATCTCCATAAACAAAAAAGGTCATTTTCAAGTTACGTAATTTTAGTACTAACATTTTACTTTGCAAAAAACTATCTTAAAAATCACTTTAGAATGGAAATCCGATAACTTCAATCTAATTAGTATACACATTCAACAATTCCAATAAGAATCTAATTAGAAATTTACAATTAACAACAATTAAATTAACTAAGTTCAACCTTACATTTTGCACGTAATTACGGAATCGCGATGCACAATATCTTAGTGCGGTCTAGTTATGACCTGGTCTCGTCGTCATCAATATACTTATAATAGATATTTACACCTAGACTCGACACAAACACAAATGCTCATCACTAAAGTTGTTAGTTATTCTTAAAAATCTTATATAACTAGGTACCAAACAATGATGCAAAGCAATAGGCACTCACAGCGTTTACTGAGCAATGTCCATGTTTGGCACAAGTAGGTCACACCTACTGTTTGTTTTTTTTAATTTTATTTTTCCATTTGTGTTTTTTCTTCTTCTCTTTCTGTGTTTTTTATAATCATTTTGATTTTGTATGTCCTGTCTGTCCGGTTTCCATAACACAAGCTCTGCTTAGCTTGGGACCAGATGACCGTGTGTGTTAATCTCCCAAAAGTATAAAAATATAAAATATATATAACTTTGTGACTAAATTGGCTGTCTCGGTGGCTCTGTGGTTCAATATATCCGGCTAATGTTTAAATATGTATTGTTTATATATATTTATGTCCCCGAGGCAGTATTATTGTGTGTTTGTATGTTTTTAAATCTGTTGTCTGCAGACAAGGGGCTTCTTCCGCCATCTTGGGTTTGGCTATTAACTAAAACAACACTATTGAAAGCACTACAAAGTAAGTGTAGTAGACAATTATTACAATTTGACATTTTAATTAATGTCTAAATTATTTATTTTATAATGCGCTATTTTATTATATTAATTGTGGGTAAATGGTAGATTTTTAAATAGCTATTAATTTTAATTAGTAAAAATGTGTATTTTTTTTGTTTGCTGTTATTAGTGGCTATTCATATTTTGGCTTGAAGTTAAATTATAAATTATTTTGGTGTTGGTACAACAAACTACGTTTATTATATACTTAAATAAAATTATCTATCTAATTTGAGCTATGCTTTAAACCAGTGGGAAGCGTGTTTGCTTAGTAACTACGTGGTCCAGCGTTCGAAGCCCTTGTCGAACAAAAATATAGGTACTTAGAACAGCGGTGGCCTCGGCCTCCATCAGTGTACATCTCTACCTTCGGGTAATACAGCCGTGAGCGCTGTTATCCTACTATAGTATATGCGAAAGTTTATATGGATGTGTTTATGTGTGTATGTATGTTTGTTACTCTTTCAAGCAGAAACTACTCGACGGATTTGGATGAAATATGGCACAGAGATAGATTTTACGCTGGAATAGCTCATAGGCTACTTTATATCCTAATAACACGCCGGCGGGAACTAGTGGTTAACTACGCATAAATCTTAATATTTTAGGCTCATAAATCAAAACTTTCTCTGTTCCCAAAACATTGTTATCGTTCACTGATCAGGATGAAAATAACTACTCACCATTGACATCTTCTGTAATTAGAGTAACAGTTTTGTCGTAAATATGTCTCGTTCTACCGTGATTGCGTAAAGGGTACAGAATTTTCTGTATGAAATTCTGTAGTTTTTGCTTGAAAAAGTAACAAACAACACACATCCATCTATACTTACTTTTGCATGTAGGTATTTATAATATTAGTGTGATTGCACAGAGGTCAGTGGTACCGTGTATAAGTTATTTTATCAGTGTCAATCACACAAACTTGCCGGATGCACATAATTACGATGAGTTCACATCCCATCTGTTATTATGTCATATTGTTATGTGTTGGTTTGTCTATGATAGAAACAGACAATATCACTTTTAATACACGCTGTAAGGACTTTTTATACACGCTGTAAGGACTTCTAATACACGCTGTAAGGACTTTTAATACACGCTGTAAGGACTTTTAATACACGCTCTAAGGACTTCTAATACACGCTGTAAGGTAGTTTAACCCGATTCACGAACACCGATTAGATACGTAAAAAATGTAACTTCGTTCAAATATTGTATGAAATTGTAACCGTCAAAAGTCTGAGGTCAAGTTCTCGTCTTTGAACGAACTATCAAAATTAGCTTGCAATCGGACAATGTGTAATAGTAGCAAGACATAAGTCAGGCGAGAGGTTGGGCAGTTATACGGTGTCTATAGGTTTGCTCGAATTTCTCGTGTGAAGTTATATTTATACTGGATTGGTAAAAAGTGATTTTATTAAGTTTGTTCCTGAGTTACTGTTTCATGTCCCAAGTACTTTTGATGGATGCAAAATGATCCAATCCAATGTCCCACTGTTTATATAAAAATCCTTGGGTCACCTAACTACTTTAGGATTCAAGGAAAACGTTCTTACTTTGTTCTTAAAACAAAGGATATTTTGGAGATGAATAATCTACAGCTATATCAAGCCTAATTTACCAAGCAATGTACTTGTCTAAATATATCTTGATTGTCCTTTGTAAGATCAAAATACTTGTGACAAATTCGTGTTATTGCCCTTTACAACGACAAAAGTGTACGATTAAGATATTAATTTGTCCTTGTCTAGATTTATCAAATGTAACATTTTTGTAACAATAACATTGACTGGTTTAGAAAATGTTGTATATTTTATGTTGTAGACAAGAGCCAAGTTCAACAACCTCTGATCGATTTTTTTTTCTACTTTTTCTATTCCTACATATTCGAAGTTAAATATAATATTACTTATTTTTTACCTCGTAAACGTTAATTAACGTTTATGAAGTTTGAATTAGTGAAATATTAATTTTAATAATTTTTTTATCGAGGTTTCACCATCAATGTCTAGGGTTATTATTATGAATTTACCTAGTTGTTTTTCGGCTGTGACGTGGCCACCAAGTTTCTGATTACTGGCTAGTGGGGAAATTCAAAAATTGGAAACACGTGTCCGGTGTGGGATAGGAGTCCGCGACCACGTCAGCTAGAGACGAATACATCATTACTTCGCCACAAGGCAATCTCAACAATTTATCTTAATACCCCAAGAATACTGCTGAGACTGCTTCAGTGCCGCGGTGGTCTGCTAGTCAGCGTATTCGCTTAATAACCACAAGGTCCCAGGTTCAATTCCCGGGCCAAGCAATAAGCTCGCCCCCTATAAGTACGTATCTAACGTAGCGCAGGATGCCCTCAGACTAGGTGGAGTACGATCTCCGCAGGGCGGCCGGAAAGAACTGGATGGGAAAAGCCGCGGATCGTGTTCAGTGGCGTACTTTAGGAGAGGCCTATGTCCAGCTGTGGACTGGAATAGGCTGATAATGAAAAATATATGTCGTATAATTTTGAACGTGGAATAGTTTTGTTTCATCGATCGCCGAGTTCATTCAATTAGTAGGACCTAGCCACCTGTTTCAATTTACCTAATTAAATGAACTCACTATATTTCACTTTACTAAATTGAACTGTTCTGTACATATTTGCTTATTTTTAAAATTCATTTGTAGAGAATTGTTTGTATAATAAAAATGGATAAGTATTATTTACTATGTCGCTTTGTTTTCACTAGATAAGCTTTGTAGTTATTGATATCATTACAAATCTTTTATCGTACACAAGGGTACAATAAACTTGTAAATATGCAAAAGAATTAGAACAATATAATTTTAGCTGACATGTAAATAATTTTTTGCTTGCTCATATTATGCTTTTAGGATGCGTTAGTTCCTCTCTCACTTTTGAACATCAAAGAATTTAAAAATAATCTTAATTTGTTACAACCTCCCAAAGCTAAATAAATATCTACAATATTTAAAAAATATTGCTATTTCTTTAATAGTTTGTTCCTTCAATTTTTATTATTTTATATTGTTAGTCTAGAAGCTAATAAGAAATGTTTGTACAATAGTTTTGGGTGTATAGGTGTATTCTTAAATTCCAGATGCCCCGAGGTCGGGACGAAATGCAAGTAAACGTGGCGGGCCTAAGGAGAAATATTAAAAACCTCGCGCACAACTATTCCGATGCACAGGTAACTTTAACCTTTATAATATGTATAATCTAAACTTTAAGAGATTATCACACGTCATGCGTCACCGCGCTCCGTCACGGAGCACGGGGGCGCAAATTTTAGTATTCTATACGAGTGTCTCAATTTATGTAGAAAACACGCTTAGTACAACATACCGCCGACGCGTCAATGCGCGGGAACGCGTCCCGCGCGTAAATTCTGTCAACAGTCAACACACTGACTCCTCAGTCCCGCGTGTGATTTTCCAATACGTTCGACAGCGATGTGATCATTTGAAATATTTGGGGCAGGAGTGTCGTATACTGCAACCCCGCGTGCAGCAGCAGATTACACCACTAACGGCCCATTCACCAAACTCAGCGTCGAGAGGCGTGTCAAGCGATTTTGTCAATCACTGCGTATTTCGTTTAGTAGTGCAGTAAAATAAGTGAACGCGAGCGGTCAGTGAAATACAAAATCGGTTGACGCGCCTTTCGACGCTGAGTTTCGTGAATGGGTCGTAAGTGAGTCCGATCTGATCTCCGGTTCCCCGCGCATGATCTGTCGCTCTACGCTCCGCGGCGCGCGGTAGGACGCTTCGCTAGTGGGAGAACCGCCTATAAATTAAAAATAGATATTATTATTATAATCCCTCTTTCTTTGTAGTATTTACTAGTATTCGTAATATTTACTTTCAGGTCAAAGTGCGCGAGGCGACATCTAATGACCCATGGGGCCCATCAAGTACACTCATGGCGGAGATCGCCGACCTTACATACAATGTTATGGCCTTCACCGAGATCATGCAGATGATCTGGAAGCGTCTCAACGACCACGGCAAGAACTGGCGACACGTATACAAAGCGCTTGTGCTTATGGAGTACCTGATTAAGACGGGCAGTGAGAAGGTTGCGATGCAATGCAAAGAGAATATATTTGCGATACACACGTTAAAAGATTTTCAGTATTTAGAAGAAGGGAAAGATCAAGGTAACCTTGTTTTATTCATCTAAATTTGACCCTTTCAAAGCTAATGTCTTAGATACCACAGTTGAACAGGCTATATGCTGCTGAGATGATAATCAAAATAGTTTAAAAAACTAATGAACTACGCCTTAATGCTATTAAAATGAACTATATAGATTTCTTTTTGAAATAACTTCATAAACTATAGTATTGTCAGAAGTCCTTGACAAGTGTGCAAAGTGCTGAAATGAATCTTTGAATGTGCTGAAATGAATGGTTTTTTAGTGGGTAAAAATCTCGTTCGAAGATTTCGTTACAAAAGCAAGTAATTTTTTTTTTTATTCTTGAGATAGCTAAAAAATCGCTTTAATATTATTAAATGACCTGACAAATATTTTTTTTTTCGATTTTTGAAATAATTTATTAAACTATGTATTGCCAGCGGTCCTGGACAAGTGTGAAATATTTCAAATGAAAATGACTTTTTGAAGTGGGTAAAATCGCGTTTGAAGATACTGTTACAAACATATAAGTGAAGCTAATAAAACAATGTTAATATAAAGTTGCTCCAACCTTAAATCCAAAAAGTCTACATGTGTATAAAATCTCATCTGAATCTGTTCAGTCATTTTACTGTAACAGAGTAACAATAACTTTCATCCTATTCTTATAAACTGTTGCGTTTATAATGTCACCTTTATTTAGTGTTCTTCTCTGGGCACGGGCGTTCTCTGAAGTGTCTTACGAGTGAAAGGAGTTTAGGTTTTACTCCACACACGCTGGCCAAGCGTCAATGCCAATGATTAGTTCTTAGACATACCGGTTTCCTCACGTTGTTTACCTTCACCGATATTGAGCAGCTGCGATGAAACAATCTCACAAAGATGTGTATCTTTGTGAGATTGTTTCATCGCACGACTGTAAATCGAACCCGTGACCTTATATTTCTAAGGCGAGGCCCGTACCGCTGCGCCACCGCTGCTCACTTGCTACAATATATAATATACAATTTAAATAAATGAATTCTTCAACTCAGCTGCCGTATTGTAAGTGTTCAAAAGCGATTAACAATCCGTTGAAGGAAAGGGATGCGGTTTTACAACGCGTATATTCGCATCCCTTTCTTTCAACGGAACGTCTTACGCTTTAATAATACGGCATCTGATAATGTATTAGTGTCCTCAACTATCTTAAAAATAGCTACCTAAATAATAGATCGTTACTCTTCGTTTCTAGGTTTAAATGTACGAGAAAAAGCAAAACAACTAGTAAATCTATTGAAAGATGATGAGCGATTGAAAAACGAGCGTGCGCGTGCGCTTAAAGCGAAGCAAAGATTCGCGCAGGGTGCTGGAGCGTTCGGTAGTGATGGGGCACTTGACTCGCCTTCCAGTCCTGCCTATCCTACGGTGAGTAGCCATATCTGGGTTCATTGTTACTGCAATTGGTATTTTCAGTATGTCCTGATACGAGTTGACATTCTAAAGACAGGTTGACCCTTTTGTAAATATGATTTTTTATCTTTCGAAGTCTGATATGAGCGACTGGCAGTCTAAACAAAGTACTTTAGTATCTAGGATGTATTAGACAAGCACAAATAAGAATGCACTAAATAATTAATGTTATGGATGGACTTAACTGACTGAGGATTATACTTTGTGTGAAATAATGTTTCGATTCACTGAAACTGAAACTTTACTGGGATTTGAGTTTGAATTTTTAGAACACAATTATTGGTCCGGCTCGAGAGATCAAAACTGTGAGCAATCTAAACACCACTAGAAACCCTTCTTCTAGTACTTCTCTAATAGCCGTCGCTGGGCATACTGTTGAAGTTTGGCTCTCTCGGTATCGAGCTGGGTCTTAGTATTTTAAACTATAACGAGTTTAGATAGGTATATGTCCAGTTCGAAGGACCATAAGTCGATATATTTTTGCCTTAACAAATGATTGGTTGTTCTTACAGGGTTACCGAGCGCAGTCGTCGCTAGACATGCCGCTGGAGGGCGAGGAGTACGTGGGCGCGGAGCTGGCGCGGCCGCTCACCGCCGGGGAGGAGGAGCTGCAGCTGCAGCTGGCGCTGGCCATGTCGCGCGAGGAGGCCGAGCGCGACGAGAAGCGCCGCCGCTCCGACGACGTGCGGCTGCAGCTCGCCATCAGCCAGTCGCAGCAGGACTTCCAGTCAGTATACCCCTGCTGTACCTAGCGCTAGCTGCAGCTGGACGTGTCCCACCGGGACCGTGGGAACTAGCATGTTGTACGTAAGAGCAAGCAAGCACTGACAAAAGCAATGAAGAGTAGAGCTGACGTCGAATGCCCTCCTCCATAGATATTATAATTTAGTGTTCTCTCACGATTTTGTCTTCCCATCCTACCTAAAGTCCTTTCACTCCTCTCCCAGACGAGAAGCGTACCTTCGTACCGAAGCGCTGGGCAGTGCTCCGCGCGAAGTTTCCCCGCAGTGCTGCTTCTACAGCTGCGTGCGGTGGCTGCGACCGAATGTAATACCGTTAGTGCTGCGGACTGCTAACACAAACTTATAATGCCTTGATCACACAACCCTAGTAGTACTAAGTAGACCACACGTACCAAGTAGATCTAAATACTTCTGAGTCCAAAATATCCGCCTAGAAGGTGTATTATATCTCGTAAGTAATTGGTTCCTTTAGTTTTGGAAAAAATTCAGTCAGATAAATTTCAGGTCTTTATGATATAAAGCGAATTCCATTGCTATTAAGTTTTTTAGTATCAAATTTCATCACAATTCGTTCAGTGGTGTAGCATTTAACTCATTCAGTGCTAATAACACGCCTAGCGCGCCATCATGCCTGGCGTGTTGTTAGTTATCATTGAGAACTATAGAAAATATTAGTGGCATTAAATATGTTTAAATATACAGACAGATTGCTAATCATAGTAGCACCGGATCAGTAAGCATCGTTGGTAAAAGACTTGCTTTTCACACTATAGATTTTAGGTTAAGAGGGTGGGTCGAAATTGTTGCTCCTTTATGGTTTCTAACCACGAGGAGCATCGTTTCACTGCCACCTTCTCACCGAAATTCATTCGTAACCACGAATGAATGGGTATAGTGGGCAGGCGCGTCCTATCATAGACTACATCATTGCTTAACACCAGGCAAGTTTTAGTCAAGCGCAGGCCTATTTCAGGATCTAAAAAAGGTTCGATTCCCACCAAGGACAGACTTAATTATCTGTTCAAAGTACTTACAAAGAAGTAGTACCTAAGTATATCTGGTATATGGTTTTCATAGTACAGCCTCTGCTTAGATTGGGATCAGTTAGTCATATTGTTGATATTCTAAAAAATAATTTATTATCATAGGACGGGTGCGGAACCTGTGCCTAAAAAGAACAATGAAGCAGGGTCTTCTCACCTCCTGGACCTGTTGGATGTGAACCTGTCACCTGCGCCAGCGCCTGCACCTCTCGTCGATCCTTGGGGAGCGACTTCACCACAGAAACAGGTACAAATTCAATATAATAATTATGTAATTCTCAATTCAAAATTTAATAGTCACCGACACATTTTTTAGTTATAATAATTGTAATATTTTCACACATACAAAGCGCCATCTAGCCTCAAATTATGAGATTATATTTGCTTGTGGGGTATTAGGAGCTGATATACTAAATAAATAGATATTGTTAAATACATATGACATATAAATTACACATAAAACAAACAATCATGCGAACTCACAAGTTCCTGCTCAGAGGTACCACTACTCCACAACATGCCAGTCGAATCGTTCGAATCGCAGAAGGGTAGCCTCACAAACCTACGTACCGGCAAAGCTAGTCTCTCGCGCTCGCCTAACTTATGTCTATATGAAACAGCTTAACATCAGGCAAGTTGTAGTTAAGCGCAGGCCTATTTTAGAATAATGAAAATATATGTATATCATCCGACCACAAGCTAATTTTGACATCGATTCGTTCATAGACAAGAACTTGAACAAACCAATCAAAATTAGCAATTGTTAGACGCTTTGACTTTGACCGTATTATATGCAACATAAAAAGCTTGTTATATGCATGCGAATATGTGCGAAAATTGGCAGAATATGCGAAATTAAATGATAAATATTAGGGACCTTAAAAAAAGAGAAAAGTAAGTTAAGCTTAAGTACAATAAGTAAATTATTTTTTAGCTCAGTGGTAAGATTGTGTTTTTAATCATTTAAAATATTTTTGTAAGTTAAAAAGGTTCGCTACACATCGACTGAGGCAACTGGGCAGAATTTGAACTTGGTTGCTATGTTAGCACTTATAGTTTCTGGCAAAAGTTCTACCGTCATAATAATGAAACTATCAATTTGCACTCGGAAATATATTGTTTACGTACCAATAATATTATGCATCATCACTAGATCTTAGATAAAATATGCTATAACTGCTGAGAATGGCTTAAATGAGCAAATGCATTGCAAATCAGCAAATGCATATAATCCGCATCCTTCCTAGGTATCATCTTCGATACCTCGCCAATTTTGATGATTATAATTTCATACAGTGTCTGAATTAAGCGACGGCGTCTAGCCGGTGGTAAATTAAATCAAATTAATAATTTATTTGCAAAGAATACATTACAATTTTTTACAGGGTCAGATTTTATGTCTATAGAAGTCATTGTATTCTGTATGCGAGCAAGCGTGCCAATTATTATAAAAAATATTAAAACAAATTATTATTAGTAACTTATTACACAGCATAAATAAAATTATAATTAGGCCTACAATATTTGGTAACTAAAATATTTTCTTAAAATGTATCTATATTTTTCTTATCTCAGCAAATGGATCCGGATTTTGGCTTTTTTGGTGAACCAATGGTAAGATCGTGTGGCATTATGAGCTAGATTGGCTAGGATAATTGTAGTTATATATCGATTATTTAGAATTTCAAGCTCTACAGACTCAAAACGTTTCCAAGTATTCGGGAATAATATTTTAATAGTAACGAACTGCCCGAGCCAGCTTCACGGGTGGCATTTTTGGTTAATACTTTGTTATGACATGAAATGAAATTAATTTACAATAAAAAGACAGACCAAAAAAAAAAGATTAATCAGATTTGGTACAGTCGTTTGGAAGTTACGAACCTACTTACATTTCGTTGATTCATTTTAATTTATACATACAAGAAAAGATTTTAACCAGTGCTAAAACTTTGAGAAAATAGCTTAAACATATTTTAGTAAATACATATTTTTTTATTTTAATAAGTCTTAGTACTAACGTAGCAAGTAGTTGCTAACGTAAGTTGATTAACTATTAATACTGATCATACTGTCATCGCGTGCTGTTGTATCAACTGTGCGCTCGCTAGGGTCACTGACCGCTAATTTTACGACATCGTCCATAAATTGCTGGTTTTATGTCGAATGAAAATTTACTGTCTTATTCATAAAAATCTTATATGACTCTAATTAAAATGGACTTTGTCTCTTTCTTACAAGTATAAACGTCAAGATGGTAGACAAAGATGAAACGAATTATAAACTTATTTTAGCTATAAGGGATAGTATAACGTATTGAACAACTTATGGAAATGTATTCTTTAGGTGATTGAGTACCAACAAAAAATGATTGGGCACTCGTTTAAAAGTTTATCGATATGGAAAAAGAGGATAAATAAGATTATTTTGTTATATTTGAGAGTAGGATCCCCCTTCTCGCTCATTTAACTAGAGGATTTTTTGACGTGATAACGTCTTTAAAATCGTTTTAGTCGGGTGACATGTTCAGAAACTTGTGTCACACCAAAACCTCACGAGCGCGATCGCAGGTATAACGAGAGAGAGACGGACCGATCTCCCGTCTCATCTCGAGCGCTGCCAGTCATTCCGTGAAACTTGTCACGCGGAATCCTCACGAGCGGAGGCTGGCATAGCGTTCGAGTAAGTGGACCGATCTTCCGTCTCTCTCACTCTAGCGGCATACTTCATTAATTCCTTACTTCCCAAAAACTTATATCACCATTAAGACGTTATCACGTAAACATCTCGATCGTAAACCTACTTTACAAACAACCAATTTTTTTTTATAGAATTGATAAAGAACATCGTGATATATTACAGGAGACAATGCCGGACGCGTGGTCTGGTGTGAGCAGTCCAGCGAGAGATCCCTGGGCACCCGCTGCACCTGCCGACCCATGGGCACCGCTCGCACAGGTACCTGTTGCCCACTCATACCTTAAATTCACATTAGCTTAGGTTTAAAGAAATTTATTCTCAAAACTGACATATTATTATTTTATTTATTTTATTGTGACACGTATATAAGAACTTAATTTAACTTAAAGAAAAGTACTGTGCGTTTCAAATAAGACTAGGACTGGAAAACCGCCATCTTGGAACGGAATGCGGAGCAACTCACATTTTTTTTATATTTCTTTTCGTGGGTAAAAATGTGTATTTGAAAAATAATCACATGTAATAAAAATTCAAACAACCCGCACTTAGCCAGCGAACGAAGATTAAACCTAAACTTTTTCAACTCATAAGAGAGTTGAGAGAAGGCCCAGTCCCAGCATTAGGACACAGTTAATAAAAGCGTTGAAGTGAAGTATTTAGTTAGTGTATTGACGGGCCGGTGGCGTGGTCGGATAGATACTTGCTTTTCACGCCGCAGGTCGTGGGTTCGATTCCCACCCGAGACAAACATTTGTTTAAATATGTCTGTTTGTCTTGTGTCTGGGTGTAATTATCAATATTTAAGTATATATTTACAAAAGAAAAGTATTATATGTTACCAGTTATCTGGTTTCCATAGTACAAGCTCTGCTTAGTTTGGAATCAGATGACCGTGTGTGTTAATGTCCCACTATAATATTATTGGAATAGGTAATATATGTTTTGAGACAGTTTGCAACAATTTCCAGAGCAAGTCACCAGTGTCTGTGCTCTCGTCGCCTTCCTCTTCAGAGTTGGAACAGTTCGACGCGCTGTCACAGCGGCCAAGGACTGTCTCGCAGAACAACAACAACAATGGACTCGAACCTGATCCCTTCGACCTCACCGCGTTAGGTATGATAAGTCTTTTTCTTTCGGCACTTAATCCACCACCGCCATCCCGCCACTGCTACGACTGTAAGCCAAGATTGACAACGACGGTCGAACAAATCCCGGGACTAAACTACCATGGATCCTGCAGGAATTTAATCAGAAAGGCAATAGGAGGAGTTGTCCACTTCCCTCTAGGTAAAGCGGGAGACGGCACATAGAAAAAGGAGAGGTTTATAATTGATGGACGAGGTTTGGTGCCCGGCGACTGTGGTTGCCTCCATATGTTTTTTTTTTTGCTGACGACCTTACCCAATCGGCCGGAAGGGCCTCTATTGGTTCACCGGACTTTTTCGGTGAGCCGTCCGAGGACGGTCGAACCGATTCCATATGTTCTTGTCGGGAAGTTGTATATATGCTAATCGTCGGTGAAACTTTGCTTGTGCGATTCAGGATTGCTGTGACGTCATGATTCTTGAGTGGTGTTAGGTTAGATTAGTTTGGAATTGTGCCTGATGAAGGGCAATAATGGTTGCCCCTTAAACATGGCGTAAAGTGGGTGGTATTCACAACTGCCTACAACCTCGGTTTATACAGGTGTTATCCTACCTACCTACTTACCAGTGGTGAAGAGACTATATACAACAATTCTTCTCAATTGATTGGTCAATATATCGTACTAAATTAAATACATAACGCCTATACTTATACTTCAACCCTTTTTAGTGTCCCACTGCTGGGCACGGGTCTTCTCTCGGCTATTTTACGAGTTGAGAGTGTTTAGGCCTTAATCCACACACGCTGGCCAAGTGCGGGTTGGTGGATGTCACATGTCCTCGGATGATTAGTTCTAAGACATGCCGGTTTCCTCACGATGTTTTCCTTCACTGATATTGAGCAGCGGTGATGAAACAATTCCCATAAAGATGTGTGGGCGCGACAGGGATTCGAACCTGTGACCTTATATTTCAAAGGCGAGGCTCGTACCGCTGCGCCACCGTTGCTCACTGTTTTTAATAGCATCAAAAATGCAGTACATACTTCTTAGTAAGTTTGAAAGTCTGCGTAAATAACCAAGAAATACTTAGTATTGTCTTAGATTTACGCGAATATCACACATTGAAATAAAACTATTTTTTATCGGATTTTATCGCGGTTTATTTTAGATTTTAGATCCCGACGTTTCAAAGACGCTGTGAGCTCAGTTTGCTTAAATCGGAACGCAACTTAAATATTAATGTTTGGGGGTAGTCAGTAATAATTGTCATTAATATTTTTGGACGTCAAATATCTCAGTCCACCCGTGAACATGAAGTCTGAAAAGACTTTGAAACGTCGGGATCTAAAATCTAAAATAAACCGCGATAGAATCCGTTAAAAAGTAGTTTTATTTCAAGAAATACTTGTTAATTTCATTTGCTCCATCTTCCCCTTTTCAAATTTATTCCTTTCACCACTTCTGCCTATACAGGAAACGTGTATCTGTTTACCAGGTGAGACAGTTCCGTCATCAAGTACATCGGGCTCCGTGAAGAAGTCCCCCTCCATGTTCCTGGGGGAGAACTCGTCGCTGGTGAACCTGGAGCGTCTCCTGGCCGCAGCGCCCGCGGCACCCCAGCCCAACCCCTTCGCGCCCGAGCCCCCACGGCATCAGCCCTTCGTGCCCCCACAACCTGTACGTATTTCTGTTCCAGGGGTTTTATAAAAACAGAAATTTACTCAATTGTCCTTAGATTTTTCAATGACAACACGATTTTTAAATAAATCAAGTGATTACAAATTTAATGTTTTGTGGAATTTCATGTGCCTAAACATGTTTTTAGTATGGTAATTCTCAGCAAGACATGAAGGTCATTCTTTTAGCTAATACCTTTGTATTTCACTGTTTTTTTATAATAATAAATGAACTTATTACTGGGTAAATGCATTCCATTGTAGACTATAATATTATCGTTTAAAATCAGGCAAGTTGTGGTCAAAAATTTGTTTATTTTAGATAAAAACAAGCTTTTTTTAATAGCACATTAAAAAAACTTGTTTTTAAGTAAGAAGTAGTGTTATTCTCGGCATGACCTCTTATTTCATACTCATATAGAAGCCAATTCTAAATAATAATTAGTCCGCCATTTTGAATATTCCTCCATCTTGGATTTAGAATTACGTTTCACAGCTAACCATGTATTGTCATCCAAATAAAACGTGTTTACAAAAAGCTTATTTTTTGGAATATCTTCAACAAATTAAGCCTAATTTTTGTATCTGCTTCATAATTGAATTGTAAGATTTCATCCGAACTAACCGTACATTACAATTAGATTTAAAGCTTGTGAGATATAATTGTAACGGATGCACTGTTTCCCAGGCGCGGCTAACGATGAACGAGCTGAAGCAGCAACAGATGGGCCTGTCGGGCCTGACGTTCTCTCCGCCCGCGGGCGCGGGTGTGGGCGTGGGTGCGGGTGTGGGCGCGGGTATGCCCGCGGGCGTGGCGAGCGACCCGTGGGCGCCCGCGCCGCAGCAGTGGCCCGCGCACACCACGCCCAACCCCTTCCTCTCCTAGCCGAAGCCTACCCGTTAGTAACTTACACTTTTTACTTTGCGATATATATGAGTGAACTCGGGAACTTAGGGAATTAAGTTTTCATTCCTTGTGGCGTCCTTATTGATTTTATTTTGTATCGTATAGGTATCTCACATTAGGACGTAATTTTTTACCCAAACTTTATAAATGTCTCTGTAGTGCAATGGTAAACCGCTAGCTTAATAACCGCGAGGTCACGGATTGAGCAAAAACACTTTTCAAATTCACTTAAAAAATTTGCCGCTCGAAGTTTGGAATGCTGCCCGACGAACGGCAATAGGCTTCGCCCTCTATTAGGTATCGGGCCTAAACATAGCCAGCGAAATATGGTTGATATTCACCTCTACCTACACATTTGGGTAACACAGGTTATGTTGTGTTTTCAAAGTTCAACACATTCAAAAAAGAAAAGTAGTCTATAATATCATTTCTAGGTATAAAAGATTATTATGACTTTTTCAGATTGGCGGTAACGCTGCCCGGCCGTTGTCCTGACCTCCCGTCACGCACTCTCGCAACGCTGCCTACCTTCCGTGTTACATTGTGGCGTGAAGTTATGACCCAACACTACCTATATACCTGCACGATATCACAACAAAAGTTATAAACTAAAACCATGTGACAGACAATTTTTTATAATTAATTCTCAAAAAGTGTCGTCCGTTACTTAGGTTTGAAAATAAATTCGAAAAATAAAACTTAATTAAAATATTAGTTGACAATGAATTATTTTTGACGGTTATTGTGGTGTTCAATTTTATTAATTCGGACACTCGCGGTCCGGAAATCGGTCGGTGTCATACCACAAAAGCATGAATAAAACAGTATAGTTGGATCTACGAAAGAGAGATGCCGCTGTACAATGTGTAGAGCAACTTCTCTTTGTACAATTCAATAATAATACTATAAAATGTGTACGGCAGCTGTTTCGTAATTGTAAATTTAGTGATAAAATTTATATTACAAAATTACGGACCGTGCAATGCTATTTCAAAATAAGGTAGACGAAGTGTTTTTTTTAATACTAGGTATTTTCGCGCCATAATTTGAGGAAGGTATCGGCAAATTCGTTGTAAGATGAATCACAAAATGTCGGATAGTGAGTCATCATGAACAAATGTGTGTAAATCATCGTATTTGGATTAAAATAATGCACCATAGAAGACTAATGAAAGTTAAAAAAAAATAGTTGACTTCTCTATGCTTGTATGAAATTATTTTTTTTGTATACATTATAATAAAATCACAAATTTTGATTACGAATAAAATATGTAAATCTATTAATTTGATTGTCACTATTTTTCGCTAGCGGTGTTTACATAAGCGTGTGAAATATTTTTTTTAATATAATGTGGACTATGGTGTTAGGTAGGTGACACGGGTCTCGATGCATCAGAAATTAAAAAAAACGCGTTTAGGATTAAAAAAAATATAATATATTTGAATAGGTGATAGTATTACTATTTTTTTGGTTTCGTTACTATAGTTAGATGTGTCGATACCCATGCAGTATATAAATAGTGTAATGTAAAATGAAATGTTTTATAAATAGACTGGATATCGCTGTGAGTTGTCATGTATACATATATAACAAGCCTTTTGTGTGTCTGTGTGTAATATACAATTATTTGTATTTTTATATTGTACAAATGGCGGGGGTAGCGTAAGATGTCAAACTTAATTTATGGGGTTGTCACAGAAAATTCTTTAGCCTAGAAGTAACATCGCCATTTTGGCGGGATTATCATTAATTTTTAGACGAAATCATTAGCAAACAGCTAACAATAAATAATAGTGTATGTTTATACATCATTATGTATTATTAATATACTTTTACGAGATCACAACACTTTCTTTTATTTAATACGGATGTGAGCATGGTGCTGAGAGACTGGTTGAACCAGGGCGAGCGGCAAAACAGTTCTCATAAAATTTATATACTTACTTGTGGATTGAATTACACAGCAAACTACATATAGCTGAGAAAAATCTTGTATTGTCACCAACACGGACCACTGGCACACTTTGATTTTATTTTTGGTAACCACTGTCAGTTTCATTTGCATCGCATGAAATCTTAATGTCGTAATCTTACAATTGACAATAAACGATGTCGTTGGATGCAAAAGTTTTGGATAAGAACCTCATTACGTCAAATTTTAATGTGTACTGATAATACATAGTACCAAAGTTTGGCCGAGTGTTGGCCAATATTTGATTAAACGTAGAATAAATTCGGGATTGTATAGTAAATGACATACTTATAGGTACCAATATTGGCCTCAATTGTATAAATTAGAACTAAATAGGGTAAACTACCTGATATCTATAAATATAAATTAGATTTATGAATTCAAACACCAATATAAGCAATATTACTGTTTAAGCAAGTTAATTAAAATATAAGCTGTTTTTTAGTATTAAAAAAGACATTTTGGTCTATAGAAACTATTGTTGTAAGTCAATTTGGATAAAAATATTATGAAAACCTTAGAGAGCCAGCCACGGGAGGATTCCCTCGGCAAAACTTTTTTTTTTTTCTTCTTCGGCAACTGAGTCGTTTTCGACTATTCTGCCCGTGTCAAGTTTGAACGGCAAAACTTGTAAATTGACTTCCATTACTAGGAAATTGACAGCTCCTGTCAGATTATAGCAACATGAACTCTAGCGTCCCGTCCACGGCGCTTTTTAGTGGAGCAGTTTTTAAACTTGAGTCATTACAAATATTTACAAACGTGCGGACTGCGTTATTAGGTACGTCAAAGACGTGACAACACAAGCAGTGCAGCAAGGTCTATAAAGTGCATACAATTGTTTAAAATCAATAAATATTCGCGCGTTTGTAATAGCTCAAGTATCATCACTTTTCGCTGTCAAAATAACATTTGGGAAATAATATAACACCCTATAAGACACACAGACATACAAAAAGTGTAGTATCATAGGGTATCTAACCTACATCAGTAAAGAATAGAATAATACCTAATCATCTAAAAAATCAGGAAAAGCTTCGTCGAACAGTAATCTAGGCTGTTTGAAACTTAATAGAAGTTTGCGTAAACTCGAATTCGTATGAAACTTGGGCAGCTCATAAAGTAAACAATTTTTGCAAACTAATTTCATTTTCACAGTGACGCGATAGTTTAAACTTACACATACCGCACAGGTAGTGTTTAACGCGCGTCAAGGCGTTACTAGCGTTGCGTTATGTTGTACTGAACAATGTACGCCCTACACATCACGCCATACATTTCCAGTATAAAATGATCTCGCATTGTGAAGGATTTCCGTACATTGAGAGGTCAGGTTGTACTGGATTTGTATAGCTTGATGTGTAGACATTTATAGATAGTATCTATTCAGTAGCGTTTACTAAGAAAATAGCAATAATTATGAGATACTAATGTAAAAAGTAATATCAAGAATTGTAAACTAGAAAATATTAACAATTTTCATAATATTAAAAAGTAAAGAGTTGACGTAAGTTTTTCTAAATGAAATCCTGAGTATCAATGAATACTACAATATACAAGGTCCTACAGTATCATTAGTCCGGTACTCTAAATGTCAGATAGATCGCTCATCTGTATTCTTAATAGTCAGTTTTCTGAGTAATAAGAATTCAGATGAATTAATTTTTTTTTTCAATTTAACCATATAAACATTCCCTAAAGCCAGAGCGCTACTACATAGACACGTACGCGTACACGTGCACGTACGGACGCTCCGGACCCAAGAGTATATAATCACTACGTTTTCTCCGGACCAGTGAGACTACTGCTGCCGTATTATGAGTGTTTAAAACTATTATGATTTCGTTGGCAGAAAGGGGTGCGGTTATACAATGCGTATATTCGCATCCCTTACTTTCGACGGAATCACAATAGCTCTAAACACTTATAATACGTTAGCTGCACCGTAAAGCGGTCCTACCTTCCTCCTGTACTTAGTAATAAACCAGCTCCTTTTTAAAGATAGTTAAAAAGTGACAAGTTATACTTAAGTTACTAAGAGTAGGTGCCACAAGTCTCACAACAAAACTCTATGAATTCAACTACTACGAAATTGACAGCACTAACCAAAGTGACGTAGTAGAAGTAGCGAAGGAGTAACGAAAGGTTGAAAAGAACAAAATGTATAAGACTGACACGAAAAGTCACGTGACAATCTTATGCTTGGCTATGTCGCTTTGTCTAGAGGTCCCAGGTGCGCCTCTTCTCCCAGAACTGGGAGATTATGCGAAAATATTTCCTTAAAATTGAGTATAATCATGAGTACAGGAGCAAAGAATGTCCACTTTACGCTACCTTGTTATAGTGTGAAACTCGATGGAACTCCGCAATTAGGTGACAGAAGTATTCGTGCCTTAATTATAAACAGAACATTACGGCTAATTAACGCTTTTCGCTCTTCACTCTCAAGAAAACTTCTCCACTGTAGTGGAATCAAATATGTCTTCACTTTTGAAATAACATTTACAATAATCGCATTTACATAAAAATATCTACACATTTTAATTTTGCTGATTAATAAGTAATTATCAATATTTGTTAACATTTTTTATATTTCTATGCTAACGTTTTGCGAAGCAACTAGACACTTCGAGAAGTTCATCATCATACTTTGTATTTATAACTATCTGCATCATTTGTACAATAGAGTATTTTCGTATTAAGCTAAAATTAGTGATTCACGATGTTTTGTTATCAGGCAGAAATAGAAACGCGGCTATATCTGTAAGTTAGGCAAACTTGTATAAGCAGTGCTTTTCACCGGTCCCATGATTAATAACAAGGCCGCAAGACGTAAACTGATTTGACATCTCTCATCAACTTTGTTCATAGATATACCTGTCACTCTTAAATATTTTGGCGGCATTGATAGCTTGATATGTAAATTATATAATATCATTTTATCATAATTATTTTTTTAGTTTTTGCAAAATCTACTAAAAAAAAATTTTTTCTACTAACATTAACGTTGTGTCTAGTTAATTAGCTTGTAAACCTTGGTTTTAGTTTAACAGTCAATTAGATATAATTATTGTTATTGTGACCAATCCGCATCGATGCTACTTCTATATGTCATGCTAGTGACAAACTGTATAGAGTAATGTAACTAATCTATTTAATTAAAATATATAAGTTTTTCAAAATGTTGTTGTTTGCACATCACTTTTCCCACTACGGTTGTAAAAAAAATGTTAGACACGTATTCTTTGCTTTATCATTAAAATTATAATCGGCAATCTGACTCCTGAAGCTGCACAGACAGTGATGATGATTCAAGCGATATGGATATTAGTGACGAATAGTCTTACAGATTTGTTAAATGTACCACAGCTTCTGGATATTTAACAAATCGGCCATAATTAACCAAATTGTCACCTGTCAATAGTTTGAAATAAAACAGCATCATACAATATGATTATAATTTAATAATTAATAGTTTACAAAGACGTTATATAGTACAAATATTTCAGAAAGAGCATTGCGTACAAAATTACGTTCAATATAAAAAAATCATTTGTTCATATAAAAGTATTCAACGCTTTCCAAATGATATAAGCACAATCAATACGCGTTTGGAACCGTTTATATACAACACTATGCACCAGTTACAAAAATTTTCATATTTTATGTAAAAATTATAAAAAAAAATGGTTTTTATCCCAAGTCTTTAGTCTAAAAGCATGGAATGAATGATTAAATAGTCTGAAGCGAAGCTTACCCTAATGTGATTCTTACAATTACTTACCTACCTAACGTGTTCAAGGCCAGACTGCGACTGACACGCTGGCGACTGACAAAATCGCGATTAAAAGTCGCAAGTTTGCAGCTTTTTGATATGGAACCCAGCCACGTGTAGTCTCGCGCTTGTCAAATTAACTGTGCACAACTTTTTTTAAAATTAATATTAGGTTATTTCAATAATCTCATGGTTTTGTTTGTGGGGATCAGGTTGTCTGTTTATGCATGCTATAGGGATCGCATGCATAAACAGATTTGATGCCTGATGTGTTTTATGGGTGCGGGAGATTGACTGTTATCAGTTCATGAAATAGCGATAGTGACTTTTCTTTTTTAAGATTTTTTTTTAAATTTTCAAAGTCACATCGCTCATCTGTATTTTTTAGTGTCACGGGCAATGTTACAAATGTAATTGAAATATGGTTTCGGTTGAGATTTTTTTGTTGTTATGCAGAGTAATTGGCAGGCGCTGCAAGGTGCTGTTGCAACGTTGCTACTAGTCTGGTATTGCGTCAATCCCTGGGTTATCTTAAATTAATGTTCTGTTAGTTTGTTTGTAGGCGTCAGTCTTGATGGTAACCTACATCAATGTACTGGGGCTGATATACCGTATAAAACCATCGACTAGATACTACTTCCCAATAAATATTCGAAATTCATAATAACTTTCCCGATACAAAATTTAATACAATCTAGAATAAATAGTGTGTTCAAAATATCAATATAAAAATAATTTCGAATAGCAATTTGGTGCCAGATCTACGGGGTATAAAAATAATTTAAGTAAATAAAGTGAAACGTATTCCATGATCACATTCGCGCAACTATTTCGTACTAAATGCAAAACCGGGCGGCGCCTTAACGAGCTATTTTAATTATTTTTTTTGTGAGAAATGTATAATAATATCAATGCTGACCATTGACCAACATTCCATTTTTTTTTGGATTTTTTTAATTTTTTTTTTTTACCATCGGCGACGGATTCCTTTTTGGAATCGTCGAATGACGTCGAGGGTCGTTCGTCACCACCATAACAAGATGGCGGCTGGAGGAAATCAAAATGGCGTCAGTGACGCGCCCTCTGTTGACATTTTTTCGATTTTGACGTCATGCGCGATTGCCGTCCGTAACATTTGAGGTAAGAAAACAATATTCTAAGTACTAATCGAGATTTAAATAACAAAAACTGATTAAACGAGACTTATTTAACTCAAAACCGGACGACATCTTAGATTTAACATGTGATTGCTATGATGTAATAAATAATAGTCGATTTGATGCTGATGCGGAATACAAATAGGGCTCATGGAAACTTCAGTTTGAAGTCATCAGCCTTCAAACCACTTTTGTTTCCATTTACAACTTGCATTTATACCAAATAGATGAACCAAACCTGCTACGTTACTATGAAGCAATTTTGTCGTCTATTTAGTACAAATGCAAATATACCCACATTACACAGTCTTTAAAGTCAATGATTTTGTAGTTCTTTTTTTACTAATTCAAACATACGAATGTTTATCTATCTGAATTATTAAGTATTTATTTATTTTCATAGACTTAAGGTGCAATATACTGCATAATAAAATCCGGAGATATAAGTGCGGATTGTATGCCAAATACGTCAGTTGCGTACAGAACGGCTGCCAATGGTCGTCGTGAAGATTTTTTTATGTATGACATAAACTTGAGCAGCTTACGCATTATATGTCAATAATGTCAGTAGCATACTGGTTATATGTCAGAGACGACAGTAGTGTACGAGTTATAGTCTTATGACGACTGAAGCATACGAATGGTATATTTTGATCATATTATTTATAAGATAACGGTCACAATTTCGTAAAAATATGATCATGACCACAACTTCGTACAAAATATATGATAGTGACCACAACTTCGAACAAAATATATGATTATGACCACAATAACGTACTTAACATAGGATTTGTGACCACATTTTCGTACTACTCATCAGAATTGTAGTCTAGTAAGTACTATGAAAGTATACACTAGAATTTAGTAGCGTACATTTTACATTACAAATAATGATCTTATTACTCAGACAGTTAAACATTCAATTTTAACATAAATTAATACCCTATTCAAATTAAATGATAATAATCTTAATAAATAAACAAATTTGACATAAACGTACATACGTATGTCAAATTTCTGTCTACAATCGATTATAGGTTATTAATTACAGTTTAATGTCTGAATTAACGGTTTGAGATGTTAGTTTAGTACTCCCATTGCGTGGCAGAGGAGAGTTCGGGCCCAGCGAGGCGGAAGTTCCCGTTCTTGGCGGCGGCGAGGTAGGCGCGAGGCGAGGCGGCGCAGATGGCGAGGCGCGTGGGCTCGCGCAGCTCCAGGTGGAAGCCTTGCGGGGACTCCGAGTCGCAGGTCACTGCCTCGCTGTCTGCGTGCCAGTATTTACCGTTTTGTCCTGGAAATTAGGCAACATTTTTATCGGTATAAACTTACCCCCGTATTTACAAACGTCTTATAAGCTCATTATAGCTCAAATAGGTTTATATTTCGTTTGTCTTTGTCTGTCATCTTGACATTTATACTAGTAAGAAAGAGACAAAGTCCATTTCAACTAAAGAGTATTTATGAATAATAATTAACAATTTGGAGTTAATTTTTTTATTCTACCTGCCCAAGTAGTTAATCTTAGCTTACCTTTGAAGTAAACAGCTCCCTTAGGGCCTCTAATAACCTGAATGGTCTCATAGTTGGCCTTATTGCACTCCAACCGCACGCCCTTGGGGCCTACGAAGCCTTGCTCGCACTTCAACACCAATATAGGCCTGAGGATGAAGAACATTTTATACTTTATCAACAAGAATTAGCCAAAATATTCATTCACACATGCTGTCCAAGTACCTACTGATTGGTAGATGCCTCATCTTCAAATTCTAGTTCTAAAACTAGTTAGTTTATGTTTTCCTTCAACCCGAGTGAGGAATACGAGGTCCTCTACTTTTTACAAGATAACTTTTTGATTTACAAAAAAAAAAAGAAAAGAAAAATGTTTATAGTCAACATTTTTTAAATGATTTTTTAATTACAGATTATGTTCATAAGTGTTATTAGGGCGTCGATTCAGGTTGGATTCCCGGTCGTGCTCTCACATCTTTGCCTGTGTTTTATCGTCACTGCTATCGTTAAAAGAAAACGACCTGTCTAAGAACTAACCATTCGACAGATGTGACCTCCACTAACCCGCACTTGACCAGCGTGTGTAAATTATAAAAATATAACACTATACATAAATAGCAAAAAAAATACAAAACAAAAATACTCTTTGAACTTTGATAGTTGAGAGAAGATCTGTGCCCAGAAGCTTCCTTTTCACTCACCTGTTGATAAGATAGAAGTAGTATTTGCAGTTGTTCTCGATGGTGTCCGCGTTCGCGTAGAGATGTCCGGAGCGCTTGGTGGTAAGGTATTTGCCGTTGTTAGCACGGAATGCAACCGCACCGTCTCCCTGCCAGTCTAGCTCGAATAGAGCGTTGGATGACCTGGAAAGATATATGAAACATAAAAATTAAATGCAAAATGGACTTTTTGGATGGTATTTCAGAAACTAGAGCAGAACTTCCCAATGGTGGCGAACCACTGGTGGATTGCGAGCGAATATTGATAGATAAACCAACCGAATTATATTGAATGTATCAAAACTCACTACGACGAAAAGAAACTAGGATTGAAATCGTTCCTAAGGCTGTGGATTGCAAAAAAATATTATGCAAATATACCCTTATTAAATAGCACAGAGAAAACTGAGCGTTACTAATAAAAATAGATAAAAAATGCCACTAGAATGCCAAAAGAATAAAATACCAGTTTCAGGTAAAACATGTTTACACATGTATGGTAGTAGAAATACATTAGAGTCTTACTTGTTATCTCCAGAAGCCTGGATGCCGCCGCCGGTCTCGAGGGTCCAGTACCGGTCCTGCATGGTGCGGATGTACCAGCGCTTCGTGGCCCAGTCAAACTCCAGCTGGAATGTCTCGTGGGACGAGATCTCATCCTGGTTCGCTGTCACGTCCACTCCTGTAATAAAAATAGTTACAGTAATTAAATGAATGAATGATATGACTCGTTGACGGCACGGCGGCGTTGACTCACGTCTTCAATACCCAGTTGGACAGAAAATAAACAATAGTAGGTACAGAACAGGGTTTAACGGGGAGGTGTTATACGCAACTTCTAGTACTGAATTGTTTCTGCTAGTTTTTGGGGGAGGGGAGGTAACCACGTACAGCACACATGTTGAAGCGTCTTTACAAATGTACGCGTAAATAAAAGTTACACGCAAGACATGAACAGTGTGTTCATTACCTCGGCAAAGGGGAACGCGCGATTTAAGTGATCGAGACCGAGAATTATTAAAAAGAATCTTTATTAAAACTAGCAGAGTAACAGTACTTCTTATGATTAAGACAATAATTGCTTAAAACTAAATTACATTAATCTTTCAAACTAATTTATTGCTATAGTTGCATTTCGAGTATTGACGTAATTATCTCCTTACTTAGTTCAATACTCGAAGTGCTGACGATGGTGTATTGGGGAGTATTGGGACATATATCGCGCAATAGCAGTTTCGTGTTAAATGTTCTAAGTTTCCGTATTAGGACATAGGTAACAGACAATAGCAATATTTACGGTTTATGGTAACTATAATATTGGATTCAGCATGGTAGCAGGGGTGTCACACTTTTTTGTTGAGGTTTTATAATTTGGTTCATTAATTTTTAGTTACATTTTGAATTACTCAATTGTTTAATGAAAGAAGTATGGTCTACGAGGGTTCAACGCTATTTATTGCAAATTTATATATCACAAACTATAACATTCTTCTTCTAGATATAGGTCTCTCTTAAAATATCTACGGAGCATGTTCCAATTTCCTGGAAGGGAATAATGCCACAAGGTATTTATCTAATCCTCGGTAAGAGCTCGCCGAGCGACAGATTTACCGCGTGACCGAGGATCAATCGTGCGGCTCCACCGCAACACTCAGGGTTGACCAATCTTTTAAAATACTAGAAAATAATTTGCACAAATATACTCTTAGTTTCATATTATACTAGCTCTTCACTGGCGACTTGACTTGTGTGACTTCCATTTTATATCATGCTCAGAAGTGGGATCAAAAGTAGCCTATAGCCTTTCTTAATATATGGGCTATCTAACAGTGAGTATTTTTTTTTTCAAATCAGACTACAGCTTTATAATATTAGTATGGACTTATAACGATCTTATAACGTTTTAAAAGGTACTAGAAAAACATTATGAAACTCTAAAAAATCTTTGAAATTCCGTGTTAAATTTTCTAAGCGTATTATGTTCATAGAGATAAGATGCCACGCATCGTGCGCACCCAGCCATTTGTCATTTGTCATCTTCTGACAATGTCGCAAGACGTAACTTTAGTGCTCCTGACGGTGACAGAGCTTATGTACACTGTTTCAAACCAGGGCAACTGTTTTATTACAATAAATTATTATTTAAAGAATTCAGTACCTATATTATAACAATTCCAAAGTTTAACTTTTAAGACAGCTAAAATCTAGCGCATGTCAGCCCTGAACATCGTGCAGTCGATTGGAGCTATGACCGTCGCACGCGCATGATACCGCTACGTGTACCGCGCAGCTGCCGATCTAATAGGATTTACTAAGATTCTGCACTCATGTAGGTAAATAAATAGCCTGAAATAAATAGAATTACAGTATATTGGTTATGGATGTAGATAATGAACGTTTAGAGAAATTTGACACTTTTCATTAGCAAAATGAATGAGCACGGGCCCTCACTAAATTATCAAGTTTAATGACTCAAGTTGAGTTAAGAAGGCCTTACTGTGGCCTTAACATGCGCGTTGGCCTAATGAAGTAGTGGAACGAAATCCTTTATGGCTCCGTGCCCTGAGTGAGCGCAGGGTAGACCTCGGAGCTAGTCGCAGGCATGATACCGGCATGTCGTTGAACATGCCAGCAGGATATCAGATATTAACAAAAGAGCTCATATAAATTCTAAATTGTAATTGGATGCGAAACTAACTGCTACTAACATTTTTTAAGCAGGTATACCCTTTAAAACGTATTTATGCTTGATCCGGGATTCAAATCAGAGACCGATTAGATCTGTGAGGTTGATTATCCTCGATTTTAATTTCACGTATATCCGCTAGCGATACTAATTGGTAGGTGAAATAAATATAACTTTATGGTACCTATAATGAGTCGTAGCAGGTGGCATTGCATGTTATATCGTAATAACAAGCACTAGCACGCGAATAGCGACAAATCTGTTCGTAATTAAACAGTCTTCTACAATTAGTTTGTGTGAGAGCTGCATACGTGATCTTTAATTACTGTTTATTATAACATATTATCAATATTGCCGGTCACCACTCGCTTTGTTTCGAATGCTCTACTTTACCTTTTCCTAAAGAAATGAACTCAAACCCTAAACTCAAATAAATATATGGGTGTTTTAATCTCCGTCTCATTTCCTATAGATCTTTTATGCTAGAGCCTAATTATTTATTTGTCTTTAGAGAGTCTTTCACTTTGTCTCTGTGTTTGGTCGAGTAAGTTGCATTACAAGATCCACCACCTTAATAAACATTTGTTTATGGAGGCAGGAGGAACTCGAATGCCGCGAGACCAATTTGATTTGTCTTCGTAATTTTTTTAGTGACAGTATGGCACACTTACAAAAAATACTTTAGAGCAAGTGGACTTGTGATTCTTAAACTAGATTATTACGAGATTAATTATTTTAACAGAAATATTAAGTTCATTTACAACTTAATACTGATAAGAAAATTTTCGTAACTGAATAACAATCTCAATATTAATCTATCTAATCAATCTAAATAATGAACTAAACTAATGTCTAACTTAAATTAATGCGCCAAAAAATTCCTCCGCATCGCTATCATCCGGGAACGTACCCAAAACGTTTGCAGCATTTCCTTAATAATTAGAAATGTAGATTCTTTGCCGAGATACAAGCCAGCCTTACAATTATTGTTTTTTTTTATTATGACATTTGTTCCATTAGCGTCAAATTCAATATAATTTTCAATTTTTTTTTAATTTGCATATATGAAGTTGAAGAAGCACGCTTTATTCGTCTTCACTCTATGCTTCTAACAATGGGAAGACATTCGGAAGTTATTTGTTAAATGAAACTCAGAGACACGGCATAGCAAGGCGACCGACTTATCCGAGCATACGACAGTATATTATGAGAATAAAAACGCGCTGAATAACCACAAAGCGATCCAATTAAGAGGTATTCGACATCGTCAAATTGTCAACGGAACTATGTTAAGGCATTTACACATACTACGGTGACGGCAGCTATCGCTTACGGCCGGCTTATCTATCCCGGTGAACTATGCGTGTATTTTTCATCCAATACCGATCAGTTGATTTTGTATGAAAGGGTGATAATACTCCATTCGTCCATCTTAAGAAACCCTTGCGTTTATAATAGTAGCATCAGTAGTTTACTATAGTAGGTAGTAACCTACTATAACAATAGTTCTATGTTCTATCAGCACTTACCTCTTGACATATGAAGCGAGAGCATTTATTTATAGTCTTTAGAGACTATGTTAATAATGACAATAACTGCCTCGTTATTTATAAAATATTAGTAGGAGCTTGAAGTATGGAATTGTGAAGTTCGCCACTATATCGAATGCAACCTACTCTAACCCGCAAAATGTGATATTTACCTCTGAGCATCACCTACACTTAATACTGTAAGGTAGATAAAAATTAAGTTTTGAATGTTTACCTACTTCAATTATTACATGACCTCTAAATTATTCTTAAAATACAACGCAGATGTCAGTGCCGTGTAGGTTGAATCCTTGTCACGGTGGCATGCGGCACCGTGACGGTAGCCGTGTGTTAGCGCCTTTAATGCATTGTGTATCACGTCGCGCACAGCAATGCCGCACAAAAAACGCGCACGACGATGCTTTCTACCGTTTCTAAACCACGGATGCCTGCACTCGCATCTCGCAGCTGTAAACTTTATAGTTTTAATTAAATTCATGGTCCGGTGTGGCCGGTAATTGGTGGAAAATTAGGAGTAATTGCTCGGTTTTGACTTTTAAAATTGTTCAAATTAGTTGAGATTATTTTATGGTTGCTGCGGGCTGCGGCTTCTTAAGATTTGTGTTACTGACTCACGCTTATTTATATTAAAGATAGGCAGAGGTAGGCCGTTATCATCAACATTTCATGTAACCTGCATGTAACACTATAATTATATTTTGTTTGAGTTTTAGGCGAGCATGCCTCTAATCCTCATAATTGCGAAAATTAAGGAGGATTCATGGATGGATGTTTGTTACTTTTACACGATAAAACTACTAAACGAATTCAAATTTAAATTTGTACACGTTTTTGTATTGAATGTGGGTGTAATATCTATTATAAGTATGTATTTACAAAAGATAAGTAATTTGGTGGTTACCATAACACAAGCTCTGCTTAGTTTGGGAAAAATAATTATTTAGTAGGTAGCAACTGATTTCCTATTAATCTACGAACAAACCGAAAGTATTTAAAAACTAAAAAATATTGATAACCTTTGTTTTATATATTGTGTTACTGACTGTACCAATCGATGTTAAAGTTTAAAGTTCCATAGAAACAAAAAAATTGGGACGATTCGCAGCATAAATATTTTGCTATGCTGTAAATTGTCCTAAATGGGTATCAAATGACTTTGTGTCAATGTCCCAGAATATTATTATTTAATTATTTTACTTGCTGTCTATTACGTACTAGCTTTCCACCGGTCTTCGCCCGTGAGGCCTAAATAGTATCATGCCCAGAAGTGGCCTAAAGATGAAAAGTATAGTGTGTACCTAAGTACAATTTTAATAGACATGGGCGCTTGAGGTTTTGTCTGGTGGGTGGTCACCAACCACGGCCGAAGGTTACCACCAGTTAATTACCAGTAAACTAAAAATTAATTACCCGTTGTCACCTGATTTGCCACGTGTTGCATTCAGATAAAATGTGCACTCCCACGGACGAAGGTGACTCAACCCCCAGAAATGATAAAAAAATAACAGCTTCAACAAAGTTATTGAAACCGTAACAAACGTTTTCTCTCATCTATCTAAAGTTATTAAACATTTGACTGGTAAATAAATGTAAAATTATGTAGTCCGCCGCGAGCAGTAGAGCTTAAATTTTTAATTTCCAACAATAATTTAAAGCAACGGTCAATATACCACGTCTTTGTGGCTCGGCGCGTCAGTTGTTCCGAAGATATTATTATAATTTATGTTTCAAATATATTTGCGCGGTCCTTGCACCTGCAATTAATCTACTTGAAATTTTAATGGAAACTTAATTAGAACTCTTTTTTTAACCCATAATAGACTTGCGATCCCAGTGATCCGACAGAAAATTAATGTAATCGACATAGTCCACCGGATTAGTAAGCTGAAGTGGCAGTGGGCCGGTCATATCTGCCGCAGAACCGACCACCGCTGGGGAAAACGAGTTATTAAGTGGACACATCGAATTGCCAAACGTAGCGTAGGACGTCCTCAGACTAGGTGGGGTGTCGATCTTAGCAGGGCGGCCGGCAAGAACTGGATGAGGAGAGATGCGGATCGTGCTCATGGGCGTAGGCTTTAGTAGAAGCCCAAGTCCAGTAGTGAACTAGAAAAAGCTGAGGATGCACACGATGAAACGCGCGAACCCAATTTTTTTATGCTAAAGCATTGAAAAATTGCGATGAGATACAAGTTTCACATTTAGTTTAAATGTTGTCATTGTTATGTAGTAAGTATTTATAATAATAAGATTACTTTCAGTTAATTTACAGAGATCTAACCCATGCGTTGAAAAATTCTTCTGCAACGTTATCTTCCGGGAACATACCCAGAAGACTAGCGATATTACCAGTTGGGTTAGGTTAATTTCGAGATCATAAATAGTTAAATTAAAAAGTTAAATTTCTTGTCAATTGTTTTGTCTTATAATTTACTAGCTTCCGCCCGCGGCTTCGCCCGCCAAATTGATCTCACTAATCTTGTTTCTCCATACAAACTTTGGAGCCCAGTTTCACCCCCGTAAAGGGTGAGTTTTTACAAAATCCTTTCTTAGTGCACCCCTAGACCCCATAAGGAACCTATGTGCCAAATTTGGAGTCTCCAGACCCAGCGGTTTGGGCTCTGCGTTGATATGTCAGTCAGTCAGTTTCTTCTTTTATATATCTAGATAAATATGCAATAGGGATGTGTAATCCGCAAATATTTTATTCGCTTAACAACAGTTTTAATATTATATTTTAGTTTATTAGTAAAAGTAGCCAGACATGAGTTATTTATTCTCTCAATTAATTGGATTAGTAACTGTTTTTTTATACATCATGTTATGATATAATGAGAATAATTATAATGTCTAGCTACTAAAATATGTTTTAGTTAAATAAATTAATATTAAATATATTAAACAAAGCAAGAAGAACACTTGATACTTGCTTTTCACGCCGCAGGTCGTGGGTTCGATTCCCACCCGAGACAAACATTTGTTTAAATATGTCTGTTTGTCTTGTGTGTGGGTGTAATTATCAATATTTAAGTATATATTTACAAAAGAAAAGTATTATATGTAGTATATTACCAGTTATCTGGTTTCCAGAGTACAAGCTCTGCATAGTTTGGGATCAGATGACCGTGTGTGGTAATGTCCCACTATATTATTATTAAAATATCTTCTTTTTAAAAAAATTGGTATACTTAAAGATTATCAATTTGTAGAACTATTCAGCGTGACAATGATGCTATCCTTCAGGATACGAGTCCAGTAGATAGCGATGTGGAAGAATTTTCAGTCCCTATTTCCCAGACATTTGACATTCAAGGACGTGTGACGTCCACCAAGGATAGTTAAAAGCAAGAAGAGCATCGTACCCAGGAGTAAGAAATTAAAGTTATTTATTTATTTATTTATGGAAACTGTTAATCCGTATGTGTTATATTTTTTATCCTAGAATAGGTTTGCGCTTGCAGTCTACGATGGAATGCGCTTACCTAATAAATACCGATTCACTCGTGACTTGAAGACAAGTAGATTATAGCTATAGGGAAACAGAGTTGCCGGCAACGAATTCCACAACTTGGCAGTTCGCACAATAAAAGTGGAGGCAAAGCGCTTTGTGCGTGCCCGTGGAATTTCCACCATATATCGGTGGCGCATAGCCGTACCTCTAGTTGTCTTTTGTGTAATTCCAACGCTCACTCATATTATGATATTACAAGGGAAAACTTATCTATACTTATGACTAACTTTAACTAGTTGTAATAGTTTGCCTGCACCTTCCAAGAAAGGGTCAGACAACACACTATTATTATAAGTTTTACTTTGTTATTAAGGTTAGAGCCACGGTGGCGTAGCGGAACGGGCCACGCCTTAGAAATATAAGGTCGCGGGTTCGATTCCTGCTGTTGTTCGATCTATGTGTGAGTTATTTCATCATCGCTGCTCAATATAGGTGAAGGAAAACACCGTGAGGAAACCGGCAGGTCTAAGAATTAATCATACGAGGACATGTGACATCCACCAACCCGCACTTGGCCAGTGCGTGTGGATTAAGGCCTAAACCCGTGCCATGCGGTGAGACACTAAAAAGGGTTAAATTGATAGCAAAGGTTAATTTCTGAGATTTGTAAGCTTTAAGGTTAGATTTTAAATAATTAATTAGTCAGATTGTAATTAGATTCTGTAAATGAAGCTATAAATCTGAATGTAAATTGCCAATAATGTTATTTAGAGCTAGATTAACTTCATCATGACAATTTAATGAGTTTGGAAGGCAACTGTAACTCGACCGTTACTTGTTCTCAATATTTTGCACCAGCTGAACATTATTTACAGTTTCTTACACTAAACCTGGTTATTTATGAGCTGATTTCGATAATACGACAGTACCTACTTTAAATTAAAGGCTTCATAAAATCCACCGACACGCGACATAGCTAAAAATAGAAACCGCATCAAAATCGATTCATCCGTTTAGCAACAAAGCACAGGGATGAGTCACCTTCGTCCGCGTGTGTACACCTTGAATTAGATCCCCACACGTGGTCCCCGGGTAGTGTAAATCAGGTGACAGTCAACTGGCGGTAGGCTTCCGCCGTGGTTAGTGACCACCCACCAGACAAAACCGCACCACCAAGCGGCCTTGTACTTAAATGTCTCAGTTCCATTTTTCCCTTGAGTAGGTATCCCACAAAATATTTATAAATACGAAAGTTTGTGAGGATGTTTGGATGTCAATCAAGCAAAAGCTGGACGAAATTGGATGAAAGGCCTTATATTTTTAGCCACTACGAGGCAAAATTCCTAGCGGAAGCTGGTGTACAACAATATCGTCTGTTCCTAATCTTAAGCGTGATGAGAGAGAAGTGCTAGATCGTGACTAAGTACACGTGAAGTCTAAGTGGGTTACTAAGACGTGGTGTAGTACTTCGTGGTACAAAACTAAGCAGTTAATGAGATAACAATGTTTGGCGTGTATTTTCTGTACCTCTAAGTACAGTTTGTCAATACGAAAAAAGTTTTCTAATCCTATTTGAAACTGCCAAAATGCTTAGTATTTATTGTCTTAGATTTACTCGAATATCACACGAAACAAAAAAAATCGGAACGCAACTTAAATATTAATGTTTGTAGGTAGTCAGTAATAATTGTGATTAATATTTTTGGACGTCAAATACCTCAGTCCACCCGGGAACATGAAGTCTGAAAAGACTTTGAAACGTCGGGATCTAAAATCTAAAATAATACGCGATAAAATCCGTTAAAAAGTGGTTTTATTTAAAAATGCTTTAGTATTATCTTAGATTGACGCGAATATCACACATTGAAATAAAACTACTTTTTAACGGATTTTATCGCGGTTTATTTTAGATTTTAGATCCTGACGTTTCAAAAATATTAATCACAATTATTACTGACTACCTCCAAACATTAATATTTAAGTTGCGTTCCGATTTAAGCAAACTGAGCTCACAGTGTCTTGTTTTATTTCAATAAAAATGCTTTTTCAAATTAACTTTTTGCTTTAAGAACGTTAATCAAACAGGAAATAAATTGCTACAAATTGAATAAAATGAATTGAAAATGAAGTAGGTAAAATAATTCGGAGATAGTGGGTAGGTACTGTGTGTAACTGTGTACTGTGTATATGTGTAAAAGTTTGTCGCACTGTAGCGATGAACTGAATGAACCGATCTTGATGCGGTTAGCCTAATTTAAAAGGAAAGTGAGCTTATTTAGAAACGTATTTTAAGCTCATTATAGCTAAATAGGTTTATAATTCGTTTGGCTTTGTCTGTCATCTTGACATTCATACTAGTTAGAAAGAGACAAAATCCATTTAGAACCACAGGCTACTTTTTATACTACGAGTATATTATTTTAATGTAGATAATAATATGAGATTTCTTTGGTATTTCATGCACACGTAGTTCAAGAGGCACGTGTCTTTGCATATAATTATCGCATTTTAGCACCTCTTGTAAAAGCGAGGATTAAAAGGTCAACGAACTGTTCAGTGCATCTAGAAAATGGTAGCAGCAGTTCGAAGTTATAAACTGGGGCCGATAAACGTTAATAGGTACGCCCCATATTAAGTTAAGTATATGGTGCGAACCATATAACACCCCATACATATTAGGTTATATGGTGCGTTGCGTCACCGATGTACGGTCGAATTCCACGGGCACGCACAAAGCGTTTTGCTTCCACTTTTATTGTGCGAACTGCCAAGTTGTGGAATTCGTTGCCGGCATCTCTGTTTCCCGATACCTATAATCTACCTGTCTTCAAGTCACCAGTGAATCGGTATTTATTAGGTAAGCGCGTTCCATCGTATACTGCAACATTGCTTCACATCAGGCAAGTTGTGGTCAAGCGCAAATCTATTATAGGATAAAAAAAATGTATGGCACCTAAACATAGCTGGCTAAAAGTGGGTGATATTCACCACTGCCTACATCTTTGGTAATACAGGATCAAGCGCTATGATGATGACTACAACTTACTATCTACCAGAGGCGAAGGGTGAAAATTTGAAAGAGCAAAGACAGTGCAAATTAAATCTATATATATAAAATCAATTGCTGTTCGTTAGTCTCGCTAAAACTCGAGAACGGCTGAACGGATTTATCTTATCTTGGTCTTGAAATGTTCGTGGAGGTCTACGGAAGGTTTAAAAGGTGAGAAAAATTCGATTAATTGCCGGGAAAACCCTAAAAACAGCAGTTGATTCTGGCAGTACGAAGTCCGCCGGGTCAGCTAGCGACATATTTTTCTTGGTTACCTAAGCCGACTCAACTTACTAAAAACTATGTTCTGCATTTTTGCTGCCATTTAAATCTTTTATGAGTTACATAATATTTAATTAAGTACGTTATATTGACCAATCCCTAAGCCTATGCCTAATCCAAATCCGGAAGCCGGTGGAAATCGTGTTATACTTCAAGAAACCGTATACCAGGAATATAGACCGTCTCACTAGTGCGACCTATTATCACCATCTAAAGTTAATGGGCACGAAGTTAGCCTTAAACAATCTCACAAATCGTGAGGTGGGTAATGTCAGTACCACTGTACCACCGTTAGAGACCCGTTCCTTCCTTATTATACACGATTCTTAGAAAATACATAATGTAGGTACAGTAAAATTTTACTAGGCATCTTAACGAACCGTGTGGCCTTAGAGCATTTAACATACGAAGTGTTATACGCAACTTCTAGTACAAAATTATTTCTACCTGTTTTTGGGGGAGGCTAAGTAGCCACGTACCAGGTTGAACCGTAAAAGATAATCGCCGTATCATCGGCATTACAAATAATGTCAGCATTACCATTAATAGTCAGGTGATGGATATCGTTTATGCACAATGTGAATAAAGTTGGCCCTAGAATACTTCCCTGTGGAACACCAAAGGAAATATCCTGTGAGCCACTCTGAAATTGGCCAATACTTACGCGGATTTTCCGCGTAGTGTGGCTTTAGCCTTAGAGTAACGTAACTGAAAGACTGGCAAAAGTTAAATAAGAGTAGCCGTGGATCGTGAGGAGTGACGTGCTTTAGAGGATAATGAAGGGAACCTATATTTAAGACCATATGGTCGTTCATAGGGCCTAAATCTTAACCCTGAGCTGCTTAATATTTTTTGTTAGAAATTCTCCAATAAGTAATTGCTTGATTTGGATATCTAACCTGGAACGTACATCAATGCTTGCACTACTTATTATCATTGAACCAACGCGACCCATACTTCGCTGTACCGGTAGAATGTGTAGGAAACAATTAAATGCTAATTATTCTGTAATTTACTTTCACAATAGGAAGCGTTAATGTGTAAGAGAGAGGACTTCCCATCTGCTAGTATCTGTTATTGTTTTTATAGTCATTAACGTTATATGCTGATGGTAAAGATCTCTGCAAGAAGGTAGGATGTAAACCGCGAGATCGCGAACGCGTAGGTATTACATCCCATTGATAGGAGTCTCTTCTCGGATATTTTAAAGTCTATTAAATACGTTCTATGGTGGTTAGGACCTTAGACCATTTAACACGGTAGGTACGAAGTACTTCTAGTACTAAATTGGTTTGTGGGGGGGGTAACCACGTATAGTACGTATAGTACACATGTAAAATTTGTAAAAGTTTCAAATGCACACGTAAAAAAAAGCTACACACAATCACAAAACGTGAACAGTTAAGCATACAAACTGTTCATGTAACTCGGCATAGAAGAACGCGAGCAATACCAGTTCCTTGTTAAATTTTCTAAGGTTAGGACCAACGCGTACGTGCACTCCGGCTCGAAGGACCATCAATCTCGCTGGATGGCAATTTCATTTCCCCGGAATAGAAGCTACTGATTGCGATGTCACTAGTATTTTGACAACTCCTTGAAAAGTACTTATATACCATGTTTTAATGTTTTTATACAATAAAGGAAGTACATAGAAGCTATATATTTAAAATAAGCTTACCTTGCTTAACGGAGACGTATTTATCGTTCAAAGCAGCTACAAACGCGGCTTGAGGCAAGCTGTCTTCTAGTGAGAACAGTTCGTCCCTGGTGACAGCGGTGGAGCGGGTCTTCAGCACCGCCTTAGAGCCGATAGGCGCTAGATAAGCTCCTGAGCCGTCGCGGAGCGCCAGGGCTCCCGCGTGGTACTCTGCGCTGAAGAGACAGTTCGATGTGCACTGGTCTTGGAGCTGCGGACAGTAATAATTAGGTTATAGGCCGACCGTTTAACTCGCGTAACGCCTATCGCCAAGATTCTGACTCCTCAAGCTACACAGACAGTTATGATGATTCAAGCGATATGGATATTAGTGACGAATAGTCTTACGTTACTTTTATCGGTGGTTAAATAGTTCTTTATGAGATTTAGTTAATGTTTTATGACTTTGTACTTCAGATGGCGAGACGCGAGTTAAACAGTCGGCCTATAATAATTGTTGTAATTTTGCCTTTTGTTCATGATAGTCGAAGTCAACAAGTTACATATAAACTTGGCTACTCTACTCAGCAGCGGTGGCGCAGCGGTACGGGCCTCGCCTTAGAAAAATGAGGTCGCGGGTTCGAATTCTGGTCGTGCCCACACATCTTTGTGTGAATTGTTTCATCTCCGCTGCTCAATATCGGTGAAGGAAAACATCGTGATGAAACCGGCATGTCTAAGAACTAATCATTCGAGGACATGTGACATCCACCAATCCGCACTTGGCATATATATTATTGGCAGCGTATATGGATTAAGGCCTAAACTGTCTCAACTCATAAGATAGTTGAGAGAAGACCCGTGCCCAGCAGTGGGTTGAAGTAACTCTACTCAGAACTCTGATTCAGAATGGCTGCGTAAGCAACATTTCTGCTGGTGGAGCAACAAATCTAGTTCTTGATAACGCTAATTACGAGTAATAAAATGCAAATAGAGGTATTTCATACAACAAAGTAGTTAGGTACTTCACAAAGCTCTCACGCATGTTAACTGGCTCCCAATGTTTCCACTGTTTCCAGTCTGTCGATGTCGATGGGAAATATATGGCCATTGTGTTTATAGTATCATGTTGCTATGTATCACAATATGGAATGGATGAAACAGTATAAGGCTGCCCACACGCCGCCGAATTTTTCACCTAATTTTATGATAGATGTCGTGCAACTCAATCTTTTTGCTATTTATAATAATAACTTGGTAAGAACTAGGTAACTAGAGCAGCGGTGGCCTTAGTAAAATAAGGTCGCGGGTTCGAATCCTGGTCGTGCCCACACATCTTTGTGTGAATTATTTCATCTCCGCTGCTCAACATCGGTGAAGGAAAACATCGTGAGGAAACCGGCATGTCTAAAAACTAATATCATTCGAGGACATGTGACATTCACCAACCCGCACTTGGCCAGCGTATGTGGATTCTCTCAACTATGTTATCAGTTATTATCAGAAGACACGTGCCCAGCAGTGGGACACTAAAAAGGGTTGAAGTGAAGTGAAGAACTAGGTAGGTAGGAAACGAAATTGGAATATTTTAAATAAAATTTTATTTCATTCATTGCACTACTCAACATGTGGGTGAATGTTGTTTTAATGGACACCACAGAATTTTGGAACAAAGATTGATATTGCAAGACTTAGGTTACTTAATATCCCAGGCATATGCTTCCTTGGGGTACTTTCGGTAACAAATACAAAACATCTTGAATCATTGAAAAAAATGCAGTAAAATTTTATTGAGCGTTGGCAACCCTATACAATTACAAATTGTATTGTCGCTTTGTTCTAAGTTTTTGTATTGAGATTTGTATATCAGCACTTTGTATTAGTAAGAACAATTGATAAACAATATAATTGTATCATCTGCAGATTAGCATAGTCAGGTTCCCAGAATTTGGTATCTGACCTCTTTTGATCTCTAACTGCTGCAAAATTTTCGTAATACATTTGGAAAGAAGGAAACATTGACAAAAGAGGTTACTGGGATGCCAATAGGTTACAAACATATCACTCCTGTGATTTCCAAAGCAGTTGGTAGATAATGACATGACAGTGGTCTTTGTAGCCATCTTTAGGTCGCATATCTAACATAAGGTAAACCCTTAGAGCATTTAAAACGGGAGGTGTTTATACGCAACTTCTGGTACTATATTGGGGGAAGAGCGAGTTGAAACAAATGTTGACCCAGGATTCGAATGCACTACCTTTATGATACCAGTAGATTAACGAGGCAAATAAGTAATAAATAGCCCATACTGACAAGTCCTAGGCTACTGTTATGATAATGAAAATGTTTGTGAGAACGAATGTTGAACAAATTTTAATTAATTTTACACACATTAAGTAGTCTATTTTAGGGTACTTTTGTCATAAATAGGGAACTTTTTATCTCCATAATAGGTGCCTTCAGGGTGCCTTAAGTATATACGATGAATGAAAGAAAATGATTAGTTTAAATTACTCACCTTGCCACCAGCACTCAAGTATTTGTTGTTACAAGTATGCAGCGCATACTTCCCGCCCTCATCAGCTCGGAACTCGAGCGTGAAGAGTGTGTCCTCGCCCCAGGGCACGTTGGCATCCACGTGGATCTCGTCCAGGGACTCCGAGAGGTGGGCGAAGCGCTTGCGACCGATTGAACGGAGATTCACCTGTAGAAGATAGAATAGTTAGAAGAGGTACAACCATATTAGATCAGGCATCCCGATCCGCAAGATTCGGTCAAGCAAAACCCTATTTAAAAAAAATTTAAATTCTTAATCTAAAACAAATGTTTAGGTATAGTCGTAGGTAAAAAGGTAGGAAATACTTAGAAATGATTTTCCGACTAAGCTGTGGAATAAGGCCGCAGGTATCTTTGGATAAATAAACTTAAAGGGGGCGTCCATTAATTACATACGACATGACATAAAAAACATCTTAAAGGCAAAGATAGAAGGAAAGCGTGGTAGGAAGGCCAAGGAAACGATAGATGAACCAAATAAAAGAAAAGGTTGTTGTCATGTCATACAGGGAAGTGAAAGAAGCAGCTCTAGATCGAGCCAAATAGAAATAAATTCATCAAATGCACCACAAACAAGGGTTAATCTTAAATTAAAACAGACTGATTCTGTTATTTTCTACTGTTAAACACAGTCTAGGCAAACAAAGGTTTCCTGATTTCTCTGTATTTCAATGACACCCTGAAAGTCAAAATCACAGTGTACCTAGACATAGATAAAATACAGAGCGTTTCCTTAGAGGAAACGCTCTATAATCTAGCTTCGAATATTCCCAAAAACTATTAACTCTTTAAATCTAAGATGTTATCTATTTGGCTTAGCGTTAACACAATATAAGTACATAAATTACATGCGCTATCGTGCGCAAAGGCCGGCTGCGGCTGCGCAGGTCATCGGCCTGGTCTGTACCTGTGTGGTACTTGCTACAGACTAAATTAAAACATCTGGACTACATTTGTGTTAAGATTGTAAGCTGCCTCAACTTAGCAGGAGATGACCCCTAGTGATGATTCCACATGTCTTGTTGCTAAAAAAAACGCAATAAATTGCGACAGCGGTTTTTATTACGTTTTATACGCATCGGCACTTGAGTTCTAATGTTGAAGATGTTCAAAGGGCTCTCAAATCCGTATAATACGAAGATATATTTTAGTATTGTCTTAGATTTACGCGAATATCACACATAGAAATAACTACTTTTTAATGGATTTTATCGCGGTTTATTTTAGATTTTATATCCCGAAGTTTCAATTGTGATTAACATTTTTGGACGTCAAATACCTTAGTCCACACGTGAACATGAAGTCTGAAAAGACTTTGAAACGTCGGGATCTAAAATCTAAAATAAATCGCGATAAAATCCGTTAAAAAGTAGTTTTATTTCAAGGTATATTTTTCTCACCAATCTCTTTTGGAATAATAGCTTATAAAAAAATACGAACCTACTTTAATGTTGTAACAATAATTCAAAACCCGCTAAACCGATTTTGATAAAATTTAAATGCAACGGAAATGAAACAAAAAAACAACAAATTGAAACAAAAAATGAATTATAAAAACCAGTTTACGCTTGGCGGAATTATTACGTAACATTAAAAAAACAGAAACAGTCGAATTGAAACCTTTTTCTTTTTGAAGTCGGTTGAAAAGAGGAATTTATGTAGATGTGTAATGTACGATTACATTTGTAGTTTCATTCGTAAGGGATACAAAGCATACCAAGACTGACATGGCCAGATTTAATACACCTAGCTCCTCCTTTTGCGCACCACAGTCAATCCTGGCTTACAGGAGTCACGGATGCACTTGTTGCGGTAAGTTCACTTCAACCCTTTTTAGTGTCCCACAGCTGGGCACCGGTCTTCTCTCAACTATCTTACGAGTTGAGTTTAGGCCTTAATCCACACACGCTGGCCAAGTGCGGGTTGGCAGATGTCACATGTCCTCGAAATATTAGTTCTTAGACATGCCGGTTTCCTCACGGTGTTTTCCTTCGCCGATATTAAGCAGCGGCGATGTAACAATTCACACAAAGATGTGTGGAAGCGACTGGGAGTCGAACCCGCGACCTTATATTTCTAAGGCGAGGCCCGTACCGTACCGCTGCGCAAGCGCCACCGCTACTCGTTGCGGTGAGTTATGTGCTGTCTAAAGAGGTTGAGGCATACAAACAGATGCGGGAACGTCACCGTCCAGGAAGGACGTAGTGAATACGTTACTAGCGTTTTATTTTATTACTTTACTATCTCATTCTGCCCACCAGACACTAAAGTGCAGTAATAGGATGATTTTTCGTTCTATTAGTGATTCTGAAAGCGGGTTTCGTAAGGTTTCTGCTGAATTAACTATTATATCGGACAATTTAGGTGGTTTTTATTTACAGTTTTACTCTTTTATATCAAATTCTTAACTAAGTATATGTCGGAGAGTGATAAATAATCTATGAACGACTCGATAAGTTGGAGATGGCAGCACTGGTAAATCGAGTATAATAATCGGATGGTAACATTGATGTGTCATTGTCATTTTGACATTTGACGTTTGGCGTGTGAAGTTGTTACTGAACGAATTTCTGTCAGTGGCGCGATTGGACTGGAGACTTGCTCTTGTACCGTCGCCTGCGCCGGGTGTGCGCACTGATTGATAAAAAATACGACATTGCGGACACAATTAACGTGGATTTGGATTCTAACCCGTTCGAATCTGCGTCATATATATGGCGTTTGCTCGCAATCGTTATTATGCGGTTACTGCACTTTAGAGTCTGGTGGGCAGCATAGTTCTGATGCTGGTTCCATTAAAGTACAAATGTGATCACGTCGCCACCGAGCTGGCAGAGCATCAATCTGCACTTATCTAGACACAGAACTGATTACTGAAAAGGACCGACGACGGATAGGAATGCAGAGTAATGCAGACTGTATATTCGCTTTTTATTGCGTTATTACACCGATGTGTGGCTGCGTCGGAGTTTCTTTTTTATGAACATTAATAATGGATTCCAGAGAGATAAGATACTTATCTGCAATCTTCTAGACTCGTATAATTATAATTTTATAGTTATAGTGGTGGGTTCGATATCTATCACGTACCTGTGGTCTGGCAGCAAGATGGACGTGCCACAGCTCCGCGTCACCAGGAACCTTAGCGGTGCAGGTGAGCTTGTCGGAGCTGGAGCCGAGGAAGTAGCCACGCTCCACGTTGCGCAGCGCCCAGCGCCCGCTGTTGTCATCTGATACACTGGTTGGAGAGAAAAGATAAATTCATATAGAAATACTTATCTATAGCCTCTGGCTTTGCCTAGTTCTAAAATCGTATAGATAAATTGGATGTTGACTCCAGTAGAAAGAAGTTAGAAGATCACGCTCAAAAGTTGTAAATAATACTTAAACAATAAAATCGTTGAATTGTTGGGCCACTCAGTGTTCTGTCCATTTATGAGGAATAAATTTATGCGATTCTTATAGACCGTTAATGTGTTTATAGTAATTACTACAAGTCTAATCAATCAACCCGTTTGGGGCATAGTAAATAACATTTTACTTACAATGACAAATTGATAAGTCTATAGATAGACCGTTTAACTCGCGTATCGCCTATCGCCAAGATTCTGCCTCCTCAAGCTGCACAGACTGTGATGATGATTCAAGCGATATGGATATTAGTGACGAATAGTCTTACATTACTTTTATCTGTGGTTCAATAGTTCTCTAAGAGATTTAATGCATGATTTATGACTTTGTACCTCAGATGGCGATACGCGAGTTCAACGGTCTATCTATATAGGACATGTTTCTCCCTATTTCCGAATAACAATGAACTAGAAACTATCTACCTCATCATCAATATTGCCAGACATACCATTGAACAATAGTGCAAGTCATAACGTGAAATGAGACATTATGGAAACATCTCGGCAGATATTGAAAGGCAAAAGCCACCTCCACCCCTACTGTGGTTAATTTGAATGTGCTAGCAAAGGGGATTCAGCCCTTCTTGACACTGGTTCCAGAAATAGAAATCGGTAAATGTTATACAAGTGACTTGAAAGTATTTTCTTTGTCGTTAAGTTTAACATATTATTATCTCGTTGATGTTATAATTCGTGGACTACGTAGATTGTTTACCAGACAGAAAAATTGAGGGCAAAGTAATAGGGCGAAAATTTTTCTGGGCCACAATTACAGTTTTGGGGGCTGAGTCACCTTCGTCCGTGGGTGCAAATCAGGTGACAATCAACTGGTGGTAGGCTTCGGCCGTGGTTAGTGACCACCCACCAGACAAAGCCGTATAAACTTTCTAGAATACAGATGTCAACATAAATAAAACTGCCTAAACACGATTTCAAAGGCACTCGAACATAATTTAGGACATAACAATGGCACGCGCCTGCTCTAAACCACTCAACCTTCAGGTAACCTTTACAATTTTCAATGAAAATCTACTTTATACGGTTCAAATAGGGTTGGGATTTCAGTGGGGTTATCGTAGTCCGTAAAAACTCTCCCCTTCGGTTGTACCTCCTGTGTTAGTGTAAAAAGATCAATAAATTTGGGGTTAGCTCCGGTTATGTTTACGAGGTTTGTTTGGATGGTAAATCACTAATTACTGTGGGGTTTTGATTGGTTCCACTTTGCTGAAGTATTTACCATAGTTTACAGCTTTTCCGTTATTTAACTTACTATATAAAAATAAGTCGGGTTTTCCTTCCTGACGCTATAACTCCAGAACGCACGAACCGATTTCCACGGTTTTGCATTCGTTGGAAAGGTCTCGGGCTTCGTGAGGTTTATAGCAAAGAAAATTCAGGAAAAAAAATCAACAGAAAAGAGGGAAAATGTTACATAAAACGAAGCCATCTGGTGGCGAAACGGAGTTCGCCGGGTTTACTAGTTTTATATATTTCTGAAGTTCGAAAGTCTTTTGGCAGTGTGTTCAAAATTGTAAAACTCCAAATAACGGGTAAGATTAAAACTTGGTAGGTAATCTAATTTCAGACAATTCGTTTATTATGGATTAATAAATGGATATTAGGTATAATACGTACATTTAATTACAACATCAAGATACAATTGGACAAGAAAAATCAACCAAACTACCTACTCAACACAAACTTAAAGAAAGAACTAAACTAAAGCCTAACTATACTAATGCATCAAAAAATTCTTCCGCATCTTTATCTCCCGGGAACGTACCCAGAAGGCTAACAGCATTGCCGCGTTGGCAACACTAACACTGTTCCTTTGCCGAAAAAAAAGAATAGAAAAAAAAAACCAGCCTTCCACTCACGTGTGTTGTCAACTAGGACTTTCTATAACTCCTTGAAAAATGAACGTGGATAAACACTTTACTATTCCTATAATTTATAGTTCCTAGGGAAGTTTTTTAAATGTTGCCGGACTAAGCCGGGGAAATAAGTTAGCTTTAAAGACACAGTGAACAGCCATCTCAGAATTGGCGCCTGAATACTTTCCAAACAATCTAAAGTTAACCACGAGCTATGAATCACCCCTGATTCATTTCATCCCTTTTATTTGGAAAGCAAACTGTGACTCAGATTTAATGTCTCCAAATATCCAAAATATTGGATGGATTTCCCATGGAATTGAATCAGTCAAGTTATTGATAGAATTTAAAGAAAGAAAGAAAAACATTTATTTGACAAAGACAGGACACACAAAATTAAATGATAAAAAAAGAAACACAGAAAAAAACCAATCACAAATGTAAAAGAAGCGAAAAAAAAATAAAAACAAGAGTAAGTGTGACCTATCAGTGTCAAACGTGGACATTGCTCAGTAAACGCTGCTGTGAGTGCCTACTAGAGGCGACCTACAACACTGATTTTCAGCAATGTCCATATTCCCACAGTGTGACGCCAGGTGCCAAGGTTGCCAAAAGATCAAACCTGCATAATTTTTTTGTGAAACAAAAAACATGCATTAAGAAAAAAAAGCAAATAATATTATTATCACCTAGTCACCAACCATTACTTATTCGTTAATTCACTACAAAACAAGTATTTATTTATGTAGGAAATTTTCGAGTTACCGGAATATCGTTGCTGATTAATATCCATTTAAAAACTATCTAAGCTAAACGCTATAAATATTGTGTTTAAATCTTAAACAAAAAGTAAACCCTCATTGTTAAGGAAATAATGATGACCAACACTATTTTTATAGAAGGAGTCAATGGCATTCTGAAGGTCATCAGCGATAAGCCGTGTCACAACATTATGGCGCATTGAGTTCTTGTGCATATCTAGTTAGGTCAGAAAAACAAATTCCTATACAATCAATTAAAAATATAACAATAAAATTTATACCTTGTAACCACGTTAAACAAACAAAAAACCTACTTAAGTAAGTATATTTTTTGTATTTTTTAATTCAAAATTCATTATTATCTCGTAAAATAGAAATGTGAAGCATCTCATGAACGATCACAATTTGTTTACCGCCATAAATCTTAAGTAATGGAGCAATTGCCGCGCAAATGTCACGCGACGAAAAAAAAAAGATGAATTACTGTCAGTTGGTACAACAACCTCTTGTTGGTGAGTCATGAAGCCAGATACACACCACACGTATTAGTATACTACGATAGGGGAATACGAATAAGGAATAGGATTATACGAAGTATAGTAAAGAATAGAAAAAGTAAACGAAGAGTATGGATTGGCAAACGCAACATGAACCCCCTTCGTCGTATAAGTGAGACGAATATGTGAATCTGGCATACTTATAACCTATGCATTTTTGTACCTCTAGAAACCTATTATAGACTTAAAAAATCAATTTAGACTAAATAAAACAAGCCGAAGATGATGATGAAATCCAACAATATACAGTCGAGACTTAACAATTTGACTTTCTAGAACATACTATTTGTTTCTGAACAACATTGATGTGGGATCTAAGACAGTTCAGTGGCTGTGTCCAGGGATTAGGCCAGATTTCAATCCAAGCTTCTTCACCGCGGTCAATATTGATCAAAGCTTACAGGAGTAACAGTGCGGGATTGTAGTGTTAGGTTGAAAGGTTGAATTGTAAGGGATTCCATCTTAGTTTTAAGTTCAACAGATCATACTAAAGTAAGAAGAAAGCTAAGGCGTAAATAGGAAATGACTTAAATTAACTTATTGTTTAAAATCTACAGTCCATCAAATCTAAGAAGTACCGTTTGACGTTTCACTGTTTTCTATTAAATTAGCTTTATAGAGGCGTAATTCACACTATTTTTATTAGTTTTCTTGTAAAATAATTGAATTATGATGCTTTTTTTATTTTAACTTAACATAAACAATTTTCATACAAAAAATAAAATTCCAAATGTACTACGTTTAGAACTGTCAAACGGTACTTCTTAGATTTGATGGCCTGTAAAGGCTCAAGTTTCAAAGACAAATAATTGATTGGCTCTACGAAAGAAGTGACAAGCAAGTATGCATTAATCACAGTTATACTAACTATTGAGGAAATGCCGAATCATTAAAGAAATCTCGCCTCAAGTATTGTTGTGTTAGGTTAATAATAGGTACCATCGATCGACCTACATCACTAAAAGTGGTAAGAGTTGAACTTCACGACTATATTACAGGTATAGGCAGAGGTACAATTATTGCCATTGATTTTTAACCTATTAAACAAGTAGGTTCTTTGACAACACGGAAACCTTTTGAAACTAATGCTGTGCAATGGTGACTCAGCTTATGAGCGCTCCTACATACGTACCGTACCCTCACGCATTTTCTCTAAGGATAGGCAGAAGCTATAGAGCCACTTGCTATGCACTGACCACATTTCCTTGCCTTCATTAATATTCATACATCTGGCCATACATGCACGGCGGTTATGGGAGCTACGCCGTCCTTTTTGAAGGACATCACTGATTAGATCAGAGATTGTCCTTCTAGACTCTAGAAAGCGTCCTCACCCAATGCGAACGTCTCGAATTATTGGGAACTTTAAAACATTTGAATAAAATTAGTATTACCTGATGTGGAACTTGCTGCCTGGTTCCTTCTCTTCTGACTCGCAGGTCACGTTGCCGAAGGAGTCCACGGCCAGATATTTGTCCAGGTGGGACCGCAAGTAGATCATACCTGATAAAATCACTGGTTATCAACTGCTTGAATGAAACAAAAGAAATTAACGTGCCTAGATTTTTGCGTGTATTTCGTAGTTTTTTTTTATCCTATAACTAGCTTCCGCCCGCGGCTTCACCCGCATTATTGATCTCACTAATCTTGTTTCTCCATACAAACTTTGGAACCCCGTTTCACCCCCTTAAAGGGTGAGTTTCGAAAAATCCTTTCTTAGTGCACTCCTAGACCCCATAAGGGACCTATGTGCCAAATTTAGAGTCTCTAGACCCAGCGGTTTGGGCTCTGCGTTGACATGTCAGTCAGTCAGTCAGTCAGTCAGTCAGTCAGTCAGTCAATCAGTCAGTCAGTTTCTTCTTTTATATACTTAGAAGAAGAAGAAGAAGATAGGCTTGCGCTTGACCACAACTTGCCTGATGTGAAGCAATGATGGAGTTTACGATGGAATAGTGTTTTATCAAATTATTATTAACATTATTAATACGATTCACCATTTTGGTTTTTGTTTTTACAATCCAAAACCAAACAGCTTTTTGAGAGGCAGGACACAGCGATTTTAGTTACTCCTTCTTTGAATTTGAGCCTCACTATTGTCATAGAAAAAATTTTTTGGTTGTTCCCAAGTTTGAGTAAGGTGCCTTGGAAGTATATTTTCTCCTAATTAAATTAAAGCCTGTTCCGATATCACAAGGTTGGTGTAGTTTAACTATATTTTATTAACATCCGCGTATTTTTTTATTTGCAACACAAACTTTGTCTTGGCAATACCAAAAAATAAATAAATTTTCCAATTTAATGCAGTCGTTTGGAAGTTATGAGCGTAAACATTTCGGAGATTCATTTTAATTCAAATTTTTTATAAATTTGATTTATCAAAGATAACATTATAATGCGATGTCAATGTTATGGTGTAAATACAACTGTTATGGTGTTCGTGACTAATGATGTCTCCCCACCTGATATTCGCTTCTTTTCTGAACAAATATTGATCAGGTGGGGTCAGCTGTTCACCTTGACATGGGGAACGACCCTCACCCTTAATTAAATTGAGTTATCGATGGGGCGGCAGCACGCTACATCAATGAACAATTTTTTTTTAACACAAATAAGACGAACTACGAAACAAATCTCAGCTTAATATAAAATAATTCTTACTCATTCATTACTAATATTATAACTGCGAAAGTAACCCTTTCTATCGGTCTGTCGCGCTTTCACGCCAAAACTACTGAACCGATTTGAAAAAAAATTGGTTTGAGACCCGAGAAAGGACATAGGATAGTTTTAATCAGACTGCGCATAAAGAGGTTATGATTTTGCTCGAAACCGCGGGGAGGAAAGCTAGTAATAAACTGTTATGGAAAACCTGATTAATTTATTATACTAATCCATATGATTTTAAATCTAAAAATAGCATGTTGTGGTTTTGTGGATACTTGTATTTTCCTGGATTGTATTGTATGTACTTGTTTTTAATAGGTCACACTTCTTATTTTGACACTTTTTAATGACCTTCTAGTGATCTTCTATCAACCTCTTTAGTCGTAAATCCACACACGCTGGCCAAGTGCGGTTTGGTGGATGTCACATGTCCTTGAATGATTAGTTCTTAAACATGCCGGTTTCCTCACGATGGTTAATTTACCGATATTGAGCAGCGGTGATGAAACAATTCACACAAATATGTGTGGGCACGATTGAGGATCCGCGACCTTATATTTCAAAAGCGAGGTCTACACCGCTGCGCCATCGCTGCTCTTACAATAGATAACCAAGTGATAATTGCCAGCCCGCCCGCGTGGTTCCATGCCACGCACGCTTCACCGGTTTAATTACGAACCGGTTCACAAGGAGTTTTTGCGACAATTAGTAAAGGGAGATTGGCGGCAAAATTGACGCATATAGCTCGGAATTCTACTGATTTTTTTGTACAACGAAATTTAATTAAGTTGTCAGGTATTTGCATAATTAAAGGTTTACACGTATACGTGCATGTTAATTGTGATTGTATCTTAGGTTCGTTGAATTGAAGTAGGTACTTTTATTTTTACGGTTCCGGATTCTTGACGAAACTTACAATTTCTCGATGTCCGTCAGACGGATATTGTGAAATTCTATGGTGATGTTGATTGAGACTATATATTTATAATGGAGGAGTTTTACGCATGTTATAGTACTGTTTCTGCCAGATTTTGGGGAAGGGGAGGTAATCACGTACAGCACACATTATATGTCAAAAATGAAGTCTTTACACACTTAAATATATTTGTTTAAATTAAATTATAATAAATTAATAATAATAATTAAATTTTAACATTTATTAACTGTAATAATAATTGAATTATTCTTTAAATAATATATGATTATTTCTAATTTGAATTTATTGATCTTGTTGTGTTTTGTTAATTTAGTGACATTATATTTTATTGCATTTTATGATCCAATTAGTTGATCGAAATAAATGATTTATTATTATTATTATTTATTAAATAAAGGCGAAACACAAAACGTGAACTTTATGTTTATATACCTGTTCATGTTACATACCTCGGCAGAGGATAACGCGCGTAATAATAACAAAACCGTTATTTTCTAAGCTATGATATTTACAATAATAAATTTTAATGAGCAGCGGTAGCGCAGCAGTACGAGCCTCGCCTTAGAAAAATAAGGTCGCAGGTTCGAATCATGGTCGTGCCCACACATCTTTGTGCGAATTATTTTATCTACGCTGCTCAATATCGGTGAAGGAAAACATCGTGAGGAACCCGGCATGTCTAAGAACTAATAATTCGGGGACATGTGACATCCACCAACCCGCACTTGGCCAGCGTGTGTGGATTAAGGCCTAAACTCTCTTAACTCATAAGATAGTTGAGAGAAGACCTGTGCCCAGCAGTGGGACACTATAAAGGGTTGAAGTGAATAAATTATTCAAAAACGCTTGGTTACCAAACTGTTTGTCAAAAATTTATGGTGAACAGTAAATTTCCCGGCTGCTGCAGCTTCAACATCTATAGCACTTCAACAAGGCGATTATAAAACCAATAATTAGAACGTAGATGATGAACTTGGACCTTAGTCTCATCACGGCTAATAGTAAGCTCCGATTTTTAAGGAGTTACATTAAATCTTCCTCATCATTTTCGTACAGAATCTCTTCAAAAAAGCATTTATATCGGTATGTTGACTGCTTAACTACGCACCCTAGATAGCACATAGCTCGACCGATGGCCGAATATATTTTTATATAATGGTAATAAAATACATAGTTACTATGCGTTTCAAATAAGAATAGGACTGGACTCGCGGCTAACTTCATACCAAAAACCAAGCAAAAGTAACGCCAGCACAAAATATCAAACCACAGACAACAATATTATTTGGAAATGTATGGAAAAGTGATTTATGTCAAAACTTTACTTAAATAAGTAATTACAATGCAGCTACCTAATTAACTAAATTTACGCTCTAGGATACCACAAACTTGTACACAAATTCATATACACGGATAAAAACACACGTTTTAACTTATAACACCGCTTTTTGTCCTCGGAAGTTAGTAAAATATGTTCGTACTTAAATATTCGACTCCAATGTCCAATTTTACTCGAACGGCAATGAGATATACGCAGTTTAAATTTTTTTTCGTCGAGATGTTATTATTATATCGAACAAATATTTTTGCTCATTGTACTAAAAAAATGTGAAGTTGTTGCGCATTCCAGTCCAAGATGGCGGATTTCCAATCCTATTGTTATTTGAAACGCATAGTATCTAACAAACTTGACAACCTGTAATTATATTAAAAAGTTCGCTCCATTCTACATTGACTTTTACGACGAGTAAGGTTTTTGATCTTGAATCGTAAAAAGCCCGCAACTAAGTAAACTAATAAGCAAATAGCCTTATATCTACTTAAATGGTGAACATTTTACTTTTATGGGTATAAAAAGGATTATTTAATGAGGTTCGTTGTAGGCCTAGGTCGTAGTGTACAGGAAGTAGGGTTAGTGACTATGAAATATATATGAGTCATAGAATACTTCTGAATTACTAATATTGTAGCTCCAAACATAGACCATTGTATTTGCCTAGGTAGGAACAGCGGAAGTCTATAATTATTTGATTGATGAGTCTGAGGTCAAAGAGGTTTACCTTTTAAGAATAGGTATCTCCCAGTGGCGGATTTATTCACCAGAACACAAGGCTGAGAGCGGCAGATTTTAAGGGGCGGCAAATTAAATTGTTATTCTTTTTTGTCTGACAAAATAAAGGGGTCTCTTATTCCTAACTCGTCTCGTTATTGGTCACCAAGGGCATTAAATTATTATATTACAAGTTTCCACGAACAGCTTTGCCCGCGAGGTACCTACTGGTACTTGGGATAAAAAGAAGCCTATGTGTTCTGTTAATCCATAATCTATCTCTGTGTCAAATTTCATCCAATTATGGCCAATAGTTTTTGCGTTAAAGAGAAACAAACGGACATCAGATATTCATACATTCTTACAACCTTTCTCGTTTATAATATAAATATTAGTAGGTAGTAAGATTGTTTAATTATAATATTTATAACTCTTTGTTATTAACGAAAATGTATTTGCCCGCTTAGCTCGCGTTTTCAACAGCTATGAGCATAAGAAGTATTATAACACTGCCTATTCCCCTACCTACTTCCCTATTCACTGCCACGGATGTGAGCTGAATGTAAACGAGATGAGGTACAGCAAAAATCGAATTGCAGAGGTCTAGAGACGAGGGGCGGCTACATTTGAATAGCCTACAGGACAGGCGTCAAATGTCTAAATCCGTCGCTGGCATCTCCAGAAATACTTTGTAAATAGCAAAAAACATGGGAAACAAAACTCGCAGATGTAATCTACAGAGGATTAGTTTCGGCAAATTATTGAATCCGATTCCCATGTCGGTGATAAAGCAAATTTTTAACGAACTAGTTCCTAGGCCTGAGGCAATTTGCTCTTTAATAGAGCTATTCGATATGCCTCTGAATTTGGTATGTCCAGGTCAGTCTAACCTGGCTGCTTATTTGTTGCTTTGCTAGTATACACCAGCAGGCTTGCGAGCATTTTTATGTAACAAACTGATATCATTATGATCAATCCGAGCATTACATTGGGAAACTGAAGGGTCCGGGGTGGTAGTTTTGTTCCAGTGAAAAGACAAAGCTTCCAGCCGGGTAAGGTTTGACGGCCTGTGACCGCGGTAGCAGCAGTTATTGTCGGGAAGTTGAATAATGTGTGCTAATCGCCTTCAATATCGGTGTAGGAAAACATCATGAAGAAACCTGTATGTCTTAGTACCATTCAAGGACATGTGACGTCCACCAATCTTAGCCAAGTTATGTGGATCGAGGTAATTTTTTTCCTGAATCTTTAGGTAATTGTGAGAAGTCCTGTGCCCAGCAGCAGGACATTAATGAGTTGACAATTTACTGCTGATAAGAAAGCAATATTTAGAGCAACTTTACAATTTGACTTCACCCTATGATCAGAGTATAATACTTACTGTCATTAGCGTTTCCTGAAGCCGGTTCCAAAGTCCAGATCTGTTTCTTCTTCAAACTAGTGCCATTAGCGTTGATCTTGAAGCCGAAGGTCTCTGCAGTGAGGTACCGGTACCTCGAGTTAATCAACCCAATGGTCCACCAGCCGCGCTGCTGGTTCTGCGTGATGATGTCACCAGCGCCGTTCATGTCTCCATTGCTGTGTCCGTTCATTGTGGAACTGGGGACAAAAGAAAGTAAAAATTACGTACTATAAAAGTTAAAACATTCTCATCATCTTTATCAGACAAGTACAATCTTAGACAATTTAACATGGAACGGGTTTGCCCGTGTTCCACATTGCCGAAGTACTTGAACAGTTTGTATGCATCAACTGTTCATAGTTTGTGTCTGTGTGTAGGCAGCTTTTATTTAGGTACGTGTTACGGACTCAGCCTACACTGAATCCGCTGAATAGCGACATGGTTACTATTGACGTCAATCATCCGTTTGCTGAGTCGACGCCTCGTGCCGCCGCCTCGTGTCTTGGGTAACCAGTAACCTGAATACGATCCCGCTGACGCTGACCCCCGCGCTCCGCAGTCCTCACCGTCGTGGAATACGTAGAAACTAAGAAAACTCACTTCGGTACTAGCATCGTCCGAGTCTAGGTTTAAGTCTAGGTTTAATTGTAACTTTATTGTAATAAATTAATATTTTAAAATCATTTTCGGTTTTTTTCGATCCTCCGGCTGCCACCTTCGTAATTTAAGTGTGTATTTGTAAAGACGCTTCAACTTTTACATGTAAACATCTAAAAATTTGCACACCTTTTAAAGTAGAGTACGGCTTAGGAAATAATAAAGGTATCACCCCTTAATCACCTGTATTTAAGCAAATAAATTATTTTGATTGTACCTCGCCTCCCCTATCTGGCAGAACCTTTTAGTACTATAGGCCGTTTAACTCGCGTATCGCCATCTGAGGTACAAAGTCATAAAACATTAATTAAATCTCTTAAAGAACAATTTAACTACAGACAAAAGTAATGTAAAACTATTCGTCACTAATATCCATATCGCTTGAATCATCATCACTGTCTGTGCAGCTTGAGGAGTCAGAATCTTGGCGATAGGCGATACGCGAGTTAAACGGTCGGCCTATAGAAGTTGGGTATGACACCTCCCGTGTTAAATGCTCTAAGGGTAGAATTTGATGAAAAACTTGGTTGTTATGTATGTATATGATGTTCTTTCGTTAGTATCAAAGAATATAAAGAGTTATGAGAACACATCAATCAATTTAACGCAGTCTTAATTATACCAACAAAAAATCTGAGTAATTAACCACTTATCTAGCCCCTGATCAAACAAGTCCATCTCACTACGGAAGCGTGTCAAACAATCTGGATGCTTACCAATTAAGGATAGTTATAATAACTGGTAGACTTAATAATTGGATAATTGCTTGTTTACACAAAATGTTTACCATATAATAGTTCTCTTTAAACTGGGGTGTTAGAGAAAGGAGATAATGTAACAGGTTTCCGGCTCGAAGGACCATCAATTTATAATCCATCAGAATTCTGTTGTTTGAGCCAGATTTCCGTAAGTTTCGATTTGTAATTTGTTGAAATAAAGTATAGTCGCGTCTCCGGGACCCTATAAAACTGAGTAAAATATGCTTGTTTGCCAACTTTTAATATAAAAATCAATAAAAAATTATTTGTTGATGTGTATTGTAGATTACTGTGAACGTAGATTAAGCCGATGCAATCGCACTACATAACTCAGTGTAAGCAGTTAATAACAATAAGCTTCGATTGCCTCAAGTCATTGTCTGTGAACCAATGAAGCGGCGCATGGGCATATTTACGACTTGTTTCATTACTACATGGGATTTCCTTTTTTGTTACAGAATAATTACCGCCTTGACTCCGAGGATTTGTTTAGCAAAGTGGGCAAAAATGCTTCGACCCTGACATGTAAAATTTCAAATAATTTGCTTCTGTTGCTAAATAGCTTAACTACAAATTAATAATTTAGTGAATCGCCTAGCATGATAAGACGCACAAACCTAGCAGATTCTTTTAAACCTAGCTGTTCAGGCCAAATAACGCCTGATAAATTTTAATAGATAGCAACGCACATCTTCGTGTTCAACGTCGGGCGATCGGCGAAGAGGCGTACGTCGGCCATTACGCAGTGAAGCTCCGTGCTGTCAACAGCGATTTTTCATACATTCTATTTGTAAACCTAAAGATCACCAGTAAACTATCTAGTAACAGTCTCAAGGAGGTTTTACTTCAAAGTCCCTTGGAGAATCTACGAAGAAGACAGGCGTAATCGCGAGCTAAGAACCATTTCGATAATAGTCAGCTTAAAAAACCGCATAAAGATCTGTACAACTGTTATTATGCTTGTATCTGTATACACACAGTTGCTTTAATGTGCTGGTGACGAGCCGCGATTTGTTTTTTGTTAATTAATCGTACAGGGACGTGTCGGGATCGTGTCGATGCGACGAGCCGGGCCTGACTCATCGCACGCAGTCATATATGTTAAACTTTTAACACCCCTATTTTTTGCTTTAAGATTAGTCACAGCCGAATAAACAAAACCCTTTTTTATTTTAGTAAAAAAAATACGTATGATGAATACTTAGTCTTACCTATTCGTAAAAATCATAGAAGACTCTTTAGTTAAAATGGACTCTTGTCTCTTTCTTACTAGAATAAAGACAAACGAATTATAAACCTATTTTAGCTATAATGAGCTTAAACGACGTTTATAAATACGGGAGTTATAATGAAAAAAATGCTGATATTCACTAATACATATTTTATTTTGAAAATTAAGTAGTTAACAATAATAATTGTTAATTCATTTACGTACGTTTTACTGGCTGCGCAGGATACCGTCACGGTGGAAGCCCAAGGGCGCGGGTCAAAGCCTTGCCTTTCATTGTCAGTGGTTACTCACAGATTGAGTTGTCAGTTGTCAGGGTATAGGCGCGGTGCGTGTGAACCTAGTACAACTAGATTAGGTCTATTGTGTGGTTATTTCGATAATGAATGATCTAATTTGGTATTTAATGGGTGTCTTCCGAGGTACTATGTGTTTCTCCGCCATATTGGACCGGAATGAAACCTTTCCATTTTTAGTACAGTGGGAAAAAACGAAAAAAAAATCACTACTAGCTTTCCACCCGCGGCTTCGCCCGCGTGTATGTCGGTTATCGCAAAACATTACCTTTTTTTTGCGCAGTCGGATAAAAACTATCCTATGTCCTTTCTCGGGTCTCAAACTACCTCCGTATCCAATTTCATCCAAATCGGTTCAATAGTTTTTGCGTGAAAGCGTAACAAACAAACTTACATTCGCATTTATAATATTAGTATATTCACTATACACATGAAAATTTAAATGTCTTATTCTTATTTATTACCCATAGTAAACAAGTATTATATCGGGTACCTATTGTGTAAAGAACCCGATTTTTATTGTTTACTGTTAAATTCGAAATTTAATAAAACCATCGGCCTAGTCGTAAATTTCTTAATCGTTAGAGCTTTCAAAATTAAAGAAGTCGCAACAAATCGGTCCATCATTATCTTTGAACACAGACACAAGTACGTCCAATTTATATTTATTAACACTCCTCACTTTCGTCGGTGGATTTTCAACCGACTTCAAAGAGATGAGGTTCTCAATTCGAATGTATGTTTTTTTTGTTTTAATAAATAAAAAAAATAAACCCTAGCAAATAAAATTATTACTTTTCAATTTATTTCTTAGATAACCCTAACTTTTAAAGAGATCTCCAATTTTCATAAATTTGTCAAATTTAGATTTTATTTTTAAAATATTAGGTCAAATTTAGCACATCAAAAGTGATATCGAAATACTTATACCTATAATGCAAATTAATTTCTGACTTCACATAAACATTAGTAACGACTTGAAGAATGTCTGGTTTCAGGTATAGTATAGCCTTTCGGTTCAGGTTGTATAGCGTGTATGATGGTGTAGACAGGATTAAGTATTGTTATCGGAAAGTGTTAACCAGACTTATGGTATGCAAATTAGTGGCAATTGATCGATTTATAGCATGATAGGTTGGTAGTACGTAAGTCTGTAGCGTAATGTCCTTCCCCAAAGTTCAACATCATCATTCCCCTTGCCTTTTTCCTATTTCTATTGGGGTCGGCTCCCAGTCTTACCTGATGGGGCTAGCTACCAGAATTATACGAGCGACTGCCATCAGACCTCGAAACCCGTAGGGAACCAGTAGCCGAGATGGTTAGACCAGGTGATAGATTATATTGGCTTCTAACTACATGTAACGATTGTCATAGGCGGTTTAGCGTACTCTCTGAGGCACGGAGAGTAGTCCCTCAACCAACCAGACACCGAAACAAATCTTTGTTGTTACACAAATATTTTCCGGGGCGGGAATCGAACACGCGACCGCGACCTCCCGGGCACAGTATAGCCCAATCAGACAGCTTACTCCGCTCGACTACCGAGGTCGACCTTCCATACATTTCAACAATGTAGTAATTTTGTTTATAAATAAAATGGAATATAATGTGATTTGCGGTTGGTGAACATTTATAGGATAAAATGTAACAATAGGTTATCATAACGGTGTATAACAATCACAATATGTAATACACAATAGGAGGATGTTTACTGTAATAATTATCTCAATAGTTTATAAATGGCCTAACTTGTGAAGGACATTATAAGCGATGTTAAGTTGAGTTCTAAATAACTATGTTCTTACTAAATATGTACTAACTTTGACGGACCGGGTGGCGTGGTCGGTAAGATACTTGCTTTTCGCGCCACATGTTGTGAACGGCCTCGCCTTTGAACCACCAACCCGCATTTGGCTAGCGTGTGTGGATTGAAGATAGTAAAGAGAAGACCTGTGCCCAGGGCCACCGGGTCAAGAGGGCCTCCGACGACGTGCGTAAGCAATAATTAATTTAAATCTCATAATTTTTTATTTTAGGTATTTCAGAAATGACAAGAGTCAAAAAATCTCATCAGCTTTATATGATCTAATAAAACATTTTGCGGAAAAGAAAGCAAGGAGTGCATTTGAACTGTGTGGAAATTTTTTGGAAAAAGCGAAAGATAGAAAATATGATGAATAAATATTTATTTTAATTTTAGGCACATTTTATTTTCTTTTCTGAGAAATCTTTACCCTTCATAAGGGACCCAAAACAATTTTTTATTAGGTGCCACGCGAAGGCACGCTACGCGCTGCTACCCATAAGTTATACAGGCGTTACAGAACAGATAATACTTCGCTGAAGGTCTTGTGATGTTACACTCGGTTAAGTTATTAAATAACATGCCGGTACACCGCAGACATGTTGTACCTAAATGAAACATTATGCCGACAACTACAACGCGACGATTCGCCGCATCAAATTTATTATTTCATTTTCTTCGTGTATAAAAATTCCAAAAATCGCTCGCTTTATATACAAGGGTATGTACTTTGCTTCCACTTAAATTGTGTGATCTTTAGAATAACAAGTTGATTCTGTACTTTCTTCCATGGTGTGAACTGCTACCGGCATCTGTTTCCTGATAACTATAATCTGCCGTCTTGAAGTCGCGAGTGAATCGGTATTTAAAATAAAACTACTTTTTAACAGATTGTATAGCGGGTTATTTATTTTTACTTTTTTTTTATTCGCATAAATTTAAGAAAATACTATATGTAGGTTTTTACGTACTGGGTAAACCTTTCCATCGTAGACCTTGTCACTGCTAATCTACGTAAGTTATGGTGCGCGCCTATTATAGGATAAAGTCAGTAAGTAAGTCCGATACCGATGCATGCATCGCTGCTGCACTATTGGCACTGCCCGCAACTAATTGAGCGAGCATCGACAATATATCTACTTTTTCTCTTCGTTATGAGTTTGTCTAGGAGCCTAGTGGTTTGCGGATTGGAGCACGGCCATATCTAAGAGTAGTATGCTATGACCCCTTAGAACATTTAACACTGGAACTTATGCTCGCGCCTCCCTCTAGCGAGGTACATGAACAGTTTGTATGCACAAACAGTTTTTTTAGATTTTGTGTGTAGCTTTTATTTACGTGTGTGTTTGTAAGGAGGCTTCAACTTTTTGTAAGTGTGCGTGCGCGTGTAAAAGTAAGCGTGTAAAATTAATAGTACTGTTGTACATACGTGGTTACTTAGCCTCACCCAAAACAATTTAGTACTAGAAATTGCTTATAACACTTCCCTGTTAAAAGTTCTAAATATAATAATAATAATAATAATAATGTGGAAGTGTCCCGTAAGTGGCTAGTGGGCACGTGAGGCTGGACCCTTAGGGAGCCAATGATCGGGTAGAATGCCGTGGGACACCGCTCTACTCCTCTAGCCCCTCAGAATATGTTGCCCCTTGTCGCTTCTTTCAGCGGCCATACGGGGGCCCATTTATTGAGTGGGCGAGTCACCCCCTGCCATTTTATCCGTGTTAATTTGCATTGGTCAGGCAGGGGCCATAGTCCATCCATAGTCCTAGTTACCTAATCCATTAGCACCCACCACCATAACCTAGATTTTAGTTCCTATATTCTGCAATAGTCCTGCTCTAACCGGGGATTGTCCTTTGTTGTACCTATATGGTGCGAACAGGGATAATCGTCGGTTGGTGCCACATTACATTTAGAGTAAAATTGTCTTACGGGCCTCTACGTGTTGGCTTCGGCCCCACGCACGCCTTTTAAAAGTCCGGAGCTCCATAGCTCCGAGATAAAAAAAAAAGACAAACATAATAATAATAATATTGTGGGACATTAACACACACGGTCACCTGATCCCAAACTAAGCAGAGCTTGTACTATGGAAACCAGATAACTGGTAATATACTACATATAATACTTTTCTTTTGTAAATATATATTTAAATATAGATAATTACACCCAGACTACGTCTTTAGCATCAAGAGAATGACGAACCAAATAGTTATCTAAACATCTTTCTCACGAACTTCAGTTCTGACTTCCTTTATCATGAGTCACGTAGACAGTATAATGTGTTTCTACTGAACCCTTATCAAACTGCCAGTGATTGTTAAACCCTTATCAGTTGTTACACGAGAATTGGAAGTCCAAACATCAGTATCACAGCTGACTGAAGATTACCTAAGGGCATGGCACCCAATAGGCTAAAAATTAGGATTTCGAAACAAACTCGGCGGGTCAAGATACGAATACATACTTGGTATATTGACCTGTGACATATGTGCAGCGAAGGCACAGCGGTATTGGCCTCACTTTTCAAATATAAGATCGCAGGTTCGGTCCCCGGTGGTGCCCACACATTTTTGTGTGAATTGTTTCGTCGCCGTTGTTCAATATCAGTGGAGGTAAACATCGCGAGGAAACCAGTATGCCTAAGAAACCCGCACTTGGCGGCACCTTTCACTTAACATAAGATAGGTGAAAGGAGCTACGTGCACACCATTGGGACATTAAAAAGGGTTAAATGAAGTGAAGTGAACTCTACTAACCCCCTTAAAACGTATTATAATATCTAAAATAGATTCTTTAGGCAAAATCCATTTTAGCTGTAGAGGCTTGTAAGATTTTTATGAACAAGACTATTAATTAATCTGTCACAAAACATCCTCTTCACACACTTTCGCATTTTAACAATTTATAATAATAATATGCAACGTGCGTTCATCTTTTAGTGGTCAGGCAGAGGTGACAATATTTATATGACAGGGATAATACCAAATTAGTAGGTACACTTTAAATTATCTGACTTATCTTAGTTACATTTTTATGATCAAGTGAGGTCAGCGACCTTAATTGCAAGTTTACATAACACAAAATGATGAATGCTTAATATGTACATATAAAGAGCTTGTATTAACGGAACGTAAGCTGTGGTGGCAGAGACAATCTCAGCAGGGCTGCCGGCAAGAACTGGTAAGTCTCTAGTGTCTAGAAATAAACTGTGGGCCCGCCTTGTTATCAATAAATCATTAGTTTATATTTATACTTCATTATATTATCAGCGCCCAGTTGAAAGGTCTTTGTCCGGAAACTTGCAGCTGATAAATAAATAAATATGACTAAGTGAGTACCTACTACATAAATAAACTCGCTTGGATACTGTTTTGTGCTAGGTATATCATAAAACCGAATAGTAACGTTCTCTACCAATCGTAAGACTTGAGTTGATGACACCTCGTTATGTAGTAAATTAGTAGCGAATGGTTTAACTTACTAATTGACTGGTGGTTGAAAATAGGAATCGGACAATAAATACAAGTACAGATGAAGGAATGTTCACGAATTTGTAGGGGACTGAGTAACCTTCGTCCGTCCTTAAATCTGACCACGTGTAGGGATAGGGGTGTAAATCAGGTGACAATAAACTGGAGCTAGACCTCGCCCTTGGTTAGTTACCAACTGCTAGACAAAACCGCCCTATATTCGGCAGTTGCGTTTCATCGTGGATCACATCATTGCTTAGAATCGGGCAGGTTGCGTTGCAGGTATCAAGCGCAAGCTTGTTTTAGAATAACAAAAATACCGCCCCGTTATATGCCACTTACTGTAGGAAAATCAACATGCGCTTGATAGCCAGTTCTGTCATAATGTGCCCTGCGTCAATCCAAGGGGAAGCCAAAGTTTACATAAGCCGGATTACCCATAGTAGGTAATACAATATCTAATCCGTGCGTGGTATCTAAAATACATTATAGAATTTTTCAAGATGGCTTACTTACAATGGTAACGATTTATGAATAAAACGTTCGATTTATTTTTACATCGAATCGTAGTGATCGCATTCCAAAATCCATAGCCGTTTAGAAACCCGTTCCGATTTAAAATGATTGTCATCGTCATCGGACGAAACGGTAGATTGAAATTGCCGTTCTTTTGTCTTGGTTAATTTTCTTAGTAATGAGATTTTGGAATTAATCTTCTAAACGACATTCAAAATAACTAAGGTTTACTTAAGCTACTTACACAAAGTCAACTGCTAAAAACAAGGTAGTCCTTACTATCGTAAAATTAGAACACCTTCAGGGGTAGGTACATATTGATTGATTTTCATTACTTATGTGAAATTAACGCATTGTTTCCTAAGGGCATCAGCCAAGGGTGGTCATTTTGTATATTTTTTTTTAATGAGACTTTTTTTGACATTAACACACACGGTCATCTGGTCCCAAGCTAAGCAGAGCTTGTGTTATGGCAACCAGATAACTGGTATATACTATACATATAATACTGTTCTTTTGTAAATATATACTTAAAATAGATATTTATACCCAGACACGACACAAACACAAATGTTTATCCCTAATGTTTGTCTCGGGTGGGAATCGAAACGCCACCGGCCCGTCATTTGATAAGTATGTATGATTTAATTTCTTAAAAGATTACTTAAAAAGATGCATGTTCATTTGGTACGTTTGGCCGGTACCAGGTATAATGGCGGATTCACTAATTTTCTCACGGCTCACAGGAAATGGTCACATAATAAAAAGACAATTGACACCCTGTGAACCGCATTCACGACAATTTCGTCCGACAAAAGCACGAACATATACCTCTTAAGTATTTTGTATGATCATGAATTTAAAAAGTTTCGGTTAGTCTTACATAAAATTACGTCATACATGGGATCTATAATTGATAAAATTCACACTATCGATGTATTTCTTTTCTTTTTTTCTTTTATTTCTCTTTTTTACTGCTAAGCCGAAGAATGTGGGTTCGATTCCCACCCAGGACAAATGTTTGTATGATTAGCACGAGTGTTTGTTCTGTGTCTGGGTGTAACTTATCTATATTACGTATTTACAAAAAAAATGTGTTTAAGTATTATATCTGTTCCTAGTACCCACAACACAAACAAATATAATTGCTTAATTTGGGACTAGATGTCGGTGTGTGTATGTGTAAAAATATTATTATTATTTCATCCTCTCTTAGTTACAAAAAGAAAACTCACAATCACTCGTCGTTTTCAAAGCTGTTAGCTGAACTACGGAACGGCGAAGTTATTATCACAAAACCTTGTCAGCCATTTCAAATGTAGACTAGACTATTATATGGAAACTTCTGAGCGCCTGACGCCGTCGGCCGATTCTATCGGGATCCGGCTCGAAGGACCAACTTTCTGTGTAGTTTGCAGTCAATTACAGCACTACGCTACACAAACTTAGTATCATAAACTTGGTTTCGAGTTACAGACGTTGGACGGAATGAATGCATAGAGTTGCCATTTAAATGACTTTTTTTTTAATTATAGGAATAGATTAACACGTATAATAGGGAATATATTCAATATTTTTGGCAACGAAATCGCAGGCGGAAATTACTGGCAGTTAACTAAAAGTTTTCATAGTGTTGAACTAAGAACAGTGAAAGTAATTTCTTTGTTCTACAGTTACTGTTATGTGAATCACGTTTGCATCTTTGACCTAGATGCGACCTCACTATTTTTAATCACAAAATCAAAAACGTGTACCGTCGTAGACCACAAAGTAAGATAAATTACTTCAATTTACCCAGATCGCCTTTAATCGAGCAGCGGTGGCGAAGCCTCGCCTTAGAAACATAAGGTCGCGGGTTCCATTCCCAGTCGTGCTCACAATCTGTGTGTATTGTTTTATCGCCGCTGCTCAATATCTGTGAAGGAAAACATCGTGAGGATACCGGCATGTCTAAGAACTAATTATTCGAGAACTTGTGACATCCACCAACTCACACTTGGCCAGCGTGTGTGATTATCTAACGTAACAGCCTTAACTCTCTTAACTATTTTACGAGTTATAAGACCCGTGCCCAGCAGTGGGACACTAAAAAGGGGTTGACGTGACACAGATCACCTAATAGTACGTACACAAGTAATAATGTTTACATTTAATAATGTTACAATCTATCTAGAAAACACGCTTTCTTTTAGCTTAGGTCAGATATCGGGATTTCAAAAATAACTTTAAAGATTCTTTTAATAAAAGTGTATTATAATAACCTAGATGTGCGTCCTCAGCTTAATTCAACTTAGTTGTCTGCAACAGTCTATAGGATTAAGGAAAATGAAATGTCATCGTGTTTGTGTAGCTATCTATTCTGCTTCTATTATAGATAAGTAACGGTGGTATTAAAAGTTTTTTGGTAGGTTACCTTCCTTAAATAAACATGAAAAAAGTGCATACCGGTCACAGTAAATTGGGTGCCGAATATCACGGCACTTACGACACAGTAGAACCGATCAGCAGTAGCAGTATGATTTACCAATTGCATTTGTGGAGGTGACTGGAGGATCGGGTGGTAGTGACCCTCCAGTGTAAAGGGAAGATCTTCCAGCCCGGCGTCCGCGGTACTCTCTCCGACTGTTCTTGTCGGGAAGTTGTATATATGCTTATCGTTGGTGAAACTTTGCTTGTGCTATTCAGGATTGCTATAACGTCATGTCTCTTGCGTGGCGTTAGGAATGTGACGCCACACATTTAATTCAGGTCCGATTTCAATGTATGAAAAATCTTTCAATTCTACGGATAAAAGTAACTGGCTAATAGCTATTATTAGCTAAATTATGAGTTACAAATGTCCCTTGTTTTATAAATAAATTAGTATTGTGAGCATTGACAAACTTTGCCACCAAATGATTCGTATCCCAATAAAGCTGAGGTTTGAAATATTTTTGATGTTACTGGATAATTTTAAAACAGGAAATTCTTTTTTCCTCGTTTGTAACTCCTGTAAAATCTGTTAAATTGGCATTACTGGCAATAAGTTCGTATAACGTCATATTAAGTATAAATAACTTTCCTGTAAGCTGTTATACTTTATATGGTTACAAACTTAGATAATTATGGAACGGATTCATAACAATATGCTTATTTATATCCGTCCAATGTATTTATTAATAAATTATAGGTAGGCAATGTTACAGGAAAAGTAGGAGCTCAAACTAACAAGTAACAGAATAAATTATACAGTTATTATAGTTGCAAACATGCAAAGTATTAAACGTTATAATATTACTAGTATTACAGTCTCGCGTGACTTCACCAATAACTTAGAAAAGACCACTATTAAATATCCGTTCCGCCCAATTAATTAACTGCCAATAAATAACGTTAACAATAACAGGTTAGAAATAGCATGTGCGTTGCGTTGCGTTGTCCCTTCACGTTTTGCAGCGCGAATATTAAGCGCCGTTAAAGCGGTTCGTTGACCCGGTTCGGTTTTCTCATAACGGATGAGCGAGAAAGATGCACTTAGAAACCATATTCTTGAATGTTTATTTGTCAATGTAACTCGACTTGAGTCATTGGGACTAAAAAATCTCCATTATCTGTTTTACAGGAAAAGGAAATCTTGTCTTTCAGTGACACAGTCTGAAATCGTGGACCACATAGTGAGAAACGTTATGTTGCCGTTGGTTACCTACCCCTAAAGCGAATGACCGTTCTCTTGGTAAAAGCGGAATGGTACCGCATCGTCCTCTTAGGAGAAGAAGCGTAGGTTCAGTAAACGACTAAACCGGTGACGGGTATGATAACCAAGAAATGGCAGTAAACCTACTGCGTCTCTGACTGCTATAATTTTGAAGTGAAATGACCCGTACAAACATCTTGTTGTTGAAAGTTGTTAACAAGACTTATTCAGTGGTCATAAAACTAAGAAAGCGTTAATTATAAGCTCATACCCACAACTCAATCAGAACATGACTAATGTTAGCCAGATTACAGAGTAAGTCAAAATCTTGATACTGACCGGCTGGCTAGTTAGCAGTGCGTGGCAGATGCGCTTGCGCATGCCGCCGCCGCGCGCCGTTTCGCTTTGTTACCGTCCGGTACAAAGAAAATTATCTCAGAAAACGTTACATACGGATGGATTAATTTTAGAGGGTGCGTTGGTAGTACTTTTCCTTGTTGGCGAAAAAAAATAAGGTACTCCCTGCAATATTAGGTAATTTTAAATTACTTTTAATAAAATACAAATTGTTTCAAAATAATATATTTAACTAACGGACTCCGCAGACGTAATCCTGCCCGTTAAAGTGCCACCTACCGGGTCCGAAAATAAATAACGACCGATTCTCAGATCTATTGAATAAAGATATAAGATTCCATAAAAATCGGTAAATCCGTTTCGATATGAATTTTTTTAAATTTTCTCTGCGTAAGAATCATCCTCGTATTTTAAGGTTAGGTTAATATTCTAAAAAAAAGAATTAGCGAAATCAGTCCAGCCGTTCACGCGTGATGGATGGCGTGACCAAGGAAAATAGGGATTCATTTATAAGTATTATTATTATACATAAACAGATTAACCTTATAACTATAGCTTTCCGCCAGCGGTTTTAAAATCGTCACACTATTTTTTCTAGCCTAATCTTTTTATTCAAACCCTAATAACTAAATAATTGACTAATTGTTGTTAACTACAAATAAATGATTTGATTTGATACGGATAAGCATACCATCAACGTGACCTTCATGACCTCTCCCTATTTTACCTACTGTATTAGTAATTTTATGAATGTTCCGGTTTCGAACAAATCTCGAATTTATTATTCCAGTGAAAGCAGTAATCTCACTTAGATTTACAATCGTAAAATGAAATCTGATTGTTATGCAAATTTCACATAGCTTAGCATCTTTGAGAAAAATAGTGTGTCGAAGGTGTAGGCAGAGGTTAAAACCAATAACATGATGCTATCACTAACGAAACAACTTTAATAGTATGTAGGTATTTAATATGTGATTTATGTATTTATTTACAAGAGAAGAGTTAATTTTAATTGGAATTTTGCTTAACTTTGTTATTAAGTTATTAAAATGAAAGTATCAGCTTCCGTTTACCAGACTGTGAAGATTTAGTTGGTGTATTATGTCTTTAGAAAGTGGATATAAATTCATAAAAAAATGGTTTATAATTACTAAACAAACTATACAAAAATAAATTACCTACGGTAGTACTATATTTATGTTCCTACGGTTAATTATGGTCAAGTTATTGAACTTAGAAATCCCTGAACTTAGAAAAGTATTAGTCCACAGAATTCAACAAGAAAAAAAATATAGAAAAAAATCTAGACTCTAATTAATATGGGTCCACTTCTGAAAGTCATATTCAAACAAAGAAAAAATGAATTCCAACCAAAAATAACGGAGTTAAGCAGTAAGCTCCAAGAAAAAAGAGTATCCTCCTTTTTAGTATCAGTTTAAAATAAATGTTTACTAGCAACAAGCGCTCAACAGATTTACAATGGTGCCCGACGCGACAGTTGCCAGTTGCCACCATCCCGTCTCTACCGGAGCCTGCATCACAATGAAGCATTCACATCGACACAGAGATTAGTCGACACAGGCATACAACAAGTGTTTTATGTTTGCTCAACAACCATCTGGTTAGGGACGTTTCAATGACAACACTCACAAAAGTTCGAAGTATACTTATTTTAATTACTATAGCTTGAAATTTGAAGAACTCTTCGATTTCTAGTCTTCAGCCAACAAGACAACAAGTTCAACAACAAGTTCTTGGCAAAAGTTTTCTGGTATAAGCTGGACGTGATCGATACATCAAAGACAAGATGAAAATAGAGATAAGGCACAGCGATTGTCTTGGATCTATGGTCACCCCGACTAGGTACTTCACTTTACTGAAAACAAGCAGTTATATCTTTTAGTTGTGTTCCTGGGTGTGAGTAAGGTAGCCAGGCATGTTGATATTTAATCTCTGGTGCTATAAGGCTACGGACTGACAGACTCCTTACCATCAAATGTGTCTTCTTGTTGTGCCTTAGTAAAATAGTATTATATTATCTGTGGTAATATAAAATGAGAAGAAAAACCAAAAACCAGCCAAAATACGATTTAACAAACTTTTTAATAAGATATAATTGTGGTAGGATTAAAACTGGATTAATATTTATACTTATGTTAGTACTTTAACATGCTAAGTAGACTAAAAAAAGTAAAATACACAACATAGCATCCGTAAAAGGAAAAACATAATCCCGAGACATCGTCTGGCTAAAATTAAACTGCATTGCGCCAATCAGTGTGGCAGTTACTCTTGTTTTTTTAAAACATACCACAGACACCTATTAATGCGATTAACAATAATTTACAGCAATGTTTTGTTTGCTTTATGGTTAGCAGTCGGAAGGGAACTTAAGTTTTTAATCGACTATTGAAGATTTGACAGCTCGGACTTAGCTGTCAGAATTGATTAGTAGCAGGAACTTTATTGCGCCTTTTCCGAATTACTACTAAACCAAAAAATGCTGTTTTAAGCATTTTTCATAATTTTGTCTTTACAGTAAAGACAGCAAATGGATTTGATATTATACTATATTACACGCCTTTATAAGCTTTACTTTAACTTTGAAATTACATATATTGAACCGCTTTGAACTAAATTAATAATTAGTTCAAAGCCTCAACTTATTTTTCAGTAGTTCCACAATGACATATATATGCAGTATAGTAGGAAAATAAATTGGACAATTTTAACATAATTAACGTTAACACACACAGTCATCTGGTCCCAAACTAATCAGAGCTTGTGTTATGGAAACCATTCGTAGTGGAAACCAGGTAACTGGTATATACTATACATATAATACTTTTCTTTTGTAAATATACTTATAATAGATATTTACACCCAGACTTGACACAAACACAAATGTCCATCACTAATATTTACCCACAACCTGCGGCGTGAAAAGCAAGTATCTTACCGACCACGCCACCGGCCCGTCGAATACTTAGAAAATTAACATTCAACTGCAAATATAACATCTAATTACCCTAACAGGTTAATTAATCCAATCCATTCAGAATATCAATATCATCGAGATTTCCACCGTAAAGCCAAGATACAACGCGTTAACCGTACTGAGACATATTCCACCTGAGCAAATATCCATACAATAGCTATTTGTCATGCAAATGCAGAACCGATACAGAAAACATGTTAAAGTGTATTAGTGCTAAAATAGATCTTCATTTACTACGTAAATTTGATACAGTTATTCATTATTTGTAGAAAACTATTACTTAGTTTGTGTAAGAGACAGAATTGTAACAACTATAGAAAAAAATAGTCTAGTCTCGACAGAATAGAATTCGTATAAAAGCAAATAAAGGCCAATTTATCATTAGCTAGTAACATGAAAATCTATTTGGTTAAAACAAAAGACGAAGTGGAGAGCTCGGCACTTACGATTTCGAAACATTAATTTAAGAAATAAGAAGATGGCTTTCTAATAATCTTTTAGAGTCCCACTGCAGGGCACGGGACTTCTGTCCAACTATCTGAAGAATTATCTTCACATGATCATATTGAATTATGTCTAAAGTATAACCCAATGGTATGTCAACTTTCTTTGAATTATATTCGTACCACATCCTAATCTTGTTAAAACATTTTTTTTTTCTTTACAAAGCCTATCTATATTTCTCTCATGCGCCTCAACATGTCATCGGAATACAGCCTCGCATACGAAAGTCAACACAATGGACGGATGTCTGGTATAATCACGACTCATTGTCGACTATTTCAGGCCCATTCTGCTTGTATTTATGTTCCAACTACCTAATGGATGGAAGCGAAAATTAGGCGCCCGAAATATTATGTTAATTTAGATTTTATTGAAAGTATTCAATCGTAATGAAGAGTAATAGTTTCAATTGAATTTTACATATTGATAATCCAGTCCAAGATTGTTGTTAATGTTAAGCTGGTAACTCTGTTTTCTTCAGTAAAAACTGCGGCTACTCACTACTCCTAGGCCTTACATACAATCCTCGCAAGGTGGTTGAGAAGAAGTGGATCAGATAGTCGCTACAATTACCAGCACTCGACTAACATAGGATTAATGATGATGATTTATGTATACTATCACTCTCAAAGGTTAAGCCTTTTAGCTATAAATATGTAGGAATTCTAAAATTGTCTCCAATTAATAGATTAAACGACGAACGTAAAATAATTTGTCGTCTGACGGTCAATTTTTTGGGAACGACAATTAATTAGTAAAACTTATCACTAAATTATCATTCCAATAATACTAATATAAATAAATACTACAACTTGAATAGCTCTCGAAAACGCTAATAACTAACGTAATAGATAGTTTAGATAGCTAGTGATAAGATATGATGCGATATGTCAAAACATATCGCATTCGAAACGAGATGAACGGCCATGGGTGTAAGATCTTTTGGTTGCACAGACAAAAGATTACCTAACTGAAGAAAAGAGGACGATATTCACTTGACTACACCTAGTGATAAGGATTTCAATGCCAATTGAAACCAATGCAATGTCGCTAGCTATAATATTAAGTGACACTAACATTGAAATCATAAAATTTAATAACCACTGACAGGAAAACAGCTAGATTTTGCAAACAGGCAATTTAAAACTGGATTAGAAACATTTATGTTGGTAATAGATTCCCTTGTCGTGCTTTCAATATTTTAAATGAACGATTTTCCAAAAATGGCTAAAAATTCAAAATGTCTAATTTCTTTAATCTGAAATAAGAACTCGAAGCGGGCTCACGTTCCGGTGTACGCACAAAAGAGAATAATTAAAATCAAACAGCACTTAATTACTGAAATGGCTACAATATCTGTAGTTAGAAGTAAATGAGCCTCATTTTATGAAGATGATATCTGTTCGCTGCTGGTTGGAAAGTTGCGGCGCGCGTCTCGACGTTATTTGGGAAAGTATAGCAATGTTCGAACGCATTCTTCTTAATAATTTATCATAATTCGTTAACTTTCACTGCGAGCATTTTGTTGGAATAATGACTAACATAACAAAGGTGTTGTTGATTACTAAGCATTATTTAAACCTGATGGTAGAGATAAAATCGCGCATCGTAAAGACACCGTTGCCTTTGAACTTAGAAAGACATTTAAACAACCTGTACCCCATGTTTAGATTTAAGCTGAAAACTTTAGACTTTCAAGCTAGAGAGAGAAGCTTTCTCCAAAAAGTAGGTTTGTGGTAACACCTTGCTTTCCATATTACTCAATAAATACGGGATTTATACGTAGTTATATAGTATAGCATAATTGGTCTTCTCTTTAACTGTTAGACTTAATAGTGTCATTTTTACTATTATAATTTTAAAACCATCGGTTGCCGTTTAGCACCCATCGACTCCCACAATTATATTCCCGAAAATGTACAATGTCTTCGGTCCACCTCATGGATAGCAAAGTATAAATTTTAATGACGCTGGCCTAAGGTGGGCTGGGTCAAAATACCGTCGAGTTCTAAGACATACCAGTTTCCTAATATTGTTTTTCGTTACTAAGCAGTAGAGGGAACAATACAATTGCAGAGAGTTGCGTGTTATAGACGATTCACCGGGTAAGCACACTGAATAGTGATTATTTTTACATTCAATAAGGTGTTAAAAGACAATAAAACTGTTTCTTCGACAACTATTATAGATCAATTAGTGTTGTAACGTAACTGCGGCATGCAATAGTAATGTCATGTGGTGTGGAGTCAATTTACACGTGTAAATGAGGTGTGAATATCGTATGACATCTAACTAGAGGACATCACGAGAAACACATGTCTGTTGTACGATGGAAATACGTTTTGTTGTTATTTCACGGGTGTGCAATCTTTTAGTAATGCACACCCGGGAAATAATAAATACTTCTTCTATTAATTCTTCTAATATTAACATGAAATTCAGCAAGAAGCGATGGATGATGTGAATCTAAAGGAATACTTTAGGTAAATTAGGTATCTTATGGCGGAAAAACGATGTTTTGTTATGCTTTTAGTATTTTATGGAAGATCATTAATACTGCCTCAATTATCAAGTGGTAAGAATCTACGATTGAACAACGTTTCTTAAGCAAGTTCTCAATAATTAATAAGCCGCTATTAGTAAGTAATGAACGGAAATAGGGCAAAAAACACCATCACAAGACCCAAGAGTTCCTTTGAAATGAAAATATAGTCTTATGCTAGCTGGGTATTAAATATGGCGCTATTCAAATGAATCTTATTACAAACACCATAAGAAGTAATACTCGTCGTATTCATTGAATTATTCAAAAACGAAAGTATAAGGAATAATAATGACAGCATTCAATTATTATTCATTTATTATTATGATTCGGTTAATAAACTTATCTCTAGTCTCTAATAAATTCTGAATTAATTAGAGACTAAAGTTACTTCTTTTGGTCCAATCTTACTTCCTCAGGTTTCTGAGGATGTATGGACTTATGTGACCCTTCCTCGTGAAGGTGCGTCGGTACTTCACGCCGAAACAGATGCTTGAGCTATATCAAGCACAAGTTCAATAATGCTTGGAGTAGCTCGCATCTTTAGATGGGTCAGTTAAATATCAACTCGAAGAGTTGGAGTCTATTAAAAGGCGAGCCAAGAGGCTTCTTGGTAACGAATCCCTCGTCAAGGCTAAATTGCAAAGCCATCTCCGCTTAGTTGCAGGTCTTTCGGTCTTTTATCGGATAAACTTTGGAGGTGTGTGTTGGAATTACACAATCTTATTCCCCCATCTCTGCTCTTTCATCCATTCTATATATAGTGGAAGTTCCACTGGTACGCACAAAGCGCTTTGCCTCCACTTTTATTGTGCTAACTGCCAAGTTACGGAATTCGCTACCGGCATCTTTGTTTCCCGATAGCTATAATCTGCCCAACCTGATCTGCCATAATTCATCTATTTGTAGCACATTTTTTTACATAAGGACATTACATAATATTGTGTCCGTCTTAACTATCATGCGTTTAGCGCAATAAAACAAAAATAAACATGTGGAGAACTGAGGGTCCATTTTGAATGGAGAATACATTTTAATACAATATTTTACTTTATCTTGTTTTCACAAGATTTTTTTGGCGTTAGCTTATTTTTTACCGTAGTCTCTCTGTATGTAGTGTACCCTTAGTTTATGTATAGATTGAGGGTCCATCTTTAAAGCTCATTACTCTCGTAATTGATTTTTATTAAATTTGGTTCTTACTTTCGCAATTTTTTGTGAATGTTCACTACATCCTGAGTAAATTTTTAAAGAAATCTGAGAGTGACCCTCAAAGCACACATTCGAAGACATTATGTCATTAGGTGGGTACCATGTATGTGAAATTTATAAACCCCCTCTTTTTGACGGGGGATACCATGAGGATCACGTTTAACTCTGCCTGTCCTCGAATAATACAGGTAAGTGAAGTTTATAGTACCTATCAAAGGTTATGCCGTGTCTAGTAAGTTATAGCGTGCCATAAATAGACCACGGTCAACGCACCCGCAGTCTGCACGCAGGTTCAAGGTTAGCTTTATTTCAGTTCTACACTACATTCTGTAAAATGTACATATTTTATTAGATAAATTTGTGCTATATGCAGGGTTTCTTATAGGTACTACCAAGTCAGCCAACAAGCGTACGGCCCATGTCAAGAGTTCTCCGTAGCATAAGGACGGTTGCAACACCAGAGACATCACTTGCGCGTTACCGTCCTTTTAGATATCGACGGTCACTGAATGTCTTACTCACACACAGAAACACAAACAATTTTTTTTTTGTGTTTATTCAGAAAATCATTGGTTGGTGCATTCTGTAAGGTAGACGTACGTAACCCAGTGTGACTGCTCATAGAAGAGAGTCGCTGTTTACAGTTTTGAAAAGTTTTTGGACTCTCCTGTTGTGAAAATCACACTAAAGCTCCAACGACAGCCTGTCACTTAGATCAGAGTGGTCCAGGGTGGGTCGAGTCTGGTGACATTACGCGGGGTTATCTGGTGAGTTACAATGTATATTCAAATTTTTTTTTCAATATCAGCTAATTGCTAAATTCTACAAAATTAATGATTAGACATACACAGAAATTCTTTACAAACATCACAGACATCTTTCTGTTTGTATTGAGATACGTAGGTAACTATTTAAAATACATTAGTACCCAAAATAGGTAGGTAAGGTACCTACTTAGTTCCTTAATCCAAATAAGTAAGAATCCTGGTTAAAACGGAACTCATTCAGGAGAAATGGTTCTCTTAGTAGGCAGTCTGTGAGAGAAATGTTATGCTGAAGACTGTCAGTTAATATTGTATACAAAATAATGAGGGTAGAATGAGTTGTCTTGTAGCGACAACTCGACAGACAATCGTATTGCCATTACCTACCTCTGCACAGCTGAAAAAACAATAGAATGCATGGGAGTCTGTTTATAAATAATGCATACAGTTTTAACAACCAGCGTGCCACGTCTAGCTAGTTCAAGATCACTAAATGAAACGACAAATAAGTGGAGTGGCGGGCACGAGCGAGCGAGGGTGGCAGCCCGCAGCCCTAAACTATCTAGCTATACGTGTGTATAAACCTCCGGGACAATCGATTCTCGGGAGTTCGCTCCCCCGACGGACGCGCCCCGGCCACCAGACCGGCACATTCTACTAACAATAACACAAAAACTTACCTTTTTACACTTCAGCAAACTCACACCACCAAAGAAATGCAGTCAAGTAGATCGCGAGATAAATCACAGGTTGCACTTTATTGACGAACGAACGACTCGTTCTAACACTTCATCAATTAACTTGACACTTAATTTTTATATTACGGGTTGGTATAAACTTACAATAATAATTTTATTTACCGGTGCGGATATGACCGGTGTGTAATTTAATTAAAATAACGGTAACCGTCGGATCGACAACTAGCGCTTTCCCCACGGCAGTTCGCGGCGAACTGGCCGGTTTGAAGATGGCGCCTCGCGTGCACTCGCTGAATCGCGAGCAAACGGAGTTGCCAACCTAAAGGTAGAAAAACGTAGATAACTAAAATGTGCGTGTACTTGTTTTTTTCATTTTATTATTGCTATTTTTATTAGAGTTCTTTTTAAAACCTATTAGTTATGTTAGCTTAACATGGCGCTGAGACAAAGGGGATTCAAGGATTAGGTCATCTTAAGTTATACTGTTAATCAAGACAAAGATATAAATACATAAACAATGTATATTATAATGATGTTTTCAATGTGACATCCACTTATGCCGCGCACTATAGGGCATCTAGGTTTGATTAATATTTCAATAAAAAACTAACTTAAGTATGGACTCAGTGAAAAAAAACGGCACAATAATTGTGAATAAAACGCAAAAATTATTTAAGGATGCGCATTATACACAAGCAGATCTAATAACTTCTTAAAAAGTATAAAATAATATGACATGCAACTAATATAATCTCATGTCAAATACGTAGATGTACTAAATAATTTTGAGCGCTGCCACACATGCAGCTGCAGAAGATCCGTTAGAAATTATTTAGGTGTCCAATAAGATCTGTCTGCTTAGTGTCTTATCGGAATCGATTTGCAAAATATTGAATAAAATAAAACTGATTAAAATCATTTAGAGAGCTGTGAAAGTGCACAAATTCATATGTATTCAATTTCTAATGATATTTTTAACATTGAGATGATTCAGTACCTACCTACATAATTAAGTTAGTAACAGTTATTTTAACGAGCGCTTTTCTAGACCGCGGTCTTAATTATAAGCTGGTGATATTTTATTTATGAATGCGCTTCCATAATGCACCTTTAAATAAAAACCTACCTAACAACCTTTTCTTAAATTTTTTTTTATTATGGTTTTAATAATAAGTTTTAAATGATTTTAGGTTGGTACCATAGACATCGAAATATACATAAACTACTTACACCATAGATAGTTATTTAAAATATGATATGATTTCTGCCCTGTTCCAGTGTCTGTGTGGTAGGATTAGCGGTGGCTTTAGCTGTGATCAGCTATTTTCCGAGTTCGAAACCGGGTCGAGCAAAAAATGCAAAACAGTTTTGCATCCGTTGCAATAAGCCTCAGTAGCACTTTACACCCTACGGGTTATTTGGAGGCAAAGCCTGGGCCTTCACCTTTGTACGCGCGACTACTACGACTGCGCTATTCCAGAGATAAGCTTTGAGTAGAACAATTATGTTTGCAGTGTGATGCCCGATTAAACCAGATTTTAAATCCGTTAGAGTATTTAGGGATATTTTTCAAGGGAAACTAGCCCCTGTAATAAATTAAATAAATCAAGCGCAATGCACTTAACCCATCATTCTGTGGCGGGCGCCATGCGGCAGTCTATCCTAGGATGGATACGGAATACCTTTTGCTTGGTAGTGAGTGTTGATATAGCAACCTTTTCAATACGTGTTGTTATTATGCATGCATGTCTATTGAAGCACATCAGAGCACAGTGGGCACAAGGCGTGCATGATAAACATCAATATCAGTTGATCAGACCTGCCTCCTGCAATTTGTTTACCACTATGTTACGTGGTAGGCACGGAACTTATTGTAAAGTTACATTCCAACCCATTTGGTACCTCAACAGTTGAGATAGATAGATATCTTGTTTTCTTGTTCGGTGAACCCTACCGAATATGTGATTAGGCGATTTAAACTAGCTTTAGATAGAGGATGGGGGGTGATCTTGATGCATTTGAGAGACCAGGAGTTCCCAGAGATGAAAGTTGTTCGGAGTTGCCTTCTCCTAGTTGGACACTAAAGGTAGCTAGAAAAAAAAATATAAAATCGTGTAAAAGTGTATACTATATGTATGTGCACCTTTAGTAGGAAATTCTAGTTCAGTATCCGTGAAGTAAATCAGAGATGATAGGCCATCAATCGACACATCAATTCACGCTAGCAACGGCACGCAGCGCGCCACACAAAGTCGGGGGATATAACTACTTTAGACTTCTATATAAGAATAATGTAAATCACTAGTTACCCGCCCCAGTTTCGCACGGATGGTACCTATAGCGTACCCACGAGTGGAGCCGGAGTAAAAAAGTTCACTACCATCACTGATGGTTCTTTCTATGGCGCCCACCACCTTTATATTACAGGTAGGTGTAGGTATAGGTAAGTTTAGGACAGGTCTTTTTTTTAATAAGCCCCTTGGCGTCCAGGTCTTGCAAACGCTTTTCTTCTTTTGGTGAAGGTCAACTCTACTGTGCATCCTGTGTACGCACTTTAAAAACCAAGCTCGGTTTCATAAGTCACGGCTCACAAACGAAGACTATGTAGCTAGTTTTTGGGCTGCATAGCTAGCTGCCTTTGCCAAGTTCGCCGTTGACGAATACGTCAAGGAGGACTACTACTATATAACAGGTACTTATTTTTGATGCTAAAACTCAGGCGTTAAACGATATTAATCAATTCCTAATGGGAAGCCGATTGGAATCGGCTTGTATGCTCTTCGCCACTGGTACCTGTTGTATATATAAATACCAGTCATACAATGATAATTAATATTATGTACTAATGAGGGTGTTTGGAAAATAAAGGCAGTCGTGATCGAACTATGTGTTTGAATACTACATGGTGACAGCGGTGCGTGAAATTAAATAAACTTTTAGTGTTGTTGTGTCGAATTATTATAAGTACGGTGTAAACAACCGGTTTTATCAATAATTAATTGATCTGTTAAGCAATAACAATGGAACACGCACGTCCACCGGCTGAGTTATGTTTGGAAGGTGGTCCGTCATGCAGGGCCGATGCGTGGCGTAAATGGCTTCGTCAGTTTGAAGTATTTTTAAAGGCGTCGGGAGTATATAAGGAATCTGGCGACGTTCAGGCTAGTCTCTTGATAAATTTGATTGGTCCTGAGGGATATGACATCTATACTACGTTCAAGTTTAATTCCGAAGAGGACAAGGACGACATACAAAAGGTGATAGAAAAATTTAACTCCCATTTCGGAACGAAAGTAAACACCACGATGGTGCGATATAAGTTTTTTACCCGGTGCCAAGAAATAGGCGAAAGCATAGATGGTTACGTCACAGCCCTTAGACTACTAAGCCAGCGCTGTGAATTCGAGCAACTGGAAGATAGTTTGGTTCGCGATAGGATCGTTTGTGGAGTGTTGGATTCTGCGGTTCGAGACAGGCTCCTACGGGCAGATGACCTTACGCTGGAAAAGGCAATAAAGATTTGTCAAGCTAACGAGATATCCAACGATAGTGAGAAACAAATCGAGGGTATAAAAAATGAACACACAAGCGGTTCGTCGGTTGACGCAGTGACGAGTAATCGGCGGGGCGTGCGCCGCGGTATTGCGGGCGCGGCCGGCCGGCGCTGGCGCACTGGGGGCGGCGCTGAGCGCGGTGCGGGCGGCAGCAGGGGCGCCGGGCCCGTTGAGCGCGCGTGTTCGGCTTGTACGAGTGCTAATTGCGACGGAGGGGAACGGTGTCCAGCGAGAAGAGCCAAGTGTTTCGTTTGCGGTGGTAAAGGACATTTTCGGGTAAAGTGTCCAAATAAAAAATCCAATTATGTCAGTGAAATATATTATGAGGACGATCAGTGTGAAGGTAACGACTTGTATTTTGTTTCATCCTTAGAGTGTATCGATTCAATTAATAAATCTAATGACTCAAAATGGTATGATGTGCTATACCTGTGCGACCATGACGGCACCAGTCACTTGTTTAAGTTAGATACCGGTTCAGATCTTAATGTGTTATCAAAGCACGAATATATTAAATTAGGTCTATCCCTTTTAGATATCGTTCAAGATAACACCCGAGCTAAGTCATTTTGTGGTAGTTATTTATCAATTATTGGTTCTACTTATATACAATGGAGGTATAAAGATGTTGAATATAAATTGAAATTTGTTATAACTGACCAACAATGTCAAAGTATTTTAGGTAAATATGCTTTAGAACAGCTTGGTATGGTCAAAAGGGTGTATTCTTTAAACATAGATAATTATAAAGAGCTATTTCAGGGTTTAGGTAAATTACCCGGTACATATAGTATACCTATTGAAATGAATGCTAATCCTTGCATATGTCCTGTCAGAAAGATACCTATAGGGGTGCGTGACCAGTTGAAGGAAGAGTTGATTCGCATGGAGAAACTAGGAGTCATAAGGAAGGTTCATCATCCCACATCGTGGGTTAATGGTATCGTAGTCGCAGCTAAGAAGGATGGAAGTTTGCGGGTCTGTTTAGATCCGCGACCACTTAACAAGGTGATTAAACGACAGTACTACCCTTTGCCAACACTCACCGAAATAACCACTAAGCTAAAGGGTGCGCGGTATTTCAGTAAGTTGGACGCCAAATCAGGGTTTTGGATGGTACAACTGGATGACAAAAGCGCTGACCTATGCACGTTTGGCACACCTTTCGGTCGATACCAGTATTTAAGATTACCTTATGGTATCAACTCAGCATCTGAAATTTTTCATGCAAAAGTTAGGCAGTTGCTAGAGGACTTGGAGGGCGTAGACTCCTTCGTTGATGACGTCATCGTGTGGGGGCCCACGAAAGAAATTCACGACGCGCGTCTCAGGGATCTTCTTGATAGGGCAAGAACGGTAGGTATTAAATCAATCCATTATTACTAAAATATACAATTGTAATAGTTATAGTCTTTACCTACTTGTGCTACTATGTTTTGCCTAAAGTTTTAAGGAGAAAGATGCGCCTCTCTCAAAAGACTCTCAAAAATGCGCCTTTTGCGTGACAGAGGTCACCTACCTAGGTCACACTTTCAGCGCTGAAGGAATGAAAATAGATGGGTCCAAAGTGAAGGCCATAGCAAATATGCCTAGTCCGTCAGATCGAGCGTCGTTGGAGAGATTTCTGGGCATGATTAATTACGTAAGTAAATTCATTCCTAGTCATTCGGAAAAAGTAGCACCTCTGCGCGGTTTGCTAAAGAAAGACATGGAGTGGTATTGGGGAGAGTGCGAAGAGCGTATCGTACGGGAACTGAAGCAGGCGCTATGCTCGGCGCCGGTGCTGGCGCTGTATGATCCGCGTGCACCAGCTGTGCTCAGTGTGGACGCGAGCAGTCGAGCTTTGGGGGCCACTCTAATGCAAGGAGGCCGCCCTGTCGAGTTTGCTTCTGCTACGCTCACAGATACGCAGCAAAGGTACGCTCAGATTGAAAAAGAAATGTTGGCGATAGTGTTCGCTCTGGAGCGATTTCACCAGTATGTATTTGGTAAGAGTGATGTCACGGTAGAAACAGATCATAAACCTCTAGAGGCGCTTTTTAAAAAATCACTTGACTCAGTTCCGGCCAGGTTGCAGCGCATGATGTTAAGAGTGCAGCGGTACGACATAAAGGTACGTTATACACCCGGCAAATATATGTATGTCGCAGACACTCTGTCCCGGGCGCCGCTACCTGAACTCTGTCAGAACAAGGTCTCCGACGAGCTGGAAGAACAGACTTGTTTTTTATTACAACACTTAAGGTTCAGTGAAGATCGGTTGAAAGACATAAGATTACACACCAAGCGGGACGCCGAGTGTCAATCTTTGATAAGTTATATACTAAAAGGTTGGCCTGATGATAAGTTTCAAGCGCAAGAGGTTGTACGCAAGCATTGGAGTTACAGAAGTTCAATGGAGTTCGTTGATGATGTTATCTTGGTAAATAATTTAGTATTTATTCCCAAAGAACTGAGGTCAGATATGATAAGTAGGGTACACGAGGGACATCTTGGCATCGACCGGTGCAAACGGCGCGCGCGTGACGTCATGTTCTGGCCGGGCATGTCGCGAGACGTTGAGTGCGCCGTGCGGCGCTGTCGCGTGTGCGCAGAGCAAGCGCCGAGGAGGCCGCGGGAACCTGCGATACCACATCACATTCCTGCGCTGCCGTGGGCAAAGGTAGGCTCTGACATATTCGAGGTGAACAAAAAATATTTTTTGTTGTTAGTCGACTACTTCTCCAATTATGTTGAAGTATGCCCCTTAACTAATATCACTTCTAGGCAAGTTATTTTGGCTATGAGAGACCAATTTGCTCGACATGGCATCCCTCAAGAACTTTTCACTGACAACGGTCCGGCATATGCTTCAAAGGAGTTCAAGAATTTTCAGATGAAGTGGGGCTTCGCACATACGACCTCGTCGCCGAATTACGCACAGTCTAACGGGCGTAGCGAACGTGCAGTTCGTACTATTAAAACGCTACTATCTAAATCGGCTATCTCCGGTGAAGACTTCTACATAAGTCTCTTAAACTACAGAGCAACGCCGAAAGATGGTGTAGCGAGTCCTGCACAGTTATTAATGGGGCGAAGAGTGAACACCCGACTCCCTTGTCACGACATAAAACTTGAACCCGAGAGGAATAATGTTCAAGATTACAATAAAATTGTAGAAAACCAAATTCGCAGCAAAAGTTGGTACGACGAACGCGCGCGTCCGTTGCCTGAGCTGGCAGCGGGCGACGAGGCGGTGGCGCTGGACGGCACGCGGAGGCAGCGCGTGCGGGTGCTGAAGCGTGCGCCGCAGCCGCGATCCTATTTCGTGCGCGATACGGCTGGTAGGGTATTGCGTAGAAACAGACGACATTTGATTAAGATCCCCTCTGATCCTGTAGCGGCGACGTCTTCACCTCATGACCCTAGTGAAGACCAGGGTTTTGACCCACATACTTCGGGTGATGATTCCGAAAACTATGACTCCTGTCCAGAAATCAATGAGAACAATTCTCCTCAACTTCTAAAACGTAATCCTAAAAATTTACGTTCGGAGAGGGCTGCCGCAAGGATAGCTAAAGAAAAGCTCAAATCTCTATTATTATAATAAATAGGCATAAATTTTTAATTTAATTAAGCGTCCTACTTTTGTTTGATAAAGAAAGGATAGCATAATATGTAAGTCTGTCATATGTAATATTATTATTAGTGAATGTATTGTGATGAAAGTGTTGGTATCTGCTTGTAATTTAGAAATATTAATTCAATTAATTTAATTCCATTATTACATATTATTAATCAAGGAAATATTTATTAATTTGTATCTCCAAATAGGCCAATTACTAGGTATGCTATTAAATCAATCCATTATTACTAAAATATACAATTGTAATAGTTATAGTCTTTACCTACTTGTGCTACTATGTTTTGCCTAAAGTTTTAAGGAGAAAGATGTTGTATATATAAATACCAGTCATACAATGATAATTAATATTATGTACTAATGAGGGTGTTTGGAAAATAAAGGCAGTCGTGATCGAACTATGTGTTTGAATACTACAGTACCCACCCAGGTTTGAAGATTTGTAAACCATTTCGGTGCAGTCCACCGAATTAATTATATACAGTTTTAACAATGAGACACAAGAGTTTTAACGACTATTTTTTTTAAACTAAAGCTAACGAGTTAGTTGTTTAGGGTTTTTAAAAGAGATTACAAAAAAATATTTTAGTTGTTACTAATAATTGCAGTCTTGTTTTTCATTTTTTAAGAATAGATGCTTGTTTTGTAGGCTGAAATTAGGTGTTCTGGTTTTACAATTAAGAAAGAGGTACCTAGCTATTTCTTTTAAAAATCCTTTAGTAGGTACCTACTTTTCACTCAACACGCGATTTGAATCGCTGATTGTAACCGAAGACGTTTTTAACTACTGACAAAGGTAGATGACTAAGAGTTTGTATAACCCGATTCCCATTGGCTTCCCTTTAGGAATCGGTCAATATATCACACGTACTTTATTCTATAATATAAAAATGAATCGCAAAATGTGTTGGTAAGCGCATAACTCGCGAACGGTTGAACCGATTTCGCTAGTTCTTTGTTTAGAATATTCCCTGAAGTGCGAGAATGGTTCCTAAGCAAAAGAAATTAAAAAAACTCCTCCAAAACGGCATGACCGATTTTTTAAAATATTGGTATCTATATTCGGTAGGTTTGAGAATCGGTCGTAATCTATTTTCGGACCCTGTAGGTGGCACTGCTTTACCGGGCAGCACGACGTCTGCGGGGTCCGCTAGTAAATTATATAGGTAACGCCTAAAAGTTTTAAATAGCAACAATAATAAGTATAGCATCAAGTGTAAGAACGATCGGTGACGGTAGTGAAGGGATATTATTTTCCTGAGTAAGAACTTTTTGCTCCGGCTTCCTTTTTCGGATTTCCACCCTTCGCTACTGGTAGGTACTGTAATTTTACCACCATATGATAGGCCGACCGTGTAACTCGCGTATCGCCATCTGAGGTACAAAGTCATAAAACATTAATTAAATCTCATAAAGTACTATTTAACCACAGATAAAAGTAATGTAAGACTATTCGTCACTAATATCCATATCGCTTGAATCATCATCACTGTCTGTGCAGCTTGAGGAGTCAGAATCTTGGCGATAGGCGATACGCGAGTTAAACGGTTGGCCTATAGTCAAATTGTATTGATTACGGTGTGTGAGCAGGTAAATACGTTGTCTTGATCACACACCAATTATAGTCAGTCTGTTACCTCCGTTATGTCTACTCTCGTTTCCCAGTAATTACAAGACCAGCATAACTTGGCCTTCCCTGCACCCCGGTACAGACTAAATACAGAAGTATCAGGGGCAGTTACAGGAAATTTTAGAGGTCTATCTGTAAGGTTAATTGTAGGCCAAAGAAAAAGAGCGTGAACGAAGCGCAATTTTGGTATGTAAGTGAGTAATTAGGAATCTCTAATGTTTAGTAAGTATATTAATTTTATTATACGCTTTCATCTAAGTTATATTGCTAGCATCGTTTTATGTTACTAGGAAAGCGGAAAGATTATGAATGTTAGACAGAAAATTAACTAACCAAAGTCCGGGAGGCCTAAGCTGAGCTTTGCTTAAGTGTGGGTGCACATAGATTGTTTATAACCGGTTTATATTGTTTTTTTCGACAGTCGCGTAGTCGGCCTGAAGCGTGATGCGTCCCTTGCGCGGCGCAACTCATACAATGAACACTGATTACTCACACAAATAATGCAAAGCTCAGCGTAGGCCTCGTAGCCTGTACATAGAGGTATCTACAATTCTATTCTAGAAAACTTCTCGCGCGATTCTCAATGCATAGGTATTAGGTATTAGAAGGTATTCCTGAGGTCCAACCAAACTATAGGCGCAGCAGTCATAGCACCTACCTGCGTCAAATGTTGCACAAATAGGTAATAGGTACCAATTTGAACTAAACTTAAAGTATAAGAAAATACGCATACCTACGTACCTACTGGTAAGACATGTAATGTTCCCGAAACGTTAGGTAACGACCGCAACAAATAGAGTCGAATTAGGTAGGAGCGAGCCCAATCCAGGGTCAGTGGGTCATCTTAAGGGCAGCTCCAGTCTGGAAGCTGGAGCCGCCCGGTGTAATATCTCGAAAGCTTTCTCGACAAACACGCGATGCTCTTAGACGCCAACATTAATGAATCAAACTGCACTTACAACTATAATAATAATAATAATAATAAAAATTCTTACATTTAACTGCTGTATTCAGAGATCTATGTCTTTGTGATTTATTGTTTAACTGTTAAATACTTACCGTTCGTTCGCTCTACTTTCGACTACCAAGATTATTAATCATAATAATAATATCTTGTAATCCATGTTTTAGACAGGCATTTCAATTTTCTTCCGTTTATGTATTACCCTGCATCGATTCATTAGTTAATTCTAAAGATGACCCACTGAACATTATTTTAATTAATTTAATAAGGATTACTACTTTTTAATTTGCTGCACGAATTTTGCGCGGGATTTTTTTAATTCTGTAGAGAGTAGAAAATAAAATTCTATTTTTTTTATGATTAATGTTTCGTTTGTGATTGTCTTGCTAGAGCGTTTCACTTAAGATGTTCCAAGTTCCAAGTTATTTTGGCTATTGGTAATGGTAAATAGTTAATCAATTTTTACAATGTAACTTTGCTTGTGCGATTCGGGATTGCTATGTCATTCACTAAAGTGGCGTAAATGTTGGTATATGATGCTATAATATTATCTAAAGAGTATTTAAGTTCTAATCTCTGATACTCAGTTCGTTAGAATTAGGCACTTAACCCTAAACAAATATTTGTATAACATTTTTTTTTCCTTTCCTGATTATTGTTTTGTTACCATTCCTTACAATGGATGTGTAAGTAATCGAGTACAATTAAAATCGACATAAACATCGAATTTATGATAGCGAGCATCACTAAGCTGCTAGGAATTAGGAAAGCCGTTGCGTGAGCGAGTTGGTATTAACATAATTGATGAAAGCAATGTACCGAGGTTTGCACACTACACTGTATGAGATGAGAATGCGCTAATAGCACTATGATAACTTCGTTTAGACAGAAGTAGTACTTTACAATTAATTTCAAAAGCATGGTATTATCCTTACTCCCATTTACCTATCACTTGGTGTAAGGCCAGGCTTTTCCGGGTGTAAGGTTTATCAAAGATACCTACAGAAAACCGAATATTTTGTAGGTATTTTGCTGATTTGTCGTAGTCAAAGGTTTTATTTTTTCCTAAATAAGTGAAGTGAAGTGAAAAAAATGTTTTTCATTTAGCATAAATGCTTAACAGTAGGTTAGTTTCATCAATTCTTGACTAATAATAACTAACATTTTCTAATTAATCTCTCTAATTATTGCATTTTATCTGTTATTTTTCTTTATACTGTATGCAGTAATCTGTACTGAAAAATGTCTCGTTGCTACCGATAGCTATGCTCACAAAAACTTATCGCTATCCACTTGAATTATGGTTTCGTGGAACGAGCTAATATTTTAATTATAGATTCCAGATCCACGCACGTTTTGTGCTGAATTTATTACCTAGCTGTGTTGTCGACGATGAAAGGAATCTACTGCTGGTCGTCAAACACGCTTTTTTAACTACCTGCACTTATTCAGCTCTCTAACTTTTGAAGGCCACGAGTTTCAGACCGATCTTTGTGATTTAGATCCTTTGCGATTCAAAGCATGCAATTACCATCAGTTTGATAAGATGATAGTGCTATACTTATCAGTAAAAACTAATAAACGCCTCGACTAGTAATTTTCTCGTTTAATTGCCAAGCAGTCGCCATTGGAATAAAAACAGGAAATTATTTCTGTCCAGACTTAATTTGTATCATAATTGTTCATCTTAAGACTAATTAATTAATGTAAAAGTTAACTAGTAAGTAACAGAGATTCTATCTGGGTAAGTGTGTGGTTGATGTATGCGAATTGTTAATTCCTCGTTGGCATGGTGTGGTAGGGTTTTTAGCATAAGAAAATATTTTAAACAGCAGAAATGTGATGCAAGTCGTAGGGTAAACATAGGAAAAACATAAGAGATAGCAAAGTAAAAGGTAGGTTAGAGTAACATTAAAATTCTATTGTCAAAATCAGATGGAAACATTCACCAGACGAGCGGAACCACCGAGTGGAACGGGATCCTACCTAATTAAATTATTTGGAGCGTAACTGCGAGCGCATTTTACGCCTCATGTTTATCTGGATGTAAGTAAATTGGTAATGAATATTTAGTTACTGGTGAAAGATTCTAATACCACAGAACTAAGTATCATATCTAAATAATGGGGCTGGCCCAGAGCACTTCGACCCTGCTGGATCTTTTGTGCTTCCCCTTGATACTATGAAACCTGAGGTATTCTCCCTCCGCACAGCTTGTCCATGAAAGCTGCTATTTGTCGGGGAGGCATGTGATCTTATTATCAGGTGTAGGGAGAGCCCTTCCTAATGTATTCATGTGTTTTCGCTCCAGTGAGTCGCACTCGCAGAGTACGTGCTCCAAGGTTTCTTTAGCGTCTCCACATAAAGTGGGACTAATTAAAAGAAGAAGAAGAAGATAGCAGTGCGGTAGAAATGATTAAAGGAGTTTCTTGTTACAATGGTGGTGATTAAAAAACGTTGGTTCTTTATTTGTTGCTCAAAATAAAATCTCAGAATAAAATTAAAAACTGAGGTTTTTAAATACCAATGTCAGCGAAATTGTCAACCAATTTAAATGTCATTGCTGTCAATGTAACGTCATTTTGATTGACCTTAAAATTGAGGTTATAATTGATATTTCAGTTTGTGATAAAATTCAATATTGATTTTGTGGAATTATACTTGTGAAGCTGTATTAAAGAAATCTTACAAACATGGCCTTTGCATCGCTTCGTGTGATTGCATTGCGCAAAGTTATACAAACTACGTCGTTTACTACGCTACTGAAAAGACCTTTGGGCTTTAAAAGTGCTATTTCTCTAGATACTATCTATCCTAACAGCTCTTTGAAGCTCACTACACCTGCATTCGTAAGTTTATAACAGTACCAACATATAAATCCCACTTTTATGAAGGTCTAATGTTTGTGTTCATCTTTGTTACAGAGTCCTGACCCAAACGAAAAATTCTCAGGTTACATACCTATTGATAAGCTAGATATTACATACAGCGCTAGCTCAGGGCCGGGTGGACAAAATGTTAACAAAGTAAGTTGTATTAATTACCTACATATCTATACTTCTGTACTACCTAATATTATAAAGCTGAACAGTTTGGTTGAACATGCTAATCTAGGAGACTACAAATCTCCGTCCATCAAATCTAAGAAGTACCGTTTGACAGTTCTAAACATAGTACATTTAGAATTTTATTTTTTGTATGAAAATTGTTTATGGTATGTTAAAATAAAAATAGCTTCATAATTTAATTATTTTACAGGAAAGCTATTAAAAATAGTGTAAATTACCTCTATAAAGCTAATTTAATAGAAAACAGTGAAACGTCAAACGGTACTTCTTAGATTTTATGGACTGTAAGATGACCCTCTGACCCTGATTTGTATTTTTTGCACTGTTAGATAATCCATTTATTGGGAAAGCGTATTGGCTACTTTTTATCAAACTGGTGTTTATGATATAAAATGTGGATCAATATGTGGGTTAATGTGGGTATTTTAAACATGTCCCAGAACATTTGCTATGAACATTGAAATGTTTAGAAAATAAATTTACTTTTGTTTTGTGTTTCTAGGTACACACAAAAGTGGATCTTAGATTTAAGTTAAGTAATGCAGACTGGCTGCATCCTGATATAAAGGCTAAACTGATGGATATGGTATGTTTCATATATCTTATATCTTTAATTGAGCAATTCTTGTATATATATAATTGAAATCTCGGAATCGGTCCAACGATTTTCATAAAATTTAGTATATAGGGGGTTTCGGGGGTGATAAATTGATCTAGCTAGGAATCATTTTTAGAAAATGTCATTTAAAAAAAAAATCATCCATCCATCAATCAGTCATCCAGATATTTACAATTAATATAGGTACACACAGCTACACATCAAGCATTAAATTTCCAGTATAAGTTGGTCTCTCACTGTACAAGATTTCCATACAATGATATCCACCTTTGCTTACACCTTCGGGTAACACAGGTGTCATGCTATCTTATATTGACGGGCCAGTGGCGTGGTAAGTAAGATACTTGCTTTTCACGCCACAGGTCGTGGGTTCGATTCCCACTCGAGACAAACATTTGTTGAAATATGTCTGTTTGTCTTGTGCCTGGGTGTAATTATATATATTTAAGTATATTATTATATTTACAAAAGAAAAGTATTTTAAGTAGTATATTACCGCTCTGCTTCGTTTGGGATCAGATGACAGTGTGTGTTAATGTCCCACTATATTATTATTATATTTAAGTGTGACTAATCTTCAACCACAATTATAGTTACCGATGTGTGAACTGTCAAAAGCATCCTGAGGGAATGTTTTTCAGTAGTTAAAGTTACTACCAGTGGTGAAGAGTCCATACAAGCCTATTTCCATCGGCTTCCCTTTAGGAAATAGTGAAATGAAATGAAAATATGCTTTATTTTTTTTGAGACGCGAGTCTACTTAAAAATAGTCCAATTTCTTTTCCTACCGTGCAGTGAATGACTGGCAACTACTGAGAAACACTGCCAAAAAACTCAGAAGGCTTTTTTTCTTTTTTAAATGAAGTACTTATATCTATTACATTTTGTTTGATTATTGTGTTGAATTAGAGTGACTTAATTCCAAGCATTTTTATCCGTTAGATAGCCTGAAATTTTGTAATACGCTTTCTTACATAACATAGATTTTATAGTCATTTTAAATTAGTTAATAGTCATTTCCCTAATATTATTTGGAAGTTTATTGTAGAAACGTATACACTGCCCCATAAAGAGTTACTGATTTTGTGGAGTCGAGTATGATGTGCTACAAGATCGTTCTTATTTCTAGTATTTAAATTATGTGTGTCGCTTATTTTTTTAAATTTTGTAATATTTTTATGCACATACAATAAATTTTCATAAATATATTGAGAAACGACAGTCAAAATATTTATGTCTCTGAATAGGTCGATATCACACTAACTTATTTACATAATAATATCTAACTCCACTCAATACATTTGTGTGATGAACATGTCTGTTTGAGTTTGGGTGCAACAGTTAATATTATTATGGGATCAGATTATCTGTTTGTGTTTTATATGTCCTAGGATATTATTGTTAGTAATTGTTACCAAATAACCATTTATTTTAAAATAATATACTCCTTATTTTCTTTTCTAGCACAGCAATAGACTGACCAAAGAGGGATACCTGATCATCAGGTCTGATTTAACACGTTCACAGCAGCTGAACCTAGCTGATTGCATGCAGAAGTTGAGGGCTATGATCAGGCAGGCAGCTGTGGTTAAGAAAGCACCTTCCCCTGATACAGAGGAGAGGATTAGACAGCGGTACTATATTTGTAATATATTTCTGACTAGAATATGGACAGAACCTGAGGTCGCACCTGAGACCTGGATTTAAGTCCCGTTTGATACCACTGCAATACACCTGATCTTGATCTTTGTGCTGTTGTTCTTTATATTTTCTTTTGACGGGCCGGTGACGTGGTCGGTGAGATGTTTGTTTTTCACGCCGCAGGTCGTCAGTTCGATTCCCACCCAAGTCAAACATTTGTGCGATGAACATGTCTGTTTGTCTTGTGTCTCGGTGTAATTATCTATATTTAAGTATGTATTTACAAAAGAAAAGTATTATATGTAGTATATTACCAGTTATCTGGTTTCCATAGTACAAGCTCTGCTTAGTTTGGGATCAGCTGACTGTATGTGTTAATGTCCCACTATTATTATTATTATATGTATTGTTTCATTGCTTCTCATCAATATTGGTGATAGAAAACATTGGTACTGAACTGGTTTCAAGTGATATCCATCAAACTGCACTAGGCCAGAGGATATATGCCTAAACTCTCTCATTTCCTGAAATATGTAGTTGACAAAACACAATGGGTTGGACACTGGATACGTTTTCATAGTAATATCATTTGTGTGAACACTTTGAACAATTGTGCATGGCAGCTTAAATTCATGCAATGTGATTCAAAATAATTACAAATAAAATACATATTAATATAGAACTAACTAAAAGAAAGTTTCACCACAATCTTAGAAGTACTGATAAAATCGAATTACGCAAGTCTAGAACAAAAACATATGGACGGAAAAATATAAAGTTTGAGGGTGCGCAGATGTATAACGAGCTACCGAGGGAAATAAAACAATGCGAAACACATTCTATGTATAAAAGCAAAATATGTAATAGATAAAATATTCGATAAACGACCGCCGAAAGTTTTGTATGTAACTAACCTAATGATAAGTACTTATTAATACTCATTGTTAGTGGACTTTTGTCTTTTATGAGTAAATAAATTCTTTAAACCTAATATAGTAATTTGTGTATCATTTATTTCAGACACCTGAAGGCAGCTCGTCTCCGAGTTGCTGTGAAACGGGATGAGTCTCTGAAACGCGCTATGAGAAAACCTCCTTCTATCGACTTATGATTTTTCCATCATTGAGCATACATGCGACCTGAGTATCGGACTGTGAGGGGTGTCTAATATTTCCCGCCATTTTTTCACAATTAGATCCTAGGGTCTTAATCAAGTACTAATCTATCAATGACATAATTTTGGAAAGAGGCGGGAAATAGAAGGCTTACAGTTTGACTTGGTCGCTAGTTTGACTGTTTCGTTTAATATTTTGTTATTTTAATATAGTTTTTAGTTGCAATTTTTTTTATTTTTTATTTTTCCTTACATTTTAATGGGTGGTCGTAGTTTTATTTTTATTTATTGATTTAATGTTCCTCTTGAGCTCTATGGTATTGAATAATAAAAACAGCTTAACAAAACGAAGCCTAAGCTTAGTTAGGGTTAATAAAGGCATGTTCTGTTTATTTTATGATTGTGCATATACAGTACTATCAGCAATATTATACGAGTACATACTAGTAGTTATAGGTGTGTAAATTAATACAAATTAATACCTAATACCATAGCGTAATGTACCTGTGTGCTGTGGTTTTTGAAATTAATTATATACAAGGACATTATACTAAGGTTCTTGATTATACAGCTTCTCTAGCAGCAAATAATATAAATAATAAACGCCCTATTCATAGCATAGATGATTATATTAAAATTCACAGTAACGATACTGCTAATATTTACAGTCAGGCGCTAAATTATAATAGCAATTTCATAACGCCTGATTGAAAAGTTTATGCAACATTTTTATTTGCATTTTGCTTGATGTTTTTGTTACTTGCTTAGTTTGTTTGTTGTATTACCTTACATATTTATCGTTACATAAATTATTGATTAAATTAAACAGTCAAACTGCATTTTTATATGCCATATTGTATGCTCAATGATATTAATCTTAATAATACCTACTTTGTAATAATACTTAAATTAAAAATGTTATTTTATGTAATTTAATGCATAATTAATTATGATGTATTATTCTCATTGCTAATTATAACATAAGAACAAATCTAATAGTTTATTTTTTATAATCTAATCTACCACTACGTCTACCAGCACAGAGCAGTCAATCGCCTTCCTGGGTGGAGGATTTTTATGATCCGTGTCTACCACTGACTTATTAAACTGGTATGACTGAAGGTCCTGTTGCCAATATCATAAATAAATTATCTATTAAAAAAAATATAACACTGATATCGGCTACAAGTGAACATGAAAATAAGTACAATAAATCCATCCTACCCCTACCTACCTACAAAACCTCCGGGGAGATCAAAAATTAACTAACCATAAGTATGACTGAACTAGAATCAAGACGTCATGCATGCGTCATCGTGACAGAATACGAACTATGGCCGTTGCTATAGAAACTAAAAAATCAAAACAAATAGAAGACCGTAGAAGACTACTTTGAATAAATTTATTGTTTAGGATCAATGGCGTCTTAGAACGTCGCAGATTTTTACTATTAATTTTTAAAAACTTAACTTAAACTTGACACTGGCAAAATTGCGGAATAATTTCTGCAGAGGCCATAATTAAAAGAAGAAGAAGAAGAATAAATTTATTTAACAAATTATAGATATTAATAATGTCGTACCGTGATTTAAGGAGTAAGTAACCAACTTTCTATACACAATCGGGTACCTGCCTATATTAATAATAATAATATAGTGGGACAATAACACACGGTCATCTGATCCCAAACTAAGCAGAGCTTGTACTATGGAAACCAGATAACTGGTAATATACTACATAATATGTATGTAGTATTATATTATAATACTTTTCTTTTGTAAATACATACTTAAATATAGATAATTACACCCAGACACATGACAAACACATATTTAAGCAAATGTTTGTCTCGGGTGGGAATCGAACCCACACGACCTGCGGCGTGAAAAGTAAGTATCTTACCGACCACGCCACTAACATTGTTTTTAAAAACTTTTATACACTTTTATAGTTTTTGTATAAAATAAATCATAAATACTCGAGTGTGGAAAGTGATTTTTAATAACAACAAGAGAATAGAATGAAAGTACCTATCTGTCATACGAAAAAAAAATGTCTAAAAAGTACTTATTATAGAGTTATGTGAACTCTTTAGTAGCTCTAAAGAGTAGAGTATGTAGACTCTACAGTTTGTTAATTAAAATCCGTTGTTGCATAAAGTTTATCTGTGGTTTTTTTGTTATTCCAAGGAAGTATAGGTTAGAACTGGTTGCAATTTTGTTAGCCAAAAATAATATTTAAGATTTCAGCGAAGCCATGCGAGTCTTAGGCTTTCCGAAGCCGATCTCTTTAGAAAGCTTTCGCACCCTGAACTGGGAGCTGATGGAGGAGTGTCTCCGGTGGCTGGCGGCGCGAGTGGAACCTGACACGGAGTTACCTGCGGGCTGCGACACTATGGAGCAGCGGGTGGCTCTGGTCACCACTGCCATAGCGCTCTTTGTAAGTTATCTGTTCGCTTTTTTCAGACTACATGTCCACCCGTGAACATGCAGTCCGAAAAGACTTTGAAACGTCGGGATCTAAAATCTAAAATAAACTGTTGTTTTATTTCAATGTGTGATATTCGCGTAAATCTAAGACAATACTACTTGTAGGTAATTATTTTAGCACTCCCGCGCCAACTTGAAACTGAACGGCAAACGTTTGTACGGCGCGGATGGGTGGGCAGTGAGAGAGATGATGAAGGTAGCCACCTTGCTGCGGTCAGCGCTGGAGACGCCTAGCACCGACGACAACCACCAAGATCACCCGATTAGCTATGACTTCAGCAACAAGGTGAGGGCTTAAGAATGTTGACTTCAACCCTAGTGTTCTACTGCTGGGCACGGGTCTTCACTCAACTATCTTACGAGTTGCGAGAGTTTAGGCCTTAATCCACACACGATGGTCAAGTGGGTTGGTGGATGTCATATATAATGATTAGTTCTCTGCATCGCTGGTTTCATCACGATGTTTTCCTTTACCGATATTGAGTAGCGCCGATGAAAAAATTCACACAGGGATGGGTGGTCACGACCGGGAATCGAACCAGAGACTTTATATTTTGAAGACGAGGCAAATACCGCTGCTTACTTTCACTCTAAGGGCCGCTTGTGCAACAGCTAGATAACTTTTATCTGATGCTTATTTTTGAAGTATTGACAGTAAGGTTTTGGTTTTTAGAGAAGTATCACCATTTTTTTTGCTCTATGAGCAGGTCAGAGAGGTAGGGTACCTCCATCTAGAATACACGTTGCGAAGTGTAATCACTGTTGGTTGTGTTCCTGGGTGTGAATAAGGTGTAACCGCAATGCTCGTATCTTCAAAGGTCAGCAATACACGAGTGATCCCTCTGCTGCTGCAAGCGTCCATAGACTACGGTGAACGCTTACCATCAGGTGGGCCGTATACTTGTAGGCGGGCTTGGTGGTACCTATGTAAAAATTCTGCTTATTGTTGCAGCTGTCTGAGATCAAACAAGCTCGAGCTCTTGCTACGGACATAGTGGCACAAAGCACGTTCCTTTATGACCTGCTGGCTAAGGAGCCAGAAAATAAGGTAACTTTCCATAAAATTACGCATCAGGCCATTTTTCGATGCAATCTCCGATGAAACGCGTTAACCCAATGAATACCGATTTATTCGTGACTTGAAAACAAGCGGATTATAGCGGGGAGACAGAGATACCGGCAGCTAATTCCACAACTTGCTAGTTTGAGTAAACTTGCTTATATCTTTAATTGAGCAATTCTTGTATATATATAATTGAAATCTCGGAATCGGTCCAACGATTTTCATAAAATTTAGTATATAGGGGGTTTCGGGGGTGATAAATTGATCTAGCTAGGAATCATTTTTAGAAAATGTCATTTAAAAAAAAATCATCCATCCATCAATCAGTCATCCAGATATTTACAATTAATATAGGTACACACAGCTACACATCAAGCATTAAATTTCCAGTATAAGTTGGTCTCTCACTGTACAAGATTTCCATACAATGATATCCACCTTTGCTTACACCTTCGGGTAACACAGGTGTCATGCTATCTTATATTGACGGGCCAGTGGCGTGGTAAGTAAGATACTTGCTTTTCACGCCACAGGTCGTGGGTTCGATTCCCACTCGAGACAAACATTTGTTGAAATATGTCTGTTTGTCTTGTGCCTGGGTGTAATTATATATATTTAAGTATATTATTATATTTACAAAAGAAAAGTATTTTAAGTAGTATATTACCGCTCTGCTTCGTTTGGGATCAGATGACAGTGTGTGTTAATGTCCCACTATATTATTATTATATTTAAGTGTGACTAATCTTCAACCACAATTATAGTTACCGATGTGTGAACTGTCAAAAGCATCCTGAGGGAATGTTTTTCAGTAGTTAAAGTTACTACCAGTGGTGAAGAGTCCATACAAGCCTATTTCCATCGGCTTCCCTTTAGGAAATAGTGAAATGAAATGAAAATATGCTTTATTTTTTTTGAGACGCGAGTCTACTTAAAAATAGTCCAATTTCTTTTCCTACCGTGCAGTGAATGACTGGCAACTACTGAGAAACACTGCCAAAAAACTCAGAAGGCTTTTTTTCTTTTTTAAATGAAGTACTTATATCTATTACATTTTGTTTGATTATTGTGTTGAATTAGAGTGACTTAATTCCAAGCATTTTTATCCGTTAGATAGCCTGAAATTTTGTAATACGCTTTCTTACATAACATAGATTTTATAGTCATTTTAAATTAGTTAATAGTCATTTCCCTAATATTATTTGGAAGTTTATTGTAGAAACGTATACACTGCCCCATAAAGAGTTACTGATTTTGTGGAGTCGAGTATGATGTGCTACAAGATCGTTCTTATTTCTAGTATTTAAATTATGTGTGTCGCTTATTTTTTTAAATTTTGTAATATTTTTATGCACATACAATAAATTTTCATAAATATATTGAGAAACGACAGTCAAAATATTTATGTCTCTGAATAGGTCGATATCACACTAACTTATTTACATAATAATATCTAACTCCACTCAATACATTTGTGTGATGAACATGTCTGTTTGAGTTTGGGTGCAACAGTTAATATTATTATGGGATCAGATTATCTGTTTGTGTTTTATATGTCCTAGGATATTATTGTTAGTAATTGTTACCAAATAACCATTTATTTTAAAATAATATACTCCTTATTTTCTTTTCTAGCACAGCAATAGACTGACCAAAGAGGGATACCTGATCATCAGGTCTGATTTAACACGTTCACAGCAGCTGAACCTAGCTGATTGCATGCAGAAGTTGAGGGCTATGATCAGGCAGGCAGCTGTGGTTAAGAAAGCACCTTCCCCTGATACAGAGGAGAGGATTAGACAGCGGTACTATATTTGTAATATATTTCTGACTAGAATATGGACAGAACCTGAGGTCGCACCTGAGACCTGGATTTAAGTCCCGTTTGATACCACTGCAATACACCTGATCTTGATCTTTGTGCTGTTGTTCTTTATATTTTCTTTTGACGGGCCGGTGACGTGGTCGGTGAGATGTTTGTTTTTCACGCCGCAGGTCGTCAGTTCGATTCCCACCCAAGTCAAACATTTGTGCGATGAACATGTCTGTTTGTCTTGTGTCTCGGTGTAATTATCTATATTTAAGTATGTATTTACAAAAGAAAAGTATTATATGTAGTATATTACCAGTTATCTGGTTTCCATAGTACAAGCTCTGCTTAGTTTGGGATCAGCTGACTGTATGTGTTAATGTCCCACTATTATTATTATTATATGTATTGTTTCATTGCTTCTCATCAATATTGGTGATAGAAAACATTGGTACTGAACTGGTTTCAAGTGATATCCATCAAACTGCACTAGGCCAGAGGATATATGCCTAAACTCTCTCATTTCCTGAAATATGTAGTTGACAAAACACAATGGGTTGGACACTGGATACGTTTTCATAGTAATATCATTTGTGTGAACACTTTGAACAATTGTGCATGGCAGCTTAAATTCATGCAATGTGATTCAAAATAATTACAAATAAAATACATATTAATATAGAACTAACTAAAAGAAAGTTTCACCACAATCTTAGAAGTACTGATAAAATCGAATTACGCAAGTCTAGAACAAAAACATATGGACGGAAAAATATAAAGTTTGAGGGTGCGCAGATGTATAACGAGCTACCGAGGGAAATAAAACAATGCGAAACACATTCTATGTATAAAAGCAAAATATGTAATAGATAAAATATTCGATAAACGACCGCCGAAAGTTTTGTATGTAACTAACCTAATGATAAGTACTTATTAATACTCATTGTTAGTGGACTTTTGTCTTTTATGAGTAAATAAATTCTTTAAACCTAATATAGTAATTTGTGTATCATTTATTTCAGACACCTGAAGGCAGCTCGTCTCCGAGTTGCTGTGAAACGGGATGAGTCTCTGAAACGCGCTATGAGAAAACCTCCTTCTATCGACTTATGATTTTTCCATCATTGAGCATACATGCGACCTGAGTATCGGACTGTGAGGGGTGTCTAATATTTCCCGCCATTTTTTCACAATTAGATCCTAGGGTCTTAATCAAGTACTAATCTATCAATGACATAATTTTGGAAAGAGGCGGGAAATAGAAGGCTTACAGTTTGACTTGGTCGCTAGTTTGACTGTTTAGTTTAATATTTTGTTATTTTAATATAGTTTTTAGTTGCAAGTTTTTTTATTTTTTATTTTTCCTTACATTTTAATGGGTGGTCGTAGTTTTATTTTTATTTATTGATTTAATGTTCCTCTTGAGCTCTATGGTATTGAATAATAAAAACAGCTTAACAAAACGAATCCTAAGCTTAGATAGGGTTAATAATGGCATTTTCTGTTTATTTTATGATGGTGCATATACAGTACTATCAGCAATGTTATACGAGTACATACTAGTAGTTATAGGTGTGTAAATTAATACAAATTAATACCTAATACCATAGCGTAATGTACCTGTGCGCTGTGGTTTTTGAAATTAATTATACACTCACAAGGACATTATTTATACTAAGGTCCTTGATTATACAGCGCCTCTAGCATCAAATAATAGTTTCCTAATCATAAATAATAAACGCTTTATTCACACCATAGATTATTAAGATTCACAGTAACGATACTGCTAATATTTACAGTCAGGCGCTAAATTATAATAGCAATTTCATAACGCCTGATTGAAAAGTTTATGCAACATTTTTATTTGCATTTTGCTTGATTTTTTTGTTACTTGCTTAATTTGTTTGTTGTATTACCTTACATATTTATCGTTACATAAATTATTGATTAAATTAAACAGTCAAACTGCATTTTTATATGCCATATTGTATGCTCAATGATATTAATCTTAATAATACCTACTATGTAATAATACGTAAATTAAAAATGTTATTTTATGTTATTTAATGCATAATTAATTATGATGTATTATTCTCATTGCTAATTATAACCTACGAACAAATCTACTAGTTTCTTTTTTATAATCTAATCTACCACTACGTCTACCAGCACAGAGCAGTCAATCGCCTTCCTGGGTGGAGGATTTTTATGATCTGTGTCTACCACCGACTTATTAAACTGGTATGACTGAAGACCCTGTTGCCAATGCCACTAATAAATTATCTATTAAAAAAATATATAACACTGATATCGGCAACAAGTGAACATGAAAATAAGTACAATAAATCCATCCTACCCCTATCTACCTACAAAACCTCTGGGGAGGTTGAAAATTAACTAACCATAAGTATGACTGAACTAGAATCAAGACGTCATGCATGCGTCATCGTGACAGAATACGAACTATGGCCGTTGCTATAGAAACTAAAAAATCAAAACAAATAGAAGACCGTAGAAGACTACTTTTAATAAATTTATTGTTTAGGATCAATGTCTTAGAACGTCGCAGATTTTTACTATTAATTTTTAAAAACTTAACTTAAACTTGACACTGGCAAAATTGCGGAATAATTTCTGCAGAGGCCATAATTAAAAGAAGAAGAAGAATAAATTTATTTAACAAATTATAGATATTAATAATGTCGTACCGTGATTTAAGGAGTAAGTAACCAACTTTCTATACACAATCGGGTACCTGCCTATATTAATAATAATAATATAGTGGGACAATAACACACGGTCATCTGATCCCAAACTAAGCAGAGCTTGTACTATGGAAACCAGATAACTGGTAATATACTACATAATATGTATGTAGTATTATATTATAATACTTTTCTTTTGTAAATACATACTTAAATAGATAATTACACCCAGACACATGACAAACACATATTTAAGCAAATGTTTGTCTCGGGTGGGAATCGAACCCACACGACCTGCGGCGTGAAAAGTAAGTATCTTACCGACCACGCCACTAACATTGTTTTTAAAAACTTTTATACACTTTTATAGTTTTTGTATAAAATAAATCATAAATACTCGAGTGTGGAAAGTGATTTTTAATAACAACAAGAAAATATAATGAAAGTACCTATCTGTCATACGAAAAAAAATGTCTAAAAAGTACTTATTATAGAGTTATGTGAACTCTTTAGTAGCTCTAAAGAGTAGAGTATGTAGACTCTACAGTTTGTTAATTAAAATCCGTTGTTGCATAAAGTTTATCTGTGGTTTTTTTGTTATTCCAAGTAAGTATAGGTTACAACTAGTTGCAATTTTGTTAGCCAAAAATAATATTTAAGATTTCAGCGAAGCCATGCGAGTCTTAGGCTTTCCGAAGCCGATCTCTTTAGAAAGCTTTCGCACCCCGAACTGGGAGCTGATGGAGGAGTGTCTCCGGTGGCTGGCGGCGCGAGTGGAGCCTGACACGGAGTTGCCTGTGGGCTGCGACACTATGGAGCAGCGGGTGGCTCTTGTCACCACTGCTATAGCGCTCTTTGTAAGTAGTTATCTGCAAAGACTATTCAAAGGACATCATTCATTTCGTACCCAAAAATGAAAGTGCCGGCCAGAAAAAAAAAATACTAGATTCTTAGGCGAAATAATGTCCTGAAGATTTTTTATTATTACAAGAATCGTCTACAATTAACCCCCAGGCTGCTATTTCACTTTGAAAATACAAAAAATAATTCTTTTCTTACAATGTTTGGAGCATCACATTACGCTTAAAAGTTAACAAACAACCTAGCTAAATAGCTACCTGCTATTGTGTTATCTCGCAAGGCCGCACCCCGGCCCCTTCACCGCGTATCCCCTCCTCCCCGTGTCCGCACGGCGAACGCAAGTAAGGACAAGTTAGTTATCCATGCGACTTATGTTACATCGGACGGCTACTATTCAGTTTACTTGTGCTTTTATTTTGCTGTTATTATTATGGCGGAATTACTGTGTACATGGTGTCATGAATCTGTTGTGAATAGAAGGAGATACACTTGGGCTTCCCGAGAGGAGCAGCACATTGAAATAGCGCAGATTGTTATTCAAGAAATATTGGAGCAGCAGGTATGTACCTATTTATGATGTACCATACGTTTTGTTGTAGGGTTATTGTTTCTGTTTCACAAGAGTATGTCGCTCTCTTATAATAATTATGTACAGTAGTCTCAGTTTATTGTGTAGAAGTAGTCAATATTCGTCTCTGTTCAAGTTTTTAGAACGAATTCTGAATGTAATTCGTCTCACACGTTTATTTTACCTTTCAGGCTCAGCCTACGGAATACATTTGTCGACCTTGTTGGCAAAGGGCAGAAAGAACGTACCATCGAAACATACGAGAAGCACGTCAAGAAGACGACGCCGCTGATGTTCATTCTGCGGAGCCAGTTGCAAGCGGAGAACCAGTTCAGATGACTTTGCCTGGTTATGTGCGGACTCCGGACACTAGGCGCACGTGTGTTTTCCAACATTGCGAAAACAGTACAAGGTACCAAATACCGAATAATATTGTACTTAGGATGCTAGGCCGTTATAATCTTCTTATATCCGATAACAGTCGTGTTTGTAATGAACATCTGCAGGAAGACTTATGGCATGTGCTGGCCGTACAACAAAACAACATTTCGGAATTTACAGCTGCCCATATAGCACGAGCCTTGTCGATATTAACCAGGCATGTAACTACTGATGTTTTGAACTTCGCCCAATACCAGACAATAAGTCCAAACGAGTTTCATACCTGGACTGGCCTTACTCACGATCAATATACAGATTTATTGTCAAACACTCCTAGTCTCAACGATAGACGTAATAAAAACGTAATATTGGCAGCTGTACTTGTGAAACTGCGGACAGGAGATTCAAATGCGAGATTAGCTACAATTTTTAGAACGAGTGAATCTTCTTTTGCCCGCATGCTTAAAACTGGTCGCATTGCACTGATGCAAGATTTTGTCCCGCTGCACTTGGGCTTTGATCACTTAAGCAGGGAAGACGTAGCTCGCAGAAACCTCACAGTGCCAGATAATCTCTTTGGCAATCCAGATAGTCCATCTAATGAAAGAAAGGCGATAACGATTTGTGATGGCACATACATATACATTCAGAAGAGTTCCAATTACTTCTTCCAAAGAAAATCATACAGTAATCACAAATACAGAAACCTCTTAAAACCATTCTTATTTGTGTGTTGTGACGGACATATAATAGAAATGTCTGGACCTCATGCTGCCACTACATCAGATGCTCAAGTAATGAATAGTGTTATAGACAATGAAGAAGACAGTGGCGATGGCGTTTTTCATTGGTTCTACAGAAATGGTGATGTTTTTATTTTGGACCGCGGTTTCAGAGACTCGGTTGTACCCATGCAACAACATGGTTACTCAGTACATATGCCAGAAAGCAAACATCCAAATGAAACACAACTCACTACAGACCAGGCAAACAAATCCCGTTTAATCACTATTTGCCGATGGGTTGTTGAGGTGGTGAACGGACGTTTTAAACGAGACTTTCGGCTTCTGAGAAACATATATATAAACCGAACGTTATACTATATGTTTGAGTTCTTCAAAATAACTGCCGCTTTAATAAATGCCTATCACAGGTTAATAGATGATAATATTCATGCACAGACATTTTTAAATATAATTAACGAAAGATTGACTCTTACAAACATATTGGCAGATATAGTCATAAGACATAATTATAATAGAAGGCGAGTACAATTTCGTTCACTATCAGCAGATGTGCCAGAATTAAATGACTTCCCGAGGCTAACGGAAGAAGACTTGGTGCTATTTAGTCTTGGCATATACCAGATAAAACAAGCGAGGAGCTACTACGGCGAACATTTAAACCCAAATGGAGAGTTTATTATTGAAATCGGAAGCGGACTTCTCACTGATCATGCCAGAGAGTTGGGTGAAAATGTAATAATAATAAGGGGAAGAATTCAGTCTCGCCATGTGAGAGCCAGAACATATTATGTACGAGTATACATTGGCTGGAATACAAGATTAAGTGGTCGGGAAGCCATAGGACATTATTATTGTACTTGCAATGTAGGCAAGCGAACCGTCGGTTGCTGCTCTCACACAATGTGTTTGGTATGGTATATGAGCTTCGCAAGACACGAACCTCATTTAAGTCCACCCGCAATAGGGTTAGAAAGTATTATAATAAGGTCTACTGAAATGTAAAAACATGTATATTAAATAATTATAAAAGATTCCCCCAATCTTTTTGTTGTTATTTTTTACTACCTACCATGGATGCGCATGCGCATGGATAACTAACTTGTAACTTGTGCATTGTCCTTGCTTGCGTTCGCCGTACGGACACGGGGAGGAGGGGGTACGTGGTGAAGCGGCCGGGGTGCAGCCGTGCGAGATAACACAATAGCGGGTAGCTACTCAGCTAGGTTGTTTGTCAACTTTTAAGCGTGATGTGATGCTCCAAACATTGTAGGAAAAGAATTATTTTTTGTATTTTCAAAGTCAAATAGCAGCCTGGGGGTTAATTGTAGACGATTCTTGTAATAGTAAAAAATCTTCAGGACATTATTTCGCCTAAGAATCTAGTTTTTTTTTTTTCTGGCCGGCACTTTCATTTTTGGGTACAAAATGTTCGAGACTTGAATGATGTCCTTTATGGTCCGTATCTATTTCATCACTTCACTTCAACCCTTTTTAGTGTCCCACCGCTGGGCACGGGTCTTTAGGCCTTAATCCACACACGCTGGCCAAGTGCGGCTTGGTGGATGTCACATGTCCTCAAATGATTAATTCTTAGACATGCCGGTTTCCTCACGATGTTTTCCTTCACCGATTAGACTCAGACTTCAGATTTTTTTGCGAAGTCCGAAAAGAATTAGAAACGTCGGGATCTAAAATCTAAAATAAACCGCCATAAAATCCGTTAAAAAGTAGTTTTATTTTAATGTGTGATATTCGCGTAAATCTAAGACCATACCACGAGTGGGTAATTATTTTAGCACTCCCGCGCCAACTTGAAACTGAACGGCAAACGTTTGTACGGCGCGGATGGGTGGGCAGTGAGAGAGATGATGAAGGTAGCCACCTTGCTGCGGTCAGCGCTGGAGACGCCTAGCACCGACGACAACCACCAAGATCACCCGATTAGCTATGACTTCAGCAACAAGGTGAGGGCTTAAGAATGTTGACTTCAACCCTAGTGTTCTACTGCTGGGCACGGGTCTTCACTCAACTATCTTACGAGTTGCGAGAGTTTAGGCCTTAATCCACACGCGATGGTCAAGTGGGTTGGTGGATGTCATATATAATGATTAGTTCTTTGCATTGCTGGTTTCATCAAGATGTTTTCCTTTACCGATATTGAGTAGCGCCGATGAAAAAATTCACACAGCGATGGGTGGTCACGACCGGGAATCGAACCCGCGACCTTATATTTTGAAGACGAGGCAGATACCGCTGCTTACTTTCACTCTAAGGGCCGCTTGTGCAACAGCTAGATAACTTTTATCTGATGCTTATTTTTGAAGTATTGACAGTAAGGTTTTGGTTTTTAGAGACGTATCACCATTTTTTTTGCTCTATGAGCAGGTCAGAGAGGTAGGGTACCTCCATCTAGAATACACGTTGCGAAGTGTAATCACTGTTGGTTGTGTTCCTGGGTGTGAATAAGGTGTAACCGCAATGCTCGTATCTTCAAAGGTCAGCAATACACGAGTGATCCCTCTGCTGCTGCAAGCGTCCATAGACTACGGTGAACGCTTACCATCAGGTGGGCCGTATACTTGTAGGCGGGCTTGGTGGTACCTATGTAAAAATTCTGCTTATTGTTGCAGCTGTCTGAGATCAAACAAGCTCGAGCTCTTGCTACGGACATAGTGGCACAAAGCACGTTCCTTTATGACCTGCTGGCTAAGGAGCCAGAAAATAAGGTAACTTTCCATAAAATTACGCATCAGGCCATTTTTCGATGCAATCTCCGATGAAACGCGTTAACCCAATGAATACCGATTTATTCGTGACTTGAAAACAAGCGGATTATAGCGGGGAGACAGAGATACCGGCAGCTAATTCCACAACTTGCTAGTTTGTGTAATAAAGTGGTAGCATAGCACTTTGTACATAAAATGGTCGAGCAGCGGTGGCGCGCTGTACGGGCTTCGCCTTAGAAAAATAAGGTCGCGAGTTCGAATCCTGGTCGTGACCACACATATTTGTGTGAATTGTTTCATCTCCGCTGCTCAATATCGGTGAAGGAAAACATCGTGAGGAAACCGGCATGTCTATGAACTAATCATTCGAGGACATGTGACATCCACCAACCCGCACTTGGCCAGTGTGTGTGGATTAAGGCCTAAACTCTCTCAACTCATATGATAGTTGAGAGAAGACCCGTGCCGAGCAGTGGGACACCAATAGGGGTTGATGTGATAGCACTTCGTGTGTTCCAGCGGAGATGCCACTACATTTTATATATATCGGTGGCGTCTTAGAAAAACTAATCTTATTTAACTATTGTGGCGTATAGCTACTTCTCTGATAAAAGAACGGGGATGAGGGTATAAGTGTCTCGACACACGGACCACACACGACAGCCAGAAATACCGCTACTTATTGCAGCTAGAACGTTTGTGCCGTGTGGCGACCACCGTTGCTCACCGTGTGCGGTGACTTCATATAACATGCAAGAAAACTTTAGGTAATATGTCGGAGACACTAAGATTATGTAATTCTATCGCTATTCGATGTGTATCCTCTCCAAAAACATGCCATTGATTCCAATGCAGCTACTCCCATCCAGCTCTTACCAGTCACCTTGCGGAGATCGTCACTCCATCTTGTCTGAGAGCGTCCTACGCTACGTTTGCCAAGGTCTCCACTCAAGAACTCGTTAACTCCAACTGTTTCCGGTGGGCTATGTCTATTACTCTTTCCTATGGATCTGAATCGTCACGTTTATTATTGTTGAAACCAGGAGCATCGTGAGCAAGCGCTCGCTCGTCCTCTCGACATGTCTGCGATGGAAACGTTCCTCCGCCGCGCGCTAGACTCCGTCTCCGCGAAGCTGGCAGCGGGACGAGAGCAGATTGACAATGTGGCGGCCAGTGAATCTGCTCTGGACGCCAAGCTTGAGAGGAAGAGAGCGGAACTCACGAGGGCGGAGAAGAGGCTGCATACTGTGCAGAAGATCATGTAATTGAAATACCTGGTGCTAGAAGTAATATAGGAAGGTTTAGCCAAGTGTAGAATCATCATTCTCTAACTTACGAGTTTAGCTTGGGTTGTAACTGTAAGATGCTTGGTTGGGTCTTTTGGTAGTGATTTCTTAGCCGATTGCCAACTTTTTTTACTAATTACACAGCCTGACCAGAATTGATGGTGTCACCATAGCGCGTAGTCTGTGGACGCTTGCAACACCATGGGCATCACTCATCACTCGTGCCTCGATCCTTTAGATGTCGCACTCACATCTAGGAAAATAACCAAAAACTTATTCAATGCATGTATTTTGTAAGGTAAAATCTCTAAGCCCCTTTCTAAAAGTCATGCATGTACCGAATGGGTCTTGATTGTTATTAATCCCTAGACCAGCATACCAAGGAGAGCTGACGACCCTGGAAGGTGAGATCGAGCAGCTCTGGGACCAGTACGTGCTGCGCTACCGGTGCGTGGAGGCTCTCAAGCATCAGCTTAGTCTACTCGAGACTGCTCAGGCGGAGGTAAGCAAAGTGATATTTTGGGGTCGACACTTTAAAACTGAAAATATATTAGGTATTACTAGTACCTAACCAAAGTTAATTTGCTGTTGCTTGCTGTCTTACGTCTGTAGTCACTTAGGAATTTTAGATTTTCTATAGAACGTGAACTAAAAAAAACTTATAATTTAATTTTAAAAAATTGTGATTAATAAGTTGGGACGTCAAATACAGTCCACCCGTGACCATAAAGTCTGAAAAGACTTTGAAACATCAGGATATAAAATACAATATTTTTTTTAATGTGTGATATTGACGTAAATAAAAGAAAATGCTGATCCAAATTTATTAAATAAAATTCTCGTGTCACAATGTTGGTTTGTTCCCATACTCCTCCGAAACGGGTTGACCGATTCTTATGAAATTTTTTATGCCTATTCAGTAAGTCTGTGAATCGGCTACTCGTATCTATTTCAAACCTCTAAGTGTTCACACCGAAATTTTGTTTCTTATATTTTGATTTTTTTTTAATTTTTTTTATTATGTGGCATTAAAAAAGATATACAACCCTAAATTTTCACCCTTCTATCTCCAACCCCTACTTTTTAATAGCGAAATTAGTCATACGCGGTGCGAAGTTCGCTGTGACAGCTAATTAAAATATAAATTTCCAGGCGGCGGAGGAACAGCAGGCAGCAATTATGCAGCTTATACATAAGTACGAAGCTGAAGATGTGCTGGGCAAGCTGAGTGATTCTGGTAATCATTGCTCTTACTTTTAAGTCCATTAGTTACATTAATAAAGAACCCAGTTTAAGATGGAATGTTCCCTTTAATTTACAGAAGATATGGAATCTAGTGATGATGAGGACAAAGATATGAGCGAACACAAGCCTCCGCGACCTGCCACCAGACCGAAGACCAGGCTGAGAATCAAAACTGCAGGTAATTCTGACATACAGAAACCAAGGTGGGAGGGTGGTGCGTGATACTTGTAAAAAGCACAATTTTATTTGTGGGAACACTTGGGTTTGTGGAACTGGTCAGAGTAAAGTACTTACTCAAGTCTTGGGGGCTGAGTCACCTTCGTCCGTGGGTGTATACCTTGATTTTTAATTAATCCCCACACGTGGTCCCTGGGTGGTGCTAATCAATTGACAATAAACTGGTGGTAGGCCGTGGTTTGTGACCATCCTCCAGACAAAGCCGCATCGTCAAGCGGCCTTGTCATGGTCCGATGCGATGTGTGGTGATACCATTAAGAGAGAGAGTCTCGGTCGGAATTGTTGCTCCTTTCAAGGTTTGTACCCATATGGAGGTTCATTCCACTGCCACCTTCTCACAGAAAATCATTCGTAATCTCGAGTGAATCGTTATCTGGCGCGTTCCATCGTAGACTACATCATTGCATAACATCAGGCACGTTGTAGTTAAGTGCAAGCCTATTTCAAAATAAAATTTAAATAAATGCTATGTTTTCAAAACTAGTTGTGAAACTAGCAGTAATTTTAAAGTGTATGCTGTGGATGTGGATGTTCGCAGGTGGTGGTGCAGAGAGTCGTCGCGCATTCGGCAGCATGGCGGCGCGGGATTCACTCGACGAGATCCGAGACGAGGACGACTCGCAGTCCGACTCCGAATACTCCGATAGACAGATCTACAGTAAGTATGCACTTCATCATTAACCTGGATTACACCTGGACATGCCTTTCCTAAAAAGGCTATTCAAATTACTCGCTACTCTCATATTTTCGTCAGCCCAGTTTATTATCAGCTTATGATTTCGGTGCGAGTCTAATGGAAATTGCACCCATTGAACCCAGAATATTATTATATTTATCAACCCTTATTATTATCCGTGTCCCACTGTTGGACACAGGTTCTCTCTTAACTATCTTACGAGTTCAGAGAGTTTAGGTTTTAATCCGCACACGCTGGCCAAGCGCGGATTGGTGGATGTCACGTGTCCTCGAATTATTAATTCTTAGACATGCCGGTTTCTTCACGATATTTTCCTTTACCGAGGTAAGGTCGCAGGTTCGATGTCCGATCATGTAAACACATGACCGGGCATCGAACCTGCGGCCTTACATTTGTGAAGCGAGGCCTGTACCGCTGCTATTATTATATTATGATTTGGTTGTGTGTGACAGGCGGTACGTCACGCTGGTCACGTCCTCGCCCCGCAACACGCACACTCACACAGGACGACCACGAGTTTGCGGAGCTTATTGAAGGTATCACTTGTAATCTAAATATATAAAAGAAGAAACTGACTGACATATCAACGCAGAACCCAAACCGCTGGGTCTGGAGACTCCAAATTTGGCACATTGGTTCCTTATGAAGTCTAGGGGCGCACTAAGAAAGGATTTATCAAAACTCACCCTTTAAGGGGGTGAAACGGGGTTCCGCCAATAACAAATAATAAAATATGATAAAGGGTTCATAAAGATCTGTCACTTGGCTAATTTTTAGCCTAACACCACGCGAGCGAAGCCGCGGGCGGATGCTAGTATTACTTAAAAATATACGAAGTCGGTGCCAAGTAAATACTACAACAAACTTACTTTGTAAGAGAGGTTGATAATACCTATAGGTACCTAGTTATTGTTTTACCTGGCACTGAAATCGAATGATATTAGATACTTATCAAATCATTTCTGACCAACTAAATCAAAATATTAATTACTTTATGCTAAGTACATTATTTGTTTTACTAATTTACTTTTTGAAGTCGGTTTTGTTTTTTGTTTATAATTATTGTGTTAGCTTTTAAAATATCAGCCTTAGCTTAGTTTGTGTATAGGCCGACCGTTTAACTCGCGTATCGCCTATCGCCAAGATTCTGACTCCTCAAGCTGCACAGACAGTGATGATGATTCAAGCGATATGGATATTAGTGACGAATAGTCTTACATTACTTTTATCTGTGGTTAAATAGTTCTATAGGAGATTTAATTAATGTTTTATGACTTTGTACCTCAGATGGTGATACGCGAGTTAAACGGTCGGCGTACAGTTAGTCGGTAAACTGAAGGGTCGTATGTGTCAGGTGTAGGTAACGTGGAGCCAGTGGACTCTCTGGGCAGCTCGTCGGAGAGCGAGCTGCGGCTGTCGAGCGCGCGCCCGCCCGCCGCCCCCGCGCCGCCCCCCCGCACCGACACGCTCAGTGACAATGAGTTCTAATACATTTGTATTGTACATACATTGTCATCTACACCACACACAGACACACACAGTTACACACATCTACACTACACTATGGAATTTTGAAGTTTAATGGTTGTAGTGAACAGCGGTAGTTCGAATCCTGGTCGTGCCCACATTTTGTGTGAATTGTTTCATCTCCGCTGCTCAATATCGGTGAAGGAGAACATCGTGAGGAAACCGACATGTCTGAGAACTAATCATTCGAGGACATGTGACATCCACATCTATTCATTGACCAGCATGTGTGGATTAAGGCCTGAACTCTTTCAACTCATAAGATAGTTGAGAGAAGACCCGTGCCCAGCAGTGGGACTCTAAAAAGGGTTGATGTGAATGGTAACATCTAATTTTACGCCTTAGAATGAGAAAAACCAGAGTTTCCTAATACAGGCATTGTTTACTTACCCCAAATACTATTGTTTAAATATCATTAAACTGTTAATAAATTATTTTATGCTACATAACTTCATTTATTTACAACAAATATCTATTCTAACTTCATATCAATCTCAACACTAACCTACATAAACAACTAACTAGTTTTAAAAACGATTGAAATGAAGTCGCTCTAATTCAACACACTAAACAAACAAAATTTATTTAATTTTTATTTATTTATTTATTCATTCACAACATAACTAACATTACAGGTTGCCCCAAATCGTTAGCGTGGCCATATATTTTAACAATAGGTACTTATTATACTATTTATAACACAACTCATGCAAAGTAACTTTTGTGAACTCATTCAGAGAACATGAAAATAAATCAACCCTCTCCGCGACCGTGTTAAGTTTATATAAGGCACGCGTTATCGGTGCTTTACGCAGAAGGTTCGTCCGGCCGTTCGGCACGGCCAATAACTGCGGTTTTCGCCGTCGCGATACGTACTTATAATAGATACTATTATAATAGAATAGATATAATAGAGTACTTGTAATAGATATAAGTACTTCAAGTCAATGTAATAGATACCTATATCACTAAGAAGTAGGTATAAAGAAACATTTCCTGTTACGTGTTATAAACATTTCCTCAAATAAAATGGATGTTAGGTTTCAATAATACAACATTATTCAATATAAAAATATAAATTTATTCATCGTATCTCCCAAACTAAATCTTACAAATAAATAAACCATAAGCCGTGGGAACGATTATTTTCCATCTAAAGTATAATAATCTTAATAAAATATATGTATGTACAACTCTAGAGGGTGAGGGGGGAGTGTTGAAAAGTAAATTGGGGGTTATATTGAAATCAAGATCCCGTATAATTCAAATTGGAACTAGTAGGACATATTGAAATAATTTTAACATCTAAGTACAAGTTTTATACAAACATTAAAATAAATAAATTCAACATCTATTCACGTATTACAGACTTATGTAATCAAAAAATTCGTAGGTTATAAAAAATATTAACAATCGCATATTGAGCAATTTAGTGAATATTTACACCAATCATAGACAATTAAAGTCGATTATTCAATAGCCAGATAACGCAGAATGGGCAACAATTTTAATCTTGGTATTATTTATCTGTGGTATTACCTACTAAACACTAACGGACGAGGGCGACACGATCGATTTATCCGCCGATTTTTATGACCGATTTTGTGCACTCAAGGCCACGCGTTGAGTCGGACACAGAATCGGTCATAAAAGTCGGTCGTAGGTGCTTAAGGGGGCTGAAATATGTCGACGTCATAAAAATATTCCTCAAATGAGTTATCTGGCTATTAAACAAATGTGAATATATATTTACACCAATCAAAAACAATTTGGCACCGTTTAGGTACATAGGACTTTAGTTTTATATTTACAAATGTATTCTTATCCGGACATTATAAACTTAAAGTAAAAAGTATTTATAATTTTTTTTTCATTATTGAAATTGCACATAAGACTTTTTACGGCGTTATTACAAAATAATATTTAGGTTAAGAATAATCTAGTGCCATTAATATGAGTTTACTATGTGAGCAGCGGTGGCGCATCGGTACGGGCCTCGCGTATAAGGTCGCGGATTCGATTCCCAGTCGTGTGATTTGCTTTTACATCGTCGCTACTCAGTATTGGTAAAGGGAAACATCGTGTGAAAACAGGAATGCCTAAGAACTAATCATGTCCAACTTATGTCGTACTACTAAATATCAACCGACCAAAAACTAATTTTGATTGGAAAATCAGCTAGATTTTATGAATAAGAGGGTAAGATTATGCTTAACCATAACTTGCCTGTTGTTAAGCAATGATGCTGTCTACGATGTAACGCGCTTACCCAGTAAATACCAATTTACTCGTGACTATAGGCAGATTATAGCTATCATTAAGATTATGCAATTGTATTAGTGAAGAGGCCTCAAAATAAATGTGCAATTTCCTATAACGCTAACTTAATTATAAAAATGAAACTAGTCTAGATAAATAATCTTAAGAGTAGTAAATAACACAGATATTTGACGATACGTACAAACTTATAGTTACTTGTTAGTATGTTAGTAAATATTGAGTTATTTTTTTGTAAGATTATTGTCGGTGCCAAACTTTAGAATTAACCAGCGGCCCGCCTCAGCTTCGCCCGGGTAGCTTCAGCCCACTAAACAATTTACAAAAAGTGTGATAAATACAGAACCGCTCAACAGATTTTGTGCAAACTTCACATAAACGATAGTTGAACGTAACAACGTCATAAGAAAATACTGATGGAATGGTTTGATTTTTCAAAAGAAAATTTTAATTTTGTGATAATTTTAACGTGGACGCATCACTCACTCAGGCAGGAGAGAGACAGATGTCGAACGCTGCCGAACGCGGAAGCCGATTGTGCCTCTTTGTCGCTCGTTGCACGCTCTCGCTTGCACTTCAAGCCTTAAATGGAACGCCTCAGAGCATGTTTTTTCGTGCTTGCAGCCGGCTCCATCGAATTATAAGACGTTGTCACGTCAAAAAAATTATATGTGCAATATTTTTTTTATCTATCTGATAGACAAAACAAAAAAATAGTCGTCATCCCTATTACCTACAAGGAATTTAGTGTAGTTCCAAAAGTTGCTGATAAGTTTCGAATAGCATATTTACAAGTTTCGTCTATTTCTTACTTTAGGTCAAGTGACAAAAACATTTGTGATTAAGTTATCTGACATCTATCAGCAACTTATGAAACTTAACTAGTTTTGATTTAACTATAGTACCTATTTAAGTACTCAATTTATTTTAAACGGTTTATTTTGCGATTCTACAATTAGTACCTATGAACAAATATGAATATTTCTGTTAGTATGGAGTATTTACAAGTCAATGTAAGTAAGTATTGTTATAACATAAAGCTAATTGTTTAGTTTGGTGTAAATTATCTTACAGTTAACTTAGGTATAATAGATAATGTATATAATATGACGTAAAAGTATTATTATAACACTATTATTCCTACAGCTTCCAAATGCTAGGACTAAGTGGAAACCAATCTTAAGACAATTAAGAGTATCTAAGAGCCACACCGTGTATTTTAAACGCTATAAGGCCTCTGCCTCGAATATTGCGGGCAGCGGGGCGGCGGCGGCGGCGGCGCGGGAGCGGCAGGATCAAATGCGTAAAACCAAATGGACCGACCCTGGAAAACAGCGGCGCGGGAGCGGGCAACGAGCGGTGCACTCCAGTCAAGCGGTGACCGGCCACGCGTCTGCATTGTAGTATTGTGTGTGCAATTTATTTTTGTGACGTGTCGAAATGTCCTCGGACATGCTAGGGGAAATTAGTTTAGACATTTCGTTTGCGAATAAAAACTAATACCTCGACGACACAAACAGGAACACAACACTACGCCGCTATAATGCCGCGCGACCTGCCCGCTGCTTTCGAGAACGGGTCTGCGTTGCCCGCGCCGCCGCCGCTGCCGCCCCGCTGCCCGCAAGATTCGAGGCTGAGGCCTAAGGGTTCGTTATGGATGATATGAAATCGTTCGCAAAATCGGTGTCGGACAACCTCGGATTCAAATAGATTCTCGAACGATCATTTGAATTTTTACTACGTCGACTACAAAGAATCAGGGGCCAGACACACGTGGGAACGGGCCCGATCCCGAATTTTACCCAGAAGCAATCGAGTGTTTTGTTTTTTTTTTGCTGATCGTCCATCGCTTTAGATTTTTTTCAGTGGTTAAGATTTTGAGATGCGCGTCAAAGTTACGTTTAAAAACATGGTGTGCAAAAGTAAGTTACTAAAACATTATCTTCACACAGTCTAGTATAAAATCAGGTGGTAATACATTATACAATGATAGTAGTATAGTGTTGACTACGTGTGGTGCGAGTGTGTGGTGTCGCTGGTGTCGGTGGCGAGTGAGTCGTGCAGCTCGGCCGCGTGGCGGCTCTCGTCACACACCGCGATGAACTGCTCCGCGTATGCTCTGTGATTAGAGATACAAACGTTAAGTAGATGATGTTTGATGTTTTTCAGACTAACTGTACCTATAGATAGGTACGCAGGATCCGTTTTGGTCTCCTCAATTTTCAGTTTAGTTTGCCAAATTACATTACAGTTTTATATATAATAAAATAAGGTCTAGTTGTAGATTAGTCTTTAGTTAACAATTAATCGTTTTAAGTGTGTAGTTTCCTTCAATGAAATGGAAATACTGCATAGTAGCAACTTGGGCTAAGTTTCAGTTTATTCGCTCAATTCAATATGATAATAGTGTAAATTGATTGATGATACCTGTCGAGTCCCGTGTATGTCCTCTTGAGGTCAGCGTCAGAGACATGTTCCCGCTCCGCTCGTCGCTTGCGGTGGATCCGCTCGAGTGAGCGCGCGAGCTGAGAATCGCGCTCGCGACCGTCCCGACGTCGCCGCTCGGTGACCGCGCGAGGTGACCTACGACGTCGGAGACGCTGCAAATGAAGATTAAACTTAGACCTGGACTTCTAAATGTCTACTTTTTACAGTGTCAGCTGGCTAAGAACGCATGTGTTTGAGTATTGAGCATTGTATTTTATATGCATTACACTGCAGTTGCGCAATAATATTTCAAGTTTAATATGTAGCATCAATTTTTTTTTGTACAAAATTTGCCTACAGTGTTTAAGTTTTAAGCCGTGACCCTCTGCGAGATGCACCCATTCCGAGCACACTCGTATTATAGTCAGTCCATCATTAGATGGTGTCTTTTAGTCTCCTCAAACATAGCTTTGATTATATTATCATTCGGTCGTTAAGATTTGATATATTCTTTAAGACGGATGATATTTACCTACGGACCTGTAAGATAATATGACCAGAGAAGACTTGTGTTCACCAGAAGGACACAGCCGATGCCGAAACTGATGAGTGCTAATGGCTACCGACAGATCGTTGTGGCATTCTATTGGCCGAAGTCTAGCAGTGGACACCTCCAGGCTGATGATGACAATGGTTGTTGGAATAGCAATGTAAAATACTCACAGTGTCATGAACGGGATAGTAGAGAGGTGCGTGCGGGTGCCCGTACGGCGCCGGAGGCAGCGGCAACGTCGCGTACCGTGGCGGCACCATCACACACGCCGCTGGCATGCGGCCCAGCTGGAGACAAGGTAATAACATTACTTAACACCTTGCTTTATGGTTTGATGTCAATGGAACAACAGAGTTTTTATACAAGTTTACTATTGCGTACTACCAAGTATAGTTAACTATTGTTTGGTAAGGTTTGCTAATCATTTTTGTATTTAATTACATCAGAAAATGAAAATGTTAAATAAATAAATAACATGTTCTCTTTTTCAAGTAAATGACATCAACGCGTTACTACTTTTTCAGACTTTGTTGTTAGTAATAAACTTCCGTTGATATGTAATATACCTACATAATTAATGTGTAAATATGTATGACAAATAGCGTTATGTAGTATTATATTGTTATAGTAAACTTTATAGTAACCAATTAACTTGTAGACATCTTCAGATCAGTTCCCACGTGTGTCTGAGCTGTGAACAATGAGCAGTTCGTGCTATTGTGTCGTGTCACAGTTCTACTCTATATAGTTTATTGTGGAACACGTAGGCGGCGCAGATTGCTAATCTTAAGTTAATACTGTAACAATGCTTACATATTGTAACTAAATAAATATGTGGTTATTTTAACTGGGTATTAAAATTTATGGTAATACGATAGAATGTGTGTTGCTGAGGTTAAAAACCTTGAAGAAACCAGCATGTCTTACGGTATACGAGACACGGTATCTGGCGGCGCGTTTAGCGATTTCATCGTTCATTGCGTATTAACTTTAACAGTGCCTAAAGACAAGTGAGCGCGAGTGGGCAATGAATTGCAAAGTCGCCAGTCGCGCCACCCGACGTTGAGTCCCGTGGCCACGGCGCGTTAAAAGTAAAATATTCGGGGTTCAACCACTCGGCCACGCTTAACTCTCTCAACTATTAGGTGATAGAATGATTGACAGCTCAGCAATGGTACTCAAAAGAGTAAGTATTTATGTTTTTCATAAGTGCCTGCGGGCAGCGAATAAGGCGATTCGTGACCCGATCAGAAACAGGCCCGAGATGGTGGCGTGCTGTTTCCGCGCGCACCTTCAGAGAAAGTGGATGTTATTGGACATCTCCCTTTCATGCACGTGACCTACTATTTTGGGGTGGTCACAACCCGTCGATCGTTCGGGTGATGCGAAAGCGAAACCGCGGCCTAGCAAGTGGGTTGGTAGAGGAACACCGGGGGGTTTTGGTGAGTAGGATTCTTCAGAGTCTCATATACCCACTGAGTCACGCCCCACGATCTATAAAAGGTTTCCTCTCGGAAAAAAACATTTACATTTTACATTTTACTTAAATTATTTAACCGTAGCATTGCGAATTTAATTATTAAAAATAAGCAATATATGTATACATTACTTATCAATGAGGTGGGTAGATCCAGAGCAAGAGCAAAAGCAGACACAGTGAAATGTTTTTTTTTTGCGGATAACCTAACCCAATTAGCCAAAAGGGCCTTTATTGGTTAACCGGACTATCTCGGTGATCCGAAGACGGTCGAACCGATAAGATCTTTAGTCCTATATAAAAATCTGCCTCTTAGTTTATTTTATACAAAACCTATCTAAGAACTCTTTGTTTATTGAGACAAATCTTATGTTACCTCACTAGTCGCAGTCCATTTAGCTGTTTTGCATATACGAAATCAACAAACACACATATTTTAAGATACGCGCTAAAAACATAACACTTCCTTGACAGACGTGTAATTAACGAGTTTTGTATTGTATCTGAGAGTAGAGCCCCCACAGCAGACGTATTGTAATGAAGATTCAAAGAGAAGTTTAAGGTCAAGTGCGAACTTTCCAATTTCACGAGGATTGTCTGTTTGTGAGTTACAAGGTAGGTAGCTTAATCACGCCTTTTTCCTATGGGAGTAGGCAGAGACTATAGAGCGCCACTTGCTACGATCTTAACATACTCTTGAGCCTCATTAATGATCTCATACATCTGGTCATACAAGTTTCTGGTTGTTCAAAAACTTATTTGTATTAATTATATTTAATCTATTAAACATCAATTTTGGTGAACATAGGCCTAAGTTTATAAGTTTGTCTAACGTTAGGTAGGTTGATACTGTACGAGTATGTAAATAAATTCAAGTGTCACCTAGTGACCGAATACTAGATACCTACATCTACATGTTTCTTCAAAACAAATCAAGGTTAGATATAAAAAAATATATATTGTATTTGTAGTATTTAGATTAGATAATAGTATTGTCTTAGATTTACGCGAATATCACACATTGAAATAAAACTACTTTTTAACGGATTCTATCGCGGTTTATTTTAGATTTTAGATCCCGATGTTTCAAAGTCAAAAAAGGAAATTCTTACTTAGGAAAATAATATCACTTCGATTCTGTCTGCGATCGTTCTTAAACTTAATGGTATACTTATTTTAGTTGCTATTTAAAACTTTGAGGCGTTACATAATATATTATTAAGTACGTGTGATACTGACCATTTCCTTAAGGGAAACCGATGGGAATCGGCTTGTATGGACTCTTCGTCTCTGCTAGGTACCTACACTTTCCTTACAATTTTGTTTTTTAAACATCGGGATTAAAAATCTAAAATAAACCGCTATAAAATCCGCTATAAAATAGTTTTATTTCAATAAAATTTCCTTTTTTGCAAATACATAGATACAATAATAGACCCAGACATTAGTCTTTTTAATCTATGACAAAACAAAATATATTTATGCTGTCCTGAGTAGGAATCGAATCCACGACCCGTGATTTTTTTATGATAAGTGTAAAAAGGTTTTTTAACACTGATTAATGATCTAACAAAGCCTTGTCATGTTATAGCGTTAAAACTAAACTGAATTGATTTAAAGATAAATACATAGTTGTTGTGACCGATATAGGAATGTGGCTCACCTTATAAGGTTGACATTAACTTTTACTAAACTTATAAACTGCTAGTTTACTGCGGTGATACATGGCATTAATTTGTTTTATTACTTGATATCTCGATTTGATTATCTTGATTTTTAGGTAATTAAAATTACCTAAAAAAAAAATGATTATATAATTCTAATAATCATTAACATCTTATAAACCTCTAGTGCCTGTACAATTAAAATTTGTCTCTTTCTTACTAGTATAAATATCAAGATGACAGACAAAGACACATGAATTATAAACTTATCTGTGCTTAATAGATCTAGTCTTGAAATTATTATCAAAATTCATAATTTTGTTTTTAAAAGCTGGAGTAACATTTTCGAACAGCGGTAAATGAGGCGATGAAACAATTCACACAAATGTATGTGGGTGGGCGCGATCGGGGATCGAATCCGCAACCTTATATTTAAAAGGCGAGGCAAAAACCATTGTGCCACCGCTGCCCTATTTACTTATAATTTTATTATTAAGCATAAAATATTTCAATGACATGGAGTTCTTAGGAATTTAAAACATAGACCTAGTAGGTACCTCAAAGATGGAACTCGGGACTGATGAATGACAAAATGCTCGCGTCTGTTATATTACAATATATTAAATTATAAATCTAAAAAAATATAAATATAAATTTATTTATTTTTATTATTTTTATTATTGACATTGCAGGCGAAATGTGAATCATATTCACCTGCGCTTACGCCGCCGTTGGGTAATGCAGACGTGAGAATCGAATGTCATCACTTACTACAATACAAATGGATTTTGTCAAGGCCACACTACATTTGCAAATCTTTTCTTTTTTATTATATTTCACATTGTGGATATATAAATGTTACAAAAAATACACAAATAACTTAAAAGTTTCGTTTTAAACAGTCTAATTTTACAGCTGTTCGAACAGCTATGCCCATAGGTCCATAGATTTATTATATGCCTTCTTTTGCTCGAAATGAGGTTTAAACCCGGTACCACACGTTTATTGAGCGAAGAACGCTTACTATTGGACCATTAAGGCAGACTTATTAATATATATCCACAAACATGCGGGCGCCAAATGATTTCTTTAGGTTGTAATGTATCAAATTGAACGCAATATGACTAATGAGGGCGTAGTATCGGCATCTGACAAGTGTATCAAGGAGAGTGGGTTCAGGTATGTCACACAGGTCGACTTAATGTATTCGATAATAGAACGTGATAAACTACTATCAACTATGCGTTTTCACTGTATCGGTGTACAAACTAGCAGGTAGTCTTGATTAATGAAAAATACATTTTCAATGACTGAATGACAATTGAAATGTAGTTCAAAGCCTGAACTTTGTTAAATATTAGAGTCTCTCACTTCGAAAGACATCAATCTCGTTGAGCTGGCCTAAATCGATGACATTCAGATGTGGCGTCCCTTGTAGCTAGTAAACGCCAAAACGATAATTAATATATAAAACACGTGCTATTTCTATATATTTCTGCCAAGGGTCGTCAAAATTATACTCGTAAAAAAACTTTAACAATTTAGGTAATCCTCCGTATTGAATATTTCTTTATCACAATAATGACTTTTGAAGTTAGAACAACAGCCTCTTATATATATACTGGCTTCAAAAAAATATTTAAAATCACCCCAATTGAGGGAACATGTTATTGTTAGGATGACCAAGTAGCCCATTTCTTAATCCAGGCAAAAACTAACATTTATCATTTATTCTTATTTCCAGAGCAGTTGAGTTTATTTATTTTATAAATTTGTTCGAATTTTCTGGAGCTCTTGGGACTAAATGAGCGACTTTGTTTTTCACTTTATTAAATCTTTTCTTCGAAAGCGGCGGTGGCGCAGCGGTACGGGCCTCGCCTTAGAAAAATAAAGTCGCAGGTTCGAATCCTGGTCGTGCCCACACATCTTTGTGTGAATTGTTTCATCTCCGCTGCTCAACATCGGTGAAGGAAAACATCGTGAGGAAACCACCATGTTTAAGAACTATAATCATTCGAGGACATGTGACATCCACCAAGCCGCACTTGGCCAGCGTGACTCTCTCAACTCCTAAGATTGTTGACACTAAAAAAGGGTTGAAGTGAAAACTTTTCTGAAATAATTAATGGAAATATATGTAAATCCTACTAGCTACGTATCTACTGTATTGTTTAGACAGCAATGTTCTAAGTTGTGTTATCTAGATGAGCGCAACCTTGCGGGACAGGTTCCATTGTGAGAGCGATGCTATCGCTGAATATTGTTTAAAGTCGCGCTTGTAACTGATATATAATAACTTTATTTACATAATATGTTGCTGCGGAAGTTTCAATTAATTCAAAGATTAATCAACTCAGAATTCAAAACACTGTGAGCTCAGTTTGCTTAAATCGGAACGCAACTTAAATATTAATGTTTGGAGGTAGTCAGTAATAATTGTGATTAATAATTTTGGACGTCAAACATCTCAGTCCACCCGTGAACATGAAGTCTGAAAAGACTTTGAAACGTCGGGATCTAAAATCTAAAATAAACAGCGATAAAATCCGTTAAAAAGTAGTTTTATTTCAATGTGTGATATTCGCGTAAATCTAAGACAATATTAGATTAATACTAGTCAACAATTTTTTATTTATTTAATGGAGTAGTGTCTGTTAAGGAAATGTGATCTACTTACAAACTGCTATTTACTACTTACTTTTAAATTGTCAACCCTAAAATGTCACACTGCTGAACATAGATCGAATTTTCTCTCAACTACATTATCTTAAGGTTTTCTCATTATCTCATTTCTTTTTTAAATTCTGTAATAGTCTTGAACTTGACTACAACTTGTCTGATGTTAAGCAATGATGTAGTCTACGATGGGACGTGCCTGCCCAATATACCGATTTACTATAAACAAAATTCGCTATAAAGAGAATAAATAAAGATAGTTATTGCATATTACAAAAAGTACTCTGTGATTTACAGGATTTAGGCCTTAATCCACACACACTGGCCAATTGCGGTTTGGTGGATGACACATATTTTCGAAAAGTTAATTCTTAGATATTCCGGATAAAATACAATAAAATTAGTGGTTGATAATAAATTAGTCACAAAATATTTTTATATAAGACATAACACACATCTCACGCAGATAATTCGTCAGTTTTAAGGCTGTTACCATTGTTTGTGTGGGGACATTGACCTCGATTGCCAGGTTGTGAATCTGTGACCTTGTCACCACATCACACGTACTCATTCGAAAGCTGGGTCGTAAAAAAAGTAAAAGAAAGTGGCCGAACGTTTGTTTCAACGTTTAAGCTAAATACTTTGCATAGTTAATCGAGTGGATTTTCGGAATATTTTACATTTTTAGGCTGTGTGAGTAAGATTAATATCTCTACAGTCTACATCTTATCTTACTTTCATTCGTAAACTGTACTTAGATGCATGAGCTGCGGTGGCGCAGCGCTACGGGCCTTGCCTTAGAAATATAAGGTCGCAGGTTCGATTCCCAGTCGTACCCACACATCATTGTGTGAATTGTTTCATCAAGGAAAACATCTTGAGCAAACCGGTATGTCTAAGAAATAATATTTCGAGGACATGTGAAATCCACCAACCCGCACTTGGCCAGCGTGTGTGGATTAAGGCTTAAATTCTCTCAACTCGTAAGATAGTTGAGAGAAGACCCGTGCCCAGCTGTGGGACACAAAAAAGGGTCGAAGTGATTGTGCCTTTACTTTACTTAATAATATTAGTTATAAGTGCGAAAGTTTGTATGGATGTGTAAATGTCTGGATTTTTGTTACTCTTACACTCGCTTGAATCATCATCACTGTCTGTGCAGCTTGAGGAGTCAGAATCTTGGCGATAGGCGATACGCGAGTTAAACGGTCTATCTATAGCAAATACATTTTTTTTTTGCGGATGACCTAACCCTATTAGTCGGAAGGGCCTTTATTGGTTCACCGGACTTTTTCGGTGAGCCGTTCGAGGACGGTCGAACCAAGCTAAAACATATGTCAGAGTTACCATTGTACTATTTTGTTCATAGTAGAAACACATAAATCACATTTGCCCCTCCCCTATCGGCGATAGCGTGAAGCGCACGTAACGGGAAAGTTGATGGCATCCCACCCATGATCAGGAAGGAGTTCACCATTCCAGTTGTTTCATAAATAAACGTTCAAGACATGTTGTGGATACTCTCTATTAAATTGCTCCAACATGGTGGATAGGTAGGAACTGTTATCTATAGATAACCATAAAATAATCCCTATGCCCTTGGGTCACGATATCACGAATAAACGGCTGGACCGATTTCGCTAGTTTTTTTGTTGTTGTTTCTTATTGCCGAGACAAGGATTATGAAAGAAAAAATAAGAAAATAGCGCGAAAATTTTGAAAAATTAAGAAAACTTTACGACCATTTTAATTAACCTTATGGCGTTTGACATAATTGTCTGTGGTTTGACCGAGCCGACAGACTTCAGCCAACTAGTACAATAGAATTGTATAATTAATATACTTGTATTATAATTGTCCTAAAAAAGTTTATGGGCAAAGTTTATGGACTTCAAGAAGATTCATTTTCAACACATTTTTCTTAAATTATTTAATACTCAAAAAGTCTTAAATTATTTTTATAATAAAAATCGTTGGACTTTTAGGTAGTAACCTAAAAAGGGTAACTCAAAAGGTAATTATTGAATTGAAATTATTGTAATGGTCCTTAGAATTGCAATTATTGTAATGGTCCACCTATGCCCTTTACTAGCGTAGATAGGTACACCGAGAGTGGACTATTGCGCAGTGCGCGGAGGTCGACAGGAATGCGGGCTGCGCTTGCGCAACGTTGCGCGCATCGCACGCATTGCACAGGTTTGCGTGTGGAATATATGAGGTACTTACTCAATTCGTCATACTATTTAGTTTGTTTTAAACTCGGGCTATACTCGTGTACATAACGTAGCGTCAACCTGTACTACCCGAAAGTGTAGGCAGAGGTGAAAATCTCCCACTTTTCCAGCTATGTTAGGTCCCATAGGTAAATAGAGGAGAGCTTATTCCCATTCATAGGGCACAATTACAAACTTCAAGTCTGCCAGTCTTCAAGTCACGAGTGAATCGTTATTTACTGGGTAAGCGCGTTTCATCGTAGACTATTTTTGGATCCCACAATAATTTAATCAAAAAGATAATAGGAGGAGTTGAAAAGTTAAATTCTCAACTTCCCTCATGGCAAACGGGAGACAGCGTTGAGAAAAAAATGCTCTTTCACGTCAACCCTTTTAATGTACAGGGGACAGGTCTTCTCTCAACTATCTTACGAGTTGAGAGAGTTTAGGCCTTAATCCACACATGCTGGCCAAGTGCGGGTGTGGGACGTCACATGTCCTTGAATGATTAGTTCTTAGACATGCCAGTTTCCCCGCGATGTTTTCCTTCACCAATATTGAGCAGCGGAAATGAAAACTCACACATAGATGTGTGGGCCCGACAGGAATTCGAACCCGCGACCTTATATTTTTAAGGCGAGGCCCATACCGCTGCGCCACCGCGGTTGTTTACCTACTATTCATGTTTAGTGGACTAATTTCTGATCGAGGCTCACCCATGTAAAATTACCATAACATACCAGGTTATTATATAACTAAGATAAATATGTTACTAGTTTCCGCCCGCGGCTTCGCCCGCGAAATTGATCTCACTAATCTCGTTTCTCCATACAAACTTTGGAACCCCGTTTCACCCCCTTAAAAGGTGAGTTTTGAAAAATCCTTTCTTAGTGCACCCCTAGACCCCATAAGGAACGTATGTGCCAAATTTGGAGTCTCCAGACCCAGCGGTTTGGGCTCTGCGTTGATATGTCAGTCAGTCAGTTTCTTTTTTTATATATTTAAGAAGATATACAACTCGATAATGCTGACGGAAGTTCAGCTGCATAAGAACCAGTATGATTACATGAAGTATTACAAAATAATGCAGATAACTGGTAACAGTCGAGTTACATACACATTATCATATAAAAATGCGATAAAATTACCGCTGCAATACATTAAAAGTACTTTCGCTCAATTTATATGATAAAATTGGTTTAATTTGAACGTTTATTACAAAAGAAAGATGTTACGGTCGTTAAATAAAAGTATAAATTATAGAACTATAAACATTTAATTATATTTTTAATTTGAACCTTTCTTCTTTAGTTTAGATTCTCCCGATACCTTTACTTTTCTTCTATAACTCACTTCAACACACTAAACAAACAAAATGTAATAGATATAAGTACTTCATTTAAAAAAGAAAAACTCCTACTGAGTTTTTTGACAGTGTTTCTCGGTAGTTGCCAGTCATTCACTGCACGGTAGAAAAAGAAATTCGACTATTTTCATGTAGACTCGCGTCTCAAAAAAATAAAACCTAGTTATTTTGATTTTGATTTTCAACCTGCTGGCCAGGGTGGTGAGATACAGAGCGAATGGCGACGCCAATAAGGCGCACATACGAGACATCGAGTTGTGGAGAATACCCCGCTCCAAACTATAAACTATAGTTCACCGAAGTAATTTAGACAGCTGTAAGTAAGGTAAAAGATCTCATCCTACTAAAACTGGGCTGGTTACTCCAGGCAGTAACGTGAGTCAAACGAATTAACACATATGAGAGCATCTGACGGACGTGTCACAGATTAATAGGTAAAATTGGGTGGGTCAGTTTTTGCAGGAATTTTGAAGGAATTAAAGAGTACAGTGTTACCGCACATACATGTGCTTTATAATATCCCCTGTACATCTAGTTAGCTTAAGACTGACCACTGAAACTTGAATAATAGCCTTATTTAGGAGGGATTCCTACATTAAGCAAGGAATATTTAAACATTTCGCCAGTTTCTCAAGCAAAAACTATGCGAATTCTAGCGTATCAAATCTTGTGGGCCTTTTCTCATTAAGCTATGGTTACTCTCTAGTTTCGGGTATCAGATATCGATAGTTACCATTATATGATCACAATAAAACATAGCAAAACTGAGGACTTTCACTCGCGGACTGTTACTGTGAAAGTAGCCTGCAAGGCGCCCGCACCGGCCGCGGCCGCCACTCACTTATACATCTGGTATGAATCTTCAGTAATGTAATGTTACATTAATGTTATTTAGTTAGGCGTGTTATCTTGATTATTACTGTCTCTTGACACTAAGATATGTGTGGAGCAGCGGTGGCGGTGCGCTACGGGCCTCGCCTTAGAAAAATAAGGTTGCGGGTTCGAATCCGGGTCGGGCTCACACATCTTTGTGTGAATTGTTTCACCTCCGCTGCTCAACATCGGTGAAGGAAAACATCGTGAGGAAACCGGCATGTCTGAGAACGAATCATTCGAGGACATGTGATATCCACCAACCCGCACTTGGCCAGCGTGTGTGTATTAAGGCCTAAACTGTCTCAACTCATAAGACGTTTGAGAGAAGACCCGTGCCCAACTGGGATACTAAAAAGGGTAGAAGTGTTGTATATTGTTCCAGTAACGCTTAATGATTGATTGATTCAGAATATTGCCTATTGATAGTTAACCGGTCAAGATAATGGACCGCCGTAGTCCCATACTAATAATACTATTTAATGTCAATGACCTTTAAAAATCATAGTTCACGAAATAGCCACACCATAGTTACACCATAAATCAATGTAGACTAACGTAACGTACCATCATATTTAGTATTGTCTTAGATTTACGCGAATATCACACATTGAAATAAATTTCAGACTTCATGTTCACGGGTGGACAAAGAAAAGACTTTGAAACGTCGGGATCTAAAATCTAAAATAAACCGCGATAAAATCCGTTAAAAAGTACTTTTATTTCAAAACACAAGTTTGTTAGAATAGGTCGATGTTACACTCTCAGGCAAAATCCGCTAAATGAATTTTTAGTTGTTTTTTTCGATGTTAGTAAGCACAGATTAGAGAACTTTACCGATTGAGTAAGGTAGCCGGACTGATAGAGCAGCTAATAGCCCGTCCCTTCCCGGTAGAGGGTGACAGGTTTTGGTGATCTATGGGGCCTGGCTACTGGCCAGCCCTGACGACGTCACCTAAAAGGGTTGGAAAAGCGCGAGAAAAACCGGAGACCTCGGTTTTTTTTCTACGTTTATTCCCAAGTTGGTAGTATAAATAAATGTAATGTTACGTGGACTCAGTCGCAGGGTTAAGCTAGTACTCTACTTCTAAACAGTGATTGGTATATTGTTGTAACCTTTCCTATCGGTACGGTTTCCAAATAAACATTACAAAACGGCTACTTCTAATGGCACGTTAGTACCGTCAGCAACGGCAAAGGGTTTGATTTGGTGCGATATGTTTTTATATTACATTGTTATGTCAAGTGGGTTACGTATGTACTTGTAAAGTAACAATTCTTTACGCTCAATTAAAATAAATAAATGTCAATGTAAGAATTAGATTAGATTAAAAATTATTTAAATCAGATGAGACAGCGGCAATCCATGTGTGAATGTAATACGTTTCGCAGGCTACCGCAGTCTAGAAGGGATGTGAATGATGTGATAGTGCGCGCCTTGCCTTAAACATCCCTAGATTGAGGCAAACCGACTAAAAAGGATTAATATTCGAATTAATCAAGGCGTTCTCGAGTTTTAGCGAGACTACTAAATCAAAATACTTGGGAATGCAAATATTTGTGCCAGAGTAATAATTATATATTAGTAAAAGTGTTTAAAGTATGGAAATAGGTAATAGTCTAAATGATTATTGTCATTAACGTTATTTATTACTATTAGGTAGCAATAAAAATTCCTTGCAAATATCTAAATATCCGATACGATTAAAAGTAGGTTATGAATAAATTTCGTCGCCATGTGTTACTTTATTTTTAACGAAACAAATACTTTCAAACAGGATTTTCTTAAATTTCCGCGAATATATATACTTTACAATGGGTTTTGTCGCAGTATATTTTAGATTTAATATTCCAACGTTTCAAAGTATATTTAGACTTCATGGTTACCGGGGGACACCACTGAATTTATGGTCTGTCAACTGCGATGAAATTATTCAGTTTTATTTTAATACTTTTCAATTCTAAAATTGTTTTTAACGTTTAGTATTGTCTTAGATTTACGCGAATATCACACAAAAATGTAGTAAAAAGTAGTAATCCGTTAAAAAGTAGTTTTATTTCAATGTGTTGGTTTATATTTTTAATCGGTTTAAAAAAGGAATCAGGTTTTTAATTCGACTGTTATTTTTTTTATGTGTGTGTTCTTAGATTTTATCTGTACTAACCCTATTTTAATGTATTTTTTTTAATATTTGGTGTATTTTTAAAAAGTTTTTGTTTGTGTAACTACCTACATTACTAAACAAGGATTACCTTTATTTTATCACAAACACAATTAAAACGTAATCGATAATAAAAAATATGTGACCGAGCAACTAAGACTTTTTGTCAGTCAGTACGCGCGTGAGAAATGAATGTACTACATTACCCCGCACCCCGCTATGCGCCAGCGCATGGCTAAAAACTTAATTGCGCATTTATAGGTATACTTTATACAAACTGTTAGTAATTTTAACATCTTCTGTTTTACACCTAACTACGACGCCTAAATAACACTAGATTTAAAAAAAGAAGCCACGAACCTGCATTTAAATATGGAATACTGCATAAAATGGGTTCATTTGTTTAAGCGCTCTGTGATACCACAATCTTATAAACATACGCACATCTTATCCTGTCTATATCATATTATCATCTCTAATAAAAAATGAATAATACAGTATTTCAATCATTCATTCATTTCATTCATTCATTTAAGTCTACAGACACAGATAGCTCAGATCAAAAAAGTACCAACACTCATTTTGATATGACTCGGAATTCGAACCCGCGACCTCGCAAGCTAGAGGCGAAGTTACGCGAACTCGCTATCACTTCAAACCTTTTTAGTGTCCCATTGCTGGGGATGGGAACTAACTATCTTACGGGTTGAGAGAGTTTAGGTCTTTCGGTGGATATCGTGAAATGGGATGCACGAGTAATTAGTTCTGTCTAATGTCTGTCTAATGTCTAACATGATGATGTTTTCCTTCACCGATATTGAACAACGATGATGATACAATACACACAAAGATGTGTGAACACGACCGGGGATCCCGCGTCCTTATATTTCAAAGGCGAGGCTAATACTGCTATACCCTACGCCGAAATGCAAATAGAATAGTAGATTAACAAAGTACCAGCTTTCCGACTGCGGCTCCGCCCGAGCGTATGTCGGTTATCGCGCTAAACCATTAACCTCTTTTTGCACAGTCGGATAAAAATTATCCTATGTCCTTCCCCGAGTCTTAAACTATGTTCATGCGAAATTCTATTCAAATCGGTTCAGTAGTTTTTTCGTGAAAGCGCGACAGACAGACAGACAGAGTTACTTTGGCATTTATAAATATTAGTACGGTTTCATTCCCACGAAGATTAATATGTTATAATAATTAATAAATATTACGTCAGCAGTATGCTACAAACATGTTACGAAATCAACATCATTAAAGGGCGTTTTCACACGATGTCAGTAGCTAAAGCAAGTCCTAACAAAGACTTCAAGAGGCTTTATTTTTTTTTTAATTGTGAATTAAGCTTACGCTTGATTACAACATGTTTGATGTTAAACAGTGATGTCCTCTATGATGGAACGCGCCTACCTAATATACCGATTCACTCGTAATTTCGCATGATTTTCGGTGAGAAGGTGGCAACGGAGTGAGACTCCATATGGTTAGAAACCCTGTAGGAGCAACAATTCCGACCCACCCTTTATTAAATTGTGTCACCAGACATCGCTCCGGAACGCGGCGAAGCCGCTTGGCCTTGTTTGGTGGGTGGTCACTAACCACGGCCAAAACCTACCACCAGTTTAATGTCAGTTAGATTAAAGGTGACTCAACCTCCAAACAAAATGTACCTTTGTTTATTTTATTTATTTTGCTGACACTGTATTAAGGCGTGACACAGTGAGCATGTCAGACTTCATACTTTACTCTCCCGAACCCCTGTCACTAGATTTTCAACAATCTCCACACTCAATTTCATCTCCAGATCAGATTTTTAAGCGTGAGTAACCGACAAAAAGATCATTAATAAAATACATAGGCATTAGTCCAGTTACTCGCTTCGTGTACAAGTACCTTTACAATCAATAAAACCACAATTTGATATCCGTTTTGATAACTGTCAGTTCCAATTGTCAGTGCATTGAAATTTCATACTATCAGTCAGACCCAGATAATTAAATATACGCTCCAGATATTACAGTACCCACAGTATATAACAATATAATAACAGTATTTCAACCAAATAATAATAATTTGAAAACGCATTTTGATAGGTTCATAATAGTATCTATTCAAAAACTTTTTACGTCCTGACAGACTCGTACTAGGGTACACAAAGCAGAAATAAAAACACAAGTTTTTGTTGTCTGCGTAAGAGTAATAAATGATAAACTAAGATAAACAGAAAAATAAGTAAATATAAAATAATATTTAGCACTTTTTATATTTGTTTGGGAATAACTTCGTCATCTATACTTAACTAAATCGATTTTCTATATGTAAAATTCTTATTTTTAGCCTCTGACAAAAAATGGGTGCTATAGATGGACCTAACTAGATGGAACGATTTTGATGCGGTTTTTTTGGATAATTGAGATTATTCTTAGCAAGGTCGGGATTTAAGTTACTAACCGCCGAAAAAAAAGGGGTGTTATATGTTTGACGCCAGTATCTGTGTGTACAACTTTGCTGCCACGCAACGCCTAAACGGATGAACTGACTTTAATGTGGTTTTTGTATTCAAAAGCGAAGCGTAATAGAGATGGTTTAACAACCTAAACAATTGAAATAAAACTATTTTTTAACGGATTTTATCGCGGTTTATTTTAGATCAAAGCTTCAAAGTCTTTTCAGACTTCATGGGCACGGTCGAATATTATATTGTTGTAATTATTCTTGTTGTGATATTCGCGTAAATGAGAAAATACTAACCTAAACAATTGCTACAAAAGATGTGTCAAAGGTTAGGTTTCACTAAATTTTAACAGTAATTAAAGTTACTCTAAAAATTTTCATTCAAAACAGTTCCATTAAATAGAAGTTTACTTCTTGCTTTATATCGCTCTACGTACTTACACTTCTCGCAACTAGTTGACATTAACATTTTAATTACACTATTTAACAACATAAACTAGTTACGGAGTGATCTAGATCATTTAGTTAACGGATATGCAGATATTTCGAAAATCAATTAAGTTAGGCAACACAAAAATTTTATTAGACCATTCTAAACTAATAATGAATTAGGTAACTTTAGTAAATTGTGTTACTCTCTAGTATTAGTAACTAGTTAGTATTTGACTGACTTTGTATTCAACAAAGTCCAACCCCCGTATTCATAAACGTATTTTGAGGTCATTACAGCTAAAATAGGTTTATAACGTAGTGTGTAAGTATCTTTATTCCCAATTAATACGTTTACTTATGTATTAATTATCTATCAATAAAGCCAGTGTATTCTCAATCTTTGATAGTTTCACTTGTCTCCCAAAGCTTAACCAAGTACATGGCGACCCTTGTCTTATAAGGGCTGTAATTCGACAGCATAATTCGATCTTCACTTGCCAACTGGACTTTGATTGTGACTATGCAGAATTTTGAGAGTGCATTCCATAGACGTTGGTCGTGCTTTGTTCGTTTAGAATCAAAAATGTGTATTTTGAAATTCTCAAAATGGGCGGTTCCCAATCTACGAGAAACGAAGAGTTTGTAGTCGCTCAGAACGCGGCAGGTGGCGAAAATAACACCCACATACAGCAGCTAAAATGTGGTATAAGTACGATAAGTTCGTTTGTCTTTGTTTGTCATCTTGACATTTATACTAGTAAAAAAGAGACAAAGTCCATTTTAACTAAAGAGGTTTATAACTTTTTTTTAAGAACAAAGCCGTAAATCTATAATCAATGCACCCTCCCCGTTGTAACAAATAGACACTCACGACAGGACTGGTCTATAAATTTAAAATCGCTCAGCAAGCTATGGAAAGCTCTATGCTCGGAGTTTCTCTGAAGGATCGAATACGCAATGAAGTGATCCGACAGAGAACCAGAGTAACCGATATGGCTCACCGGATTAGTAAGCTGAAGCGGCAGTGGGCCGGTCATGTCTGCCGCAGAACTGACAGACGTTGGGGTAAACGAGTTCTTGAGTGGAGACCACGGATTGGCAAACGTAGCGTAGGACGCCCTCCGACTAGGTGGAGTGACTATCTCTGCAAGGTGGCTGGTAAGAGCTGGATGAGAGTAGTCGGATCGTGCTCAGTGACGTGCTTATAAGAGAAGCCTACGTCCAGTGGACTAGGATAGACAGATGATGATGATGAGCAGCGGTGGCGCAGCGGTACGGGCCTCTTCTTAGAAATATAAGGTCGCGGGTTCGAATCCTGGTCGTGCCCACACATCTTTGTGTGCATTGTAACGACGCTGCTGCTGCTCAATATCGGTGAAGAAATATAACGTGAGGGAACCGGCATGTCTAAGTCTGTGGGACACTAAAAGGGTTGACGGCAATGATGATGATGATGACTGAATCTGTGGTGTAGAGGATAGTGGGTTCACTTCTAGCCGACGAGGACACGGGTTCATATCCCACACCAGATCAAAAGTTGAGACCTTTCTAATTTCACAATACTGGAATAGAGAGTGCATTTCTGTTTGCGCACACACTTGTGCACTAAATATTATCTAAATATCATATCTCGGCTAGCATGTAAAGCTGTTGGTCCTGCGCCCTAGGTACCTTTCTTTTATTTTTCGCACGATCTATCTTTCTTTTTTCGATTCTGCGAGTGAAAGGGAATTAAAAAAATATGTATGTTCATACAAAGATACATGCGCACGAACGCCGATTGAACTTGCAACCTATAATTCAAAGCCAAGGCTCATATCGCTGCGCTGTAAGTATAAATCCTAAAGGGCAAAAGTTATCCTACGTAGTAGATGCAGGCGGAGCCCTAACCGCAGTGTTCTAGAATGTAGAGTCGCATGCGCAGGTGAAAGGAACGGCCCTTAGAGCCTAAATTGGACACGTCCCCAGTACAGTCATGCACTAAACTTGTGCAGATTTAGTTCAAATATTCTTAGTAACTTAAGTTTTAGGTCTGTAGAATTGTCTTTACAATAATTTCTTTTACTAATATTGTTATTTATAAATGAATCTGTAGATACTATTAGTGGACGAGGCTTGTCAGGAATTAAGCTAAACAAACTACAAATAATACTAAATTTGGGTTTTATTTGGAATTTTTAGTTATTCAATTAGTCCGATTTACACCTAGTATTCATTCATCTCTCATTGAAACTTAACAAAATATTTGTTCTTGCTTATATACGTACAATTACGCCTTTTTTGTAGGGAGAAACTATAGAAAGCCGCTTGCTACGGTCTATACATACATCCTTAGCTTCCCTAATGTTCATACACCTGGTCATACATGCAAGTTGGTTGAGTGCTGCTACGCACCTGACCCTTTTGAAGGACATCACCGCTGAGGTTAGCGAATCTCCTCCTAGAGCGTCTTCTCCTAGCGTTTCCACTCACCTCCGCCGTATCCTTTCATCAATCCTCTATCATCCAATGAGTTCCGCAATGAGTTTTTAATAACTGCAATGAGTACTTAATAACCAGATAACAAAATTTAAATAATATTCTGACGTTTTGAAAATGTACGTAGGTATGTAAAATCTTTCGAATCGTCAATAATATTTCTTAAACAAAACTTAACAGACTTTCTGGACAATCGCTTCGTACGATACAAATTCTCCGTAATTTTAAAACGCTAATAGTAGAAGATCCTGAGAGAAGTCTGGGTTACCTGGGCGAACTACTGGGTTGTCAGGTATACCTGACAACCCAGTAGTTCGTAAATAGTAGACAACCCAACGGTTACACATTCTATACGTTTTATACTTTCAGTCAGGACAAAATGTTTTTATTATCCTAATGTTGCAACATTTAATTAAAAATCATTTTTTTTTTAAATTATTAAAAGTAGTCTGCCCAGGATTTTTGTAGCGAACCCATTTTTAATATGTTTTCTAATATACTAAATTCATGATAAAATATGTTTCGTTCTATTATCAGCTCGGTGAAGGTCGATATAGGTTCGGATCTTAGACTATAAAGTTAAAAGCTATATACTTTTTAACTTTTTTTTATGGCAAATCTATAACAAAAACTTATGTTATCGCCATTACGAGTCGTGACTACCGACTTGAGCTCGTGGAGCGCACAAACGTTGCACTCCTCCGACTTGTGCAGGTACTTATAACTACTTGCAAGTTGCACCTGATGAAAAGCCTTTTGTATTTGAGCAAAGTAAATGAAAGTTTAATGAAAATCAATTATTAATTTAGTAGTAAACAACATTTTGTTGTTAAATATAATTCAATTCATTATAATTTGTCATAATTAGGAAATCGTAAAACTACTCTAAATAGCACTTTGAACTAACAATTTGAACATAATAACAACTGCTTTAGGCATCGTTCACACAAAACGTATCACGCGCCGACTGTGAGCATGTGCGAGCTCTACTCAATAGCGTATTGTCGGTTTCTATGAACGAGAGAAGTTATATATAGAACAAACCGAAAAACTGCATAATGCGCGCTGACGGTTAGCTGCCGACAATCCGTTTGGTGTGAACAATGCCTTGTAATGTAGATGCACATCCTGATAGAGTCTGAAAAGTCTAACAACCACATAAAATAAATATTATTACCTCGATAGAATCTCTAAATCTAAGTTAAATCAATAACAAATCGTTGTAGTCAGCTTCTATCTACTATCTTAGTGTTGGTCACGACAACACTATTGATTTACTTTACTATTGTTTACAAACTCTACAAGGTGGTACTCTCACGCTTTAGTTAGCTAAAGGTGAAAATAATGAACAACAATTAAAAAAAATAGTTTCAGTAAAAATTATGTCCTTGAACATTAATAAACACAGTCAGCGGAGACTAAACAGAAGAAATGAAACAGAAGTGAATTGGTTTACTGGGTAAGCGCGTTACATCTCTAAATCAAACAAGTTGTGGTCAAACGCAAATCTACTTATTTTCGAATAAAAATGACGATTAAATATAAAGCTTAAGATAGATTAAGCTTTAAGTATATTGTTTAATTTGAAACCAAATCACAGCATGTCGATGTCCGCAAGGTCACATCGATGTCGCAACGTTAAGCGTCAGATGGTCTGCGCAAGTAATTGTTGAAGATGACCAACGTTGTGAAATATTAAGTACACGCCCGCGGGAGATCTTTATGCTTCATTAGCGTTTATTAACTTTACTTGTAATAACTATAATTATATTGTAATTACTTAACCGCTGCTACTCAGTATCGGTAAAGGATAACATTATGAGGATACGGGCATACGTCACTAAATAATAATAATAATTATCTACACACGTATACACACAGCGCCATCTAGTCCCAAATAAAGCAATTATATTTGCTTGTGTTCCAGTACTAGAAACGGATATAATACATACATAAATACATTAATTAATTACACCCAGACACAGAACAAATAAACGTGCTCATCATACAAAGATTTCGGAAGATGAATCGAACCCACGGCCTCCGGAAATACTTATAAGAAGAGATTTTCCATCCACTCTTACCACCCACAAGCACAGAATAAGTTAAATTACGAGTACCATACGCCCTTAAGTGATGTTTAATATCAATTTCAGGGTTGCCGTATGTTATTATGAAAATTGCCGTATGTCACAAAAAGGGTAAAAAAAGGGCCGTCTATTCTCGGTAAATTGTAAAAAAAATCTCTAAAAAAATTGTAAGACTCTTTAGTTAAAATGGATTTTGTCTCTTTTTCACTAGTATAATCCCAATATTACAGACAAAGATATATGAATCATAAACCTTTTTTATAAATACGAAGGATAATTTTTTCTTTAAATGTTAACATAATACAAATATTATACGGCTTTAAAATCGCTGCCTTATGCCGATGATGATTACACGCCTGAAAGCCGTGTAATACGGCAATTTCCGAATCTAAAACATCATGGCGTCAGTACTGCATGAAAATCCGTTTAGTTGTATTAGAGATCGCGAATATACATACAAACAAACATGGCGTGGGGACTTTGTTTTATAATAATATCTAGGACTCTTACCTACATTTTACATTCCATAAATATAGAATATAATTAGTTTTATTTGACCGTTTATTTAAATTATACAGCTTCACTATTAAATCAAATTAAACAAAGTCATAACATAAATCTAATTTCCTGTCTATAACTGATCTTTCCTAGAAATCTTCTACAATATTTAATTTTCTTGATTTTATTTCTTTTATTTAATAATAATTCCGCAGTGGCTGTAAATGCTTATTCCAGCTACAGCCATCAGTCTATGATGAGTAACCAGGATCATAGAAGATCATACTACACCAGGGTGAGCACGAAAAAATTCCCTTCGCACCCTCAATTTTCTTCACTTCTAGAGTGTGTTTCGCATTAACCGCCAAGTCCGGTAAGACAGGTCGCCAGGACCGTCAGCTACATGCTCTCGGAGGCACGAGACAATCACGAGTGTTGACAGCTAGAGACGTACAACACCGAGGCAGTCATAAGAATCAGAGAACCAACATCTACAATGACAATTTATCAATGTAATCACAAATCATGCAGGAAAAAATATCAGCTTAGTTCGACATTTGGTTCAAGTATTTGGTAAACTATTGTTAAGTAAGCCAATCACTTGGCAGTTGGCACGGACCTTCAGGTTTATTGGTAAAACATCTGGCACTGGTCCATCGGCCTCATTCTAAAAACTTGTAAAAACTAACATACTGACACACATTCACTATTACAAAGGTATGCTGTTGTTAGTTCTAGACAGTCTTAGCACGTACTTCATATGTGCTATACGTGAAACAATTGTAATACGAAGCTAATTTTTTAAGCTGTTTTGTTACTTGCTACAGTAGGTAAACCAACAAAAGTCAGATGTTTGATCCTAATGAATAACCACCGTAGACAAATAAGGGGTTCGATTCCCACCCGAGACAAACATTTGTTTAAATATGTCTGTTTGTCTCGTGTCTGGGTGTCATTATCTATATTTAAGTATATATTTACAAAAGAAAAGTATTATATGTAGTATATTACCAGTTATCTGGTTTCCATAGTACAAGCTCTGCTTAGTTTGGGATCAGATGACCGTGTGTGTTAATGTCCCACTATATTATTTATTATTATTATTATCAACTTCCCGACAAGAAACGTTCCCTTTTCACTTGACAATCACCACAATCACCACCACCGCATCCTCCAGTCTTCACCATCCAGTTCTACACTATATTTTCTGATGCACCATTTTTATTCAAGAACTTTTATTCGTTCCATATCTGACAACAATAACCTGTCTCTAATATTCTTTTTGAATACCCCGTTACAGTAATAACTTCTATTCAAATGTTTGAAATTTTTGTTAATACCCATCAAACGGGTCACCGTCCATTGCCCCCACATTACTCCTTATCAGAAGGAAGTAAGGTGCTATATTACTTGCACCAATGAGTCTTATGTCCGGAAACATGAAGCTTCAATGCAAATATATCATTATAGTCTTTCACCGTTAGTTTTTTGTACAGTGCGTGTTTAATTAATATTTCTTTGTGGATATGAATACATAGTCATGGCGGTTATAAAAACGTACCGCTCACGCTTGTATTACCCCAAAGGTGTAAGCAGAGGTGAATATCAATCACTTTTCACCGGCTATGTTAAGGTCCCTATGTAATAGGGGGTGAGCCTATTACATAGGGCACAATTCCAAACTTTAAACTGCACTGAAACTAAGATTTTCTAAGTAAATTATTAGAAAAGACCCGAGAATGGAATTTTTAAGATAAGATAAGAAGAGTCTTTATTTTGTAATCAGGTACATAAGATAGTAAAGGTACATGAGATCTTAAATACCTACAATAAGTTCGCTGGTTTGCCATATTATTGGCGTACAAAAGAAAATTTATATTTATAATACTAAGGTCCATAATAAGTCACGTTACAATCAATCATTCAATGCAATTTATTGTAGACTTTTTGAGCCATACAGAAAAAGCTATTTCTCATAAGTGCTGTCTTTTGCGATTTTGATAGTAGGAATTTCCTAAGTAGAATTCCAGAAAAGCGAAGCGGTAGTAACACTAGTAACTCCTAATTATTGTACCAAGACGATTTCTCAAACAAGTAATTACAAACTGATTTCTTAATTACTAATTGAATACGTGTCTATCAGCTAAATACTTTAACGCTCACTTTCAGGAACTTCTCAAGTGCTATAGTCATAATAAACCAGGTATCATTTTACTTTGATATCGGTGACTAATAAGCAAGGTATTTTTAATGGCAATATTGTAGTCGGTGAACATTGGCGCTATGGTGGATAGTCCACTCAGGTGATATAGATTGATGTCCCGGAAATTATCTGGGTTCTAAAACTCTGTCTCTTCACGTGTGCTACTGTTGATTCTGGACTTAGGGAGTAATGGCTGGTTTGGTAGTAAGTTTAGTCCTAATAAAACATATTTTTCTATCAAACACATTTGATTGTAAGCCTTTTTAAAGAATGAAAGTAGTTTCCGCAAACTCTTAGACTATTATTTAGAAAATATTTATGGTTATTGTTTAGCATCATTGTCGAAATGACTAGCGGCGTCTCTTTGTGGTACGAATGTGGGTTAGTGGTGGACAGATTTGTGGTTACAGACGTGCTCGTATACAGGACAGTTTGGTAATTGCAAGCAGTTTAAAGTAGAGTACTCGATGGAACAGTCACAAATAATGACAGTACCATCACATAAACAGACTGTATACAAATGGTCATAAGTCGGTAGTCATAACTCAACACTCGCATAGACTTCTTAGATTAGAACTTAGTAACTTTCGTCTTATTCTTAGAAACCCAGACTTCAGCCAAAGCCAAAATTAGTGATAACTTTTAAATCACAGCGGGAAACGTTAAGAATGTCAAACAGTTTGCATGGAAAATACTTGACGGGCCGGTGGCGTGGTCGGTAAGATACTTGCTTTTCACGCCGCAGGTCGTGGGTTCGATTCCCACCTGAGACAAACATTTGTTTAAATATGTCTGTTTGTCTTGTGTCTGGGTGTAATTATCTATATTTAAGTATATATTTACAAAAGAAAAGTATAATATGTAGTATATTACCAGTTATCTGGTATTCCATAATACAAGCTCTGCTTAGTTTGGGATCAGATGACCGTGTGTGTTAATGTCCCACTATATTATATTATTATATTATTATATTATATTACTACTATGTATGGAAATGCACGGCTTTTCACGATTCTTTAATATATTTTTTTGTAGAAAATCCTTAGGTGTACGTATGTATGTTATGTATTATGGTACGTAGTACGTACACATCTAGGCGGTCTCCATGGCCCTTAAAACGAAACAAAGTAGTTACCAAGCAACTTACATCACTCAACTTGTCACAAGCCCTATTCTTGTTTCGACAATCGAGCACATTACATTATGTGCTAATAACTTCAACAAAACGCTGTGAATTGTCACGTACATGACACTCTGTCAATAACTTGTATTGCATCGCTTTACTGTGAATTTGTGCAATATTGACTCTTTATCTAGAAATACTAAGCATTTTGTAACTAAACAGCCACTGAGAATGGCGCAGCGGTATCGGACTATACTTTGATATTAGGTAGCAAGTTTGGTCTGTCGAGCATGAATTGTTCTATCGACACTGCTCTTTATCGGCGATGGTAAAATCATGTGTGATGAGAAAATCAGCATGTCTTAGAAATTCACATTCGAGGACACTTGCTGTGCCCGACAGGGTTCATAATAATAATATCCTGGATAGTGTGTCAAAACACACTTTATTCTGCGTGCGAGTATACCTAAATAAAAGAGCTATATCTTCTACAGCTAATATACAATATAATATAATATAGTGGGACATTAACACACACGGTCATCTGATCCCAAACTAAGCAGAGCTTGTACTATGGAAACCAGATAACTGGTAATACTTTTCTTCTACATATAATACTTTTCTTTTGTAAATATATACTTAAATATAGATATTTACACCCAGACACAAGACAAACAGACATATTTAAACAAATGTTTGTCTCGGGTGACAATTAAGCGACGTATACTATTCCAGAACACTTTCAGATGTGTTAAAATCAGCTATAATACAAATTAATGTCGCAAGCTATTTCTAAGTCTCTTCTTGCAAGTCTTGGTCTATTACCAAGGCCACGTATTTTAATTGCAGGCTACCGCTCATTTATTTTTAACAGACAAGAAAAGTACTATATTTAAACCATTAGGTATCTTTGATTGAATACTCGTAATTATCTAAAAAATACTGATTAGATTTGTAAAAAGTAAAGTAAACACAATTTAGTGTTCCATGGCTGGACACGTGTCTACTCTTAACTATCTTAGGAGTCGAAAGAGTTTATGTAGGTCTTAAATCCATACACTGTACATTTCCTCGAATGTTTGGTTTTAAAATATGCCGGTTCACAACACTTTCCTTATGTTCCCTAATATTCGCTTTAGAGCAGCGACGATGAAACAATTCACTCAAAGATGTGTCAGTTCAGATTTCAGTAGAAAACTAGCGGCCCGCCCCAGCTTCGCCCGGGTAGCTTCAGCCCACTCAACAATTTACAAAAAATGTGATAAATATAGAACCGCTCAACCGATTTTGTGCAAACTTCACATAAACTATCTACTAAATAGTCCGAACAATGCCTAAACATTTGGTTTGAATAAGTAAGCCCGTTTTTGATTTATATAATATATAAGTTAAAATATTAACAAAAAAACCGACTTCACGGATGCCCTTCTCAGAACTAAACCTAACTGAATTGGGACCACACGGGAAGCATCAGCTTTCAATTAAAAAAAAATATATATCAAAATCGGATCACCCATTCGAAAGTTCTGAGGTAACAAACATAAAAAAACATACAGTCGAATTGATAACCTCCTCCTTTTAGAAGTCGGTTAAAAATTACAAGGAAAAGTGGCATTGATTTTTATATATATATAGATTTACTTATTTGAACATCACTTCCTAATCAGTTGTAGATATATTAATTTCATACTTATTATTAACGTTAGTACTGTTAGTAGTAATGTTGCAAGCCGCATGCGCACTGTGCAGTATGACTGACACGCATTTCCCTGCGGTTTTTGCGCGGCATGCGCTCGCGCAATGCGTGTGTTGAGCAACTATCGTTTTTAGGACATAATCGTTTTCCTGTGGGTTTCGTGTTGCTTAATATAATTCTACTAACTGACCCGCACAACTTCATCTACATTGGTCGCAGCGTGATGTTGTACAGTGTGTGGCGTGGAATCGAGGAAAATACTAAAAATACTGGGGTTCTTATAGGTCATTATTCTCTTAAATGTCTCTGGTCTCTGGCTCTTAGATCTATAGATCTTAGATAGGTCATATAGGGATGACGACAAGGTATGAAAAATCGTATTTTAATTAATCCGTCAGCAACATTATAAAAAAAATTTACTGGTTTTTTTTTGCTATATCATTGAAATGAAACAATAGTAAGATATAACACATTAAAGTTACGGAGTAGAAGTGCGGTACCTATAGGCCTACAGTTTAACTCGCGTATCGCCATCTGAGGTACAAAGTCATAAAACATTAATTAAATCTCATAAAGAACTATTTAACCACAGATAAAAGTAATGTAAGACTATTCGTCACTAATATCCATATCGCTTGAATTTTCATCACTGTCTGTGCAGCTTGAGGAGTCAGAATCTTGGCGATAGGCGATACGCGAGTTAAACGGTCAGCCTATAGAAATATAATAAAATGGATTGGAAACAAAATAAGTAGAATTATGAGTGGATTTGTGGGCATTTTAGCGTAGTAATTTGACAGGTGTATTATTGTATTCGAAAACTATTTTCGTATTGACAACTTGTACTAAGGGTACTGGCCGTAATATTTAATCACAAAAAAAAAATGGGTATTATAGTCATTTTGCAATACACCATACAGTTTAAACTTACCTGCAACAAAGAAATATAATGATTAATATTTAGATAAATACATACTGTTTTACAATTTTAACCGACTTTAAAAAGGAAGGTAGATATCAATTTGGATGTCTATATTTTTTATGTTTGTTCGGGTATAGCCTCTAAATATCTGTGGACCGCGGGTTAGTTACACGATTCACTTACATACCTGAGGTCGAGGAATTATGTTGGGCTGATATTAACAATCCCCACGACCCTTATTTATCAGGACCCCTCGGAGTCTCCAGCTCCGGACGGGATTAGTTCTTAATATCGAAAGTCACTACATCAATGGTCGCTGTATCGAAAACGTTCCATTGACGGGCTAATGTATCGACAGTACCCCAAATCGATGGTACGCTACATCGACAGTACTCCATATCGAAAGTCACTACATCGATGGTCGCTGTATCGAAACATGGAACGTTTTCGATACAGCGACCATCCATGTAGTAACTTATGAACTAAGCCCGCTCCGGACAGGGTGGGCAGGTTTATCTCCCACGTAAGCTGTTATATCCTACATAAATCGCATTTAGCATTTTACTACTGCCCTAGAAGGTTTTTTAATTCATAGTTGGTATACCGTATATCAGCAGCGGTGGCGAAGCGGTATAGGCCTCGCCTTTGAAATAAAAGGTGGCGGGTGCGATCCCCGATCGTACCTACACATCTTTATGTGAAGTGTTTATCACTGCTGCTTAGTATCAGAGAAGGAAAACATCGCTAGAAAACGGGAATGTTTAAGAACTAATCATTTGAGGATATGTGACATCCATCATCCGGCACTTGGCCAGGGTGTGGTTATAAGACCTACCTACACTCATTCGTCTCTTAAGATAGTTAAGAGTAGACACGTGTCCAGCCAGGTAGGAGTTGGTCTCCTAAGCCCTAAACTTTCTCAACTCGTAAGATAGTCGAGTGAGGCCCGTGCCCAGCAGTGGGAAGGGTTGAAGTGAAATGAGAAGTGACATATTAACAGAATAGCAAACCAGTAGATATGTTTATATCTTTACACCTGTATAACTAGTTCGTAAACATTGTAACTGTATTTTTCTGATTATTTACTATAATGTTTACGATAACGTTCAGACACGTTAGCGACGACGCGACCGTATCTCGGCATGTCGCTCAACCACTTTCGGTTTCTATGAGTGAGAGTGGCGCCCGCGCATCCATTACGGGCCACCTCGGGGTCATTTGACAGACTGTCTATATTTTTAAAGCAAGTAGTATAAGTTAAAAGCATAAAGTACGGAAGTAATTCTTAACAACTCTGAACGCTCAATTTGTCAGTCACAATGTCTTCCACAGGTAACAAAAAGTGCATTTTTTTTACTTTTAGGTATCTATGAATTGTTTGTGACAAGAGCGAATAAAGATATAGACTATAGACCTCCCATTGTATACTAGTTACATAATTGGTTAACATCAGGCCAGCTGTAGTCAAGCGCAATCCTATTTCAGAATTAAAAAAAACAGATCGCAATTATTATGGTTTAGTGTAAGCCGATGTCCATTATTAACTTTTATTGTACATTTTCAACAGGTTACTGTGTATTTAGAATTGTCACACTAAAAGCGAACGTGAAATAAAAACAGTCATGCATGAGAACATTAAACTTACATTGAATATTCAGATTAAGAATCAAATGTGAAAAAATCTGGATTTAATTATACAGCTGAACTAAAATCCTTTGTGTGGTGTCCTTGAAATATATTCATTAGTATTCAGTACAATACTTGACAAAGTATCAAAACAAATACCTAACCTAACACAATAGCCAAAAAGATCTAAGATAGCTTCTAACATTACTACACACCTAAACTATTTTTAATCAAAAACTAACGGGAACTAGAATAATCTAACATTCAAAACAATTGAAAACTGTATTTATGTTGACGTTCTGTCAAAATAATCAAGATGGCCGCGATACCAAAATGGCGCTTATGACAAAAGATTGCGACTTCCGTGGCTAATTTATTACTCAAATTACTGTTACGATGCGAAGATATAATCTCGCAAACGAAATTATTAAACATGAGTTACCCAGGTGATTTTATGAAAACATTTGCATCTGTTTAAAACCCTTTTGAACGAATTACCTTATATAAAAGATGCCAATTAAAGCGTTTCCCCCAATCTCTCAATGCCCTCAGTCCTGGTGTAGTTGCATCTATCTACTGTCAGCAAACTTTAGCAAGATGTACATCCCTAACTGGAGGCTGCCTACTTTCCCGAGATGTGGTCTCCATTCACTAATCGATTCTTTATTATGGCCAGCACACCACAACTTGCTAATCCTGTATACGGTGTCGAATCTGTGCCGGAGAATCATGTTAAGAATTTATCCATAAAAGATACCACAAGAACTCCAGTTAAATAAATTTTACCACAGTTTTTGCGTGAGAGAATACCTACCTACCTATTACCTATTTACCTGTGTTAGTCCATCTTCACAAACATTCGAGTTCATCCTTACTTAATATTATAAAAGCGAAAGTAACTATCTGTATATCTGTCACGCTTTCACGCCTAAACTACTAAACCGATTTCAATGAAATTTGGTATGGAGATAGTTTGAGACCCGGGGAAGTACGTAGGATAGTTGTTATCCGACTGCGCAAGAAGAGGTTAATGATAACTGAAATACGCGCGGGCGCGCGGCGGAAAGCTAGTTACGATATAAATCAACTTATGTATAGACATTTCATCATACAAAGTTATGTAGTATATGGTACAGATATGCACAGATATGTGAAGATTATGTCTTTAAGTAAGTCATGGTGCATAAATCAAATGATCGTCATAACGACATATCTACGTTCGCATCTTAATGATTGGTACTTTGTTGTTGTTGCGAACTTTATTACTTAGCAAACATAACATTATTCATGTTGTAAACGAATAACACCTTTCGTACATTAACTTGGTATAAATAGCCATTAAAAAGAAACCGGAGTAGATTTGTGCGCGATACAAAACAGTCGGACTTGCTGTCGGACTGTCGACCCCAGCTTACAGAAGTAGCAGTTGGAAGTAGTGACAAGGAGTAGACCTATAGGCCATTCACATGAGGCCATAGTTAGGACAGGACAGCAAGCCACTGCGTGAGATTGTCCTCAAGACAGTTGTCCCCATTTATACGCTGTCAAATAAGAATAGGACTGGACTCGCGACTAACTTCATACCAAAAACTAAGCATAAGTAACCTCAGCACAAAATATCAAACCACACTTAATAAATTAAGTTTGAAATGTATAGAAAAGTGATATAAGTAAAAAAGTATACTGCTATCAACGTAAGTAAAGTTACGCGTTAGAAGGCCACAAACTTGTACACAAATACACAAAAACACAGATACAGAACAGACTTATACATAAAGGAGAGGTCAAAAGTGGGCTAGAATTTTGAACACCAATGTGATATACCTCATTGGAAAGCTTATTTAATAAGCTGTTAGAATTTAACTAAACACGAATTTTAGGAGCAACCATTTTTGTAAAAATCATAAAAATGTAATAGAAAAACAAAACGCACATTACCTTTAATTATCCGTTTCCTAAGCAGTATAAATATTGCAATCACGTCAATAATTGCATTCTATTAGAGTACTTTTCTCTTGTAATATTATTCTAGCTGCATCTTAATGTAATTATGACGAAAAATATTTGTTATCTTATTAGTGTAATAACAAAACGCGTGGAAAAAAATATGTTGGCACATCTGCTTCTCAATGCATCGGCTGTCATTTTATAATGTCATCGCGTCCGTCTTTGAAGTAACCTGTCACTCGAGAATGTCATTATGAGCGAACGAATGAACACCGAGCGCGGGTGAAGCGGCCATCTTAGAATGGCTGACATTGCGTGTTGAACCGTTTTGGCGTACGGTAGTGCAGATGCAATAACGTGCTCGGTGAACGTTACTATTTAATCCAACGTAATCTTAACGATCTATAATTACCTGTTAGAATTCATGATTGTGCTATCGAGAGATTGGGGTGAAGTGATATTTGCTGTAGTTATTTTATTGAAATACCGTCTTCTTACCCGATTATTCACGCCTACCTAAAGTTGTCTGCTAATCTTGATATTTTTTTAGTCCAAAAACCTTCGAAAGCCTTCAAATATAATTACGGGAAATGTCATGATGTCATTGTCATCGATCAGTTTGATTGACAGCGTCGAAATAATTTTGATTTTTTTGGTTGCTCAATTGACATTTGACCATGGGGTTGCCAATTGCAATAATCATAATATTGCATTAAGGATTCTTATTTTCAATTTCAATTTTTTAAAAAACGGGGGGGTGTAAAATTATTTTAAATACACCAAAAAATTTAATTAATTATGCTCTATTAACCTATGTAACTCAGATTGCTGTTCAAATTTACAATTATTTTAATCCCAGGCTCTATACATTTTTTGAACGTCTCCTTTTAACTTATAACACCGCTTTTGTCGTCCGCAGTGAATAAAATATGTTCGCACCTAAATATTTTACTCCAAATACCCAATCCTTCTCTAACTGCAATAAGATCACAATTTTTTTTAAAATCTTCGTTTAGATGTGATCAATTATTCAAACAAATTTTTTTGCTTGCTGTACTAAAAAATGTGAAGTTGTTGCGCAGGCCAAAATGGCGGATTTCCAATCCTACTCTTATTTGAAATGATACGATGCTTTTTAGTGGTTTACTGCCCAGTACCAGTTGATGTCCTCGTCTAAATGACCTCTTAGTTCCAACAAGTCTACTTAAAAAATTAATACATACGCCTTCATTTTATCTATACCGCTATCTTTATACCTATATATACCTACCAATGTAAGATAGGTATACTTAGTCATACATAACTAACCATTTTTAACCTAACAGTTAAACTAAACCATTGTTTTACCAAGGCTACGAAAAATCGCTACTATTACGATAATTTTTGGAGACAAGTTTTTATAAAACATTCATTAAAAGTAGACTCGACTACAGTTAGAAGTGATTGGCTATTTATCGTATGTCAACACATTACCCGTGTGTCCTTAAATTAATCACTATCCTATGTGTGTCAATCCTTTCGAGTGCAACGACACAACCTTCACGCATCGACGACACAACTGCAACTATTGAGCAATTGATTCTATTGTATCGATTAAATAATCGGTAATTAACGACAATAGACAATGATGGGGTCCCTTTGTGTACGCGCACGTTTTTAGGCACCAATGAATAGGAGGGAAAATATATTGATAATTGATTGGTAGGGTGACCATCAGATTTTTTTACGCATTTTTATTTACCTTGTTTGTATTTTTATTTATTTATTTAATTCAGAAAACATGGCCTATATAAAATTCAGTAATATAACAAATACAATATGACAGACGACCTCGGTAGTCGAGCGGTGTAAGCCGTCCGATTGGGTTATACTGTGCCCGGGAGGTCGCGGGTTCGTTTCCCGCCCCGGACAATATTTGTGTAACAGCAAAAAATTGTTTCGGTGTCTGGTTGTTGAGAGATTACCCTCCGTACCTCGGAGAGCACGTTAAGCCGTCGGTCCCGGTTGTCATTTAACACATCTATGATAATCGTTACATGTAGTCAGAAGCCAATATAATCTGACACCTGGTCTAACCATCTTGGCTACTGGTTCCCTACGGGTTTCGAGGTCTGATGGCAGTCGCTCGTATAATTTTGGTAGCTAGCCGCATCAGCTTAGACTGGGAGCCGACCCCAATAGATGGGAAAAAGGCAAGGGGGAATGATGATGAAACAAATACAATATGTATAACGGAAGAATTTGTTGACGCATTTAAGTTAGCAAATAGTTAGTTTAGTTCTTAGTTTAGATTGAGATTGGCATTTGGTCCTTTTTTTATCCAGTTGTATGTTTTAGTTGTAAATAAATGTATATTTTAAGATATACACATATAAGACGATATCAAAATCTTAATACTATACATAAAAACAATAATATACATATAACACGATGTGTCGACCGTCGTCATGTGTCGTGCGATGTCATACGACCTCGAATGCGTCGGAATACGACACCTTTACGCATATACTAATACATTTTTCAAATACATTTAGAAGAATCATAGCATTGAAATAAAGGTACTATATAAAGTATTTTATCGCAGTTTAATTTCATATATCCCGACGTTTCAAAGTCTTTTCAGATTTTATAGTCACGGGTGGACGGGTGGTAGTATCATAGCAGATTGAAGTTGGGTATTAAGCCCTATAACCGGGATAATAGTTAAAAACTCATGGGATTTAAATCATGGCCAGGGAAAAGTATAGTAGTAATAGAGGAGTGAGCGATATCTTTGATTTAGATGTAGCATGTTCATTACAATACACAAGGTTTTGAGTTTGGCTCTCACATCAAGCAGAAAATGCTAGTTTTTTTTATTTAATATTATACTAATATTATAAAGTTGAAGAGTTTGTTTGCTTGTTTGAACGCGCTAATCTCAGAAAGTACTGGTCCGATTTGAAAAATTCTTGCACTTTAGATAGCCCATTAGTTGAAGAAGGCTATAGGCTACTTTTTATCCTACTGCTGGGCATGATATGTAGTTCACGCGGGCGTAGCCGCGGCGGAAAGCTAGTTGGCAATGAGATGGCTCCTATTTGTCTTCACCTTTGAATATAAAAGCTAGACTGTGTTATCACTGGGGTACCATAACTTTAGGTGATATTTCCCTGCACATAACACTGACTAGGTCAGCAAGTGTGTACACAAGTAATTGCCAGTAGTTTCTATTCTACCTCTCAAGTGTCATTAGATGCCACTCCTTGACATTGCTACTGTCACATCACAACTATTAAACGTCCCGAGTTTATTTATATATTAATACTCGCTTTCCGCCTGCGAATGGGCCAAATCACTTGGTCTCATATTATCTCCATACAAAATTTTATCCAAATCGGTTAAGCATTTTTGGTGTGAAAGTGCAGACAGACAGAGTTACTTTCGCATTTATAATATTAGTTAAGATATTACCGACATATTATATCTAATTTAAAAAATTATTAGTATTCTGTACTGAAATTTTTGAGTATCAGGATATTATGGTGTTCCTACTAAGTTTCCCACAGAATGCGCGGGCGACGCTCTCTTCTCTCTCAATGCGTTTATCGATCACCGATTTGTTACTACATTAATTGTACACTTTCAAGTCTCATAAATAGTTAAAATATTTACTACTATTTAGTTTAAAAGAGAGGACTTTTAATATTCTTATAAACCAAAAATAAATTGACTTACATTATGTTTGTATTGCTAAAACCTATAGAATGGCTTAACCGATTTGGTTAATTTTTATTTTGAGATGTTTTTACAGGTCCAAGGAAGGTTTAAAAGGTGATAAATACGCGGTACGAAGTTCAATGGTGCAGTTAGTACCCTGCCACTGCCTACTAGTTACTATGCGTGATAAAAAGTATGTATATGTATAATCAACTCTGCCTATACCATTAGGTAATACATGCGTACACGCTTTATATTTTACGCCAAATTGTTATACTTAACGATTTGTTTACTCAGTGCCATATGGGACCAACTTCCTTAGCAACCTGTTCTGTACCTTTCATTGATAAAATCAGCGTTGGTCGATTGTAACACGGTGCGCTTGCGCAATGTGTTATGTAACAGTCACATTATGAAAGTTAAACATTGTGATTTATATGGTGATGGAATGAACGGCGACATACAAAGTGAATGAATTGAAACTGAAGAAAGCATTCATAAACCACTCTTGAGCGTAGGCAGAGGTGGATGGATATTTATCACCCACGATACGTGTACTTATATACAGGGGTCAGTGCACACAAGCGAGCAAGCACTATTAAAATGACATTGCAACGGTTCAGATTTTTTTTCTGTTTCTGCAAAATAAATTTATGTTTTTGCTAAATTACATGGACGAACCCAAAGTAGAGACAGGTACAGGAGCATAGAACATAGAAACTAGAGGCAAAATAACTGACCGCAGTTACTTCACATGTACAAAACACAACAGGTGTCACAGTCCTAATCGCTTTCGTTGGAACCGCATCGAATTATTGTAAAAAAGGGCCCAAGAGCCCAAAGGTGAGAATTTTAATGACCCATAAGTTTTGCCTAATCTAGGGCTTTGTGTAAATCCATTCATGTGAATAGATACTTAATATAAATGCGAAAGTATTTGCCTCACTGGTTTTCACGCTCGAACCGCTAAACCTATTTGAATCATATTTTGGAATGGAAATATTTTGAACTCTGGAGTCGAACAAATTCGCAGAAGTTTTTTTTTATTCTTCAATAGACTGGCGCTTGACTACAATTTGCCTGATGTTAAGCAACGATGTTGTCTACGATGGAACGCGCCAGCCCAGTATACCGATTCACTCGTGATTACGAAAGATTATCGGCGAGAAAGTGGCAGTGGAATGAGCCTCTTTAAGGTTCGAAACCATAAAGGAGCAACAATTCCGACCCACGTTCTCCGCATGGTGTCACCAGACATCGCATTGGAACACGGCAAGGCCACTTGGCGGTGCGGCTTTGTCTGGTGGGTGGTCACTAACCACGGCCGAAGCCTACCACTGATTTGCACCACCCGGGGACCACGTGTGGGGATTAAATTAAAGGTGGTCACCCACGGACGAAGGTGACTCAGCCCATTAAGTAGTAATAGGTTCTTACCTAACGTTTGGACACTCTGCTGATCCTAAATATAATAAGGTATATTTACAAAATGTCCTTCTATACAACGTTTACAGCTTTTTTGTCATTAAACAATACGAACAGCAAGCACCGTGCGCGGCCGGGCCGGTACCGCCACCGCACCGCTGTCCCTGCATTTTGAATCTGTAATATCTTCGGATATATTCAATTAAATTACATGCTGTAAATAGCAATAGTGATCTTTATGAAATGCACAAAGTATTCAAGATACTTAATTGGATAAGGATTAATGGAGTATTGCTTAAAATCGCTTTCAAAAATAAGCTAGGGTTTAGCCAGCGTTTGCAATGTAAGCGCAAAAATGCGTTAATTTACGACATCACATCAGATACCTCTAAATTTATCAGTGTTTCTCGACTATATTATGCATGTATTATACACATAAACCTTCCTCTTGAGTCACTCTCAATCGGTTGCGAAGTTTTAAAGATTAAAGCTTACATAGGGACAGACAGAAGAAAGCGACTTTGTTTTATACTATGTAGTGAACATATCTAATGTGTTTCTGCCATAAACGATACCACCCCGGGGGAGCCGTTTATAATAAATAATAATAATAATAATATAGTGGGACATTAACACACATGGTCATCTGATCCCAAACTAAGCAGAGCTTGTACTATGGAAACCAGATAACTGGTATTATACTACATATAATACTTTTCTTTTGTTAATATATACTTAAATATAGATAAACTACACCCAGACACAAGACAAACAGACATATTTAAACAAATGTTTGTCTCGGATGGGAATCGAACCCACGACCTGCGGCGTGAAAAGCAAGTATATCTTCAATCTTACCGACCACGCCACCGGCCCGTCGTTTATAGAAATCTGATAATAAATATAGAAATATAAAAGCTAGTAAAAATAGCCTCATAGTATAATAACTACCGCAGTAATATCTTCTTTACGAATGTACAAAGATCATGTTAGAGTGGTACTTCTACAACAAACAAGATACAGCTTAGGTTGTAAATAGCAAATTTATTGCGTGTACTTGAATGTTATTGGAATATTGTAGGTACAGATCTGATCTGACTACCACACTCTGCGTGGTGAGGTAAGGCTTGGGATAGATAGTAAATCGAACCTTGAAGGCGAAGGTTGTTGTTCATTATGTTCGTGCATCTGCTCCATAGTTACAGAAGCGTGCAGTATAGGAGCAACAGAGGCGCAGCGGTACGGACCTAGTCTTAGAAATATAAGGTGGCGGATTGATTCCCGGTCGTGCCATCTTTGTGTGAATTGTTTCATCGCTGCTCCTCAATATCGGTGAAGGAAAACATCGCGAGGAAACCGGCATGTCTTGAAACATTCAAGGACAGGAGACATCCACCAACCCGCACTTGGCCAGCGTGTGTGGATTAGGATCTAAACTGTTTCAACTCGTAAGATACAAAAAAGGGTTCATTCATGGTGAGTAGCGTACGAGTGTCGTGACCATAATGGTGGCACAGTGGTGCCTGTCGGACTTGGCTTGACTTTGGTCGCCGGTTCGATCCTTGGTGTGTGTAAATTGTCTATCACCTCTGCTTATTTTACTGGAGGAAATCGTGTACATATTTTATTGATGATACAGAATATAGAATGTAACTAATTTTTGATAGCCATTAATTTACAGATCACTATTTCGAATCCTCTTAAATCTTTTAAACTCAATGGTGCCCTTTATTCTGTCCGCCCGCAGTCCATTTTTCCCACCGACCGTTATTGTCGATTTTTTGACCGACTCAACACATGTGCCTTGATATGGTAATAGAAATTTGGCGCAATAACAGCAGACCTTGGAGAGCTACTCAGATTTTTGTGTAATAAATCAAAATTCCCGACGTGTTCTCACTTCGAATACTCACACTTTGCTCAATATAATATACCACCAATAGATAGACCGTTTAACTCGCGTTTAATAAAACATTAATTAAATCTCATAAAGAACTATTTAACCACAGATAAAAGTAATGTAAGACTAATCGTCACTATTATCCATATCGCTTGAATCATCATCACTGCCTGTGCAGCTTGAGGAGTCAGAATTGGCGATAGGCGATACGCGAGTTAAACGGTCGCGGCGTGTAGGTAAGCTCAAGTGTGTACTCGACTTAAAGTTTTCTATTCCTGCGGTTTAATGAACGGTGGCCATTCGATTTAGACATTTACGAGATGATTTTATTACAGCATCTTCTGCTGTTGATTGTGAGAGTTAGCTGAGTTACCCATGTTTATTGGTATTAGAATTTTATGCGAATTCTTTTGTTAGAAGTCTGAACATACTACTGCAGTTGCGTTCTAATAGTATGTAATAGAAAAATGCAATATCACAACTAAAGAAAACACAATAGGGTAAAGGCACTGTAAGTTTGAGGTTGAAATTAACTAAATGTCGTTATTAGGTTGGTGTTGAGGTTATTATTCGTAGAGCAGCGGTGGCGCAGCTGTACGAGAGGTCGCGGGTTCGAATCCTGGTGTTGAAATTCTGGGTCCGTGGGACCTAAGAATACGTTTCTTTCTCAAGGAGTTGTCAAAACGCGTAGTTGACAACACTATTGGGTAATTTTTTGACGCGTCGATCGAGTTGCGATGCAGTTGCGTTGCAGTTGCAATAAAAATAAATAAAATAAATCTTCGTTCGTGCAAAATAGTATTCATGTAATTATTGTCAACAGTATTTTTTCGCCAAAAAGCTCGCATGACGCGAATTCGATTTGAGCGTATCTGACTAATACCTGTGCTAATACGAACAAGGCTGTTTTAAACGAAACTTAACTGCAAGTGCACTGCAACAGAACTTATTAAATAACGTGAGTTTTAGTTGATATGACGTGAGTACCAAGTTTAGTTGATATGACGTGAGTTAAACATGAGAACGTTTAATTCTCGAGCAAAATTAAAGTATTGCCATCCAACGCGGCAGCCTTCTGGGTACTGTCCCATTGAGATTATTGTTCAGTTAGGTAAATCTGCTTATAAATTTTATGAAGTAACTTTATGTTGTAAATAAAATGTTTTTAAAGCATTGCTGCAATTAAGGTTTGCAAAAACCACCTCTACAATGTAAATAAATACATCACCATATACACGCCCCTTAAAGTCAGTAGTCACAGCCTGGGGACATCCACTCTTCCTTTTAGAACGCCACAGCTATTGGTTGCTGGCTGTTAACATCCATCTGCTTCCCGCAATCTTAACAATGTCATCAGTCTACCTTGTGGCGGGTCGGCCGACACTGCGGCGACGCGCGTGGTCTCCACTCAAGAACCTTTATCAGCGATAATTGGTTACGAGCGATGTGGCCTGCCCACTGCCTGTTCAACATGCCCAATTTGATTGCTAGTCGACGACTATACAGTCTTAGTGGAGATCGCTATTAAATCTTTACTTTTTGGCCATGAATTGCTTTGACAAAGTAATAGTGGGTTAGATAGATTATTATGTTTGAGATTTTAAATAAATCCCCAGGTGTGTAGGTGAATCTATGTAAAGTCCAGGTGACACCGGGAGCGAGTTAATAGTGCGGTTTCTCCGGCCATTGGAGAAAGCGTTAATCGCCGCGTTTCTACCGCTTTGTGGGCGAGACCGCTTTTTTATGCGCCCGCGCACCGCACCGGTCCGGAATGTTTTGTTTAGAGGAAACTGTTGACGGATGTTATTAGATGAAGGATGTCACTTCTTAATAGACAGCCATTTACTTGTGTACATTATAACCTCTGCTGGCTATAAAGTTTTTGTTGAGATACACCAAATTACTGAACGAATAGATAGTTTATCTGCAACAAATTGTAAATGTTTTAGATACATAAAAGCAGGCGAAGTGACAGGTGACAGTTAATACGAACGCGGAAGACACAATAAATCTTTATAACTTGACTGAATTACAAACAAAGCGGCCGGTCGAGTCTAATACAAAGATTCAACCAAATGATATACAATTTCTGCCGCTGCCTACCCCCCGTCCATCCGTCAAGACGTAATACATAAACATCAGTTATTATATTCGTTGAGAGCAACTCTCCCAATTTACAATGGTAATCCAATGTCTCAATTTCATCGCGGTAGGTTTATAACTGGTTGCTAAACTAGTATACAACATTGTACTCACAGATCATCACAATCCTCTACCCTAAGTTCGCTGCTCTGTGATTGAACCTAATGTCAAAATAATAAATTATTTGCATATATCTGCCGCCAATTTCCAAAACTAGCGACGTAAATGAGTTACAAAAAATAGCGCACCTCTTCAATTCCAGTAAGCAATTAATTTCTAACACACAGATGGTCATTATTTTCTATAATCAGTAATTAATTTTGAAATATTTTTTTATTTTTTAATAAATATTACAATTAACTTAATTTTTTGCTTTAATTAGAAGCAAACATGTACTACCGAATGCCTTTTCAGTAAAGCCTTGCAAAGCTTAGAGTTTTGTAACTTAATTAGTTTTTAAATATAATAGCAATCCTTAAAGTTATGTTTAACCTGGTCACAGGTAATATAAGAAAATATAGGTGCAGCACAAATGCTAATAGAAGTTAGAAAATTTTCCTAATATATTTTACTAGCCTTGACCTACATTTTATATCATGCCCAGCAGAGGGATAAAATACCTATAACCTTCCTTAATAAATGCCCAGCAGAGGGACAAAATACCTTCCTCAATAAATGGGCTATCTAACAGTGTAAGAATTTTTCGAATCGGACCATTAGTCGTTGAGATTAGCGCGTACAACAAAACCGTTTTCAGCTTTATAATATTACATAGTACAGATTATAGACGGTCGGTAAGATACTTGCTTTTCACGCCGCAAATCGTGGGTTCGATTCCCACCCTAGACAAACATTTGTTTAAATATGTCTGTTTGTCTTGTGTCTGGGTGTAATTATTTATATTTAAGTATATATTTACAAAAGAAAACTATTATATGTAGTATATTACCAGTTATCTGGTTTCCATAGTACAAGCTCTGCTTAATTTGGGATCAGATGACCTTGTGTGTTCATGTCCCACTATATTTGATTAGATTATATAGATTATATTAGAGTTACACGTCTAAAGTCAGGTTTATTACTGTTGGAAAACGTAACAAAGGTAAACAAAGTTTTATAATGAAATTACTCCGGAAAGCCACAAAACATCCCTTCCTCATTGATTGACTAATACCGACATTAGACCTTATAGATAACGAAGCAGTTACCGCGAAAGCGCAATTAGCGACACATCAAACGCGCCGCTTAGTGAGAAGGAGATGCACGTATGTGTTAATAAGGGATAGCAGTATTGTGTGTAGTTTATTGCGAGTTGCGGTTCTATTGCAGTTGTTTTTCTGTTTCATACACAATAATATTACCCAGATGCATTTAGTATTAGTTTTCGAAATCCCTACTAATATTATAAATTTTAATGCGAAAGTAACTCTGTCTGTCTGTCTGTTACGCTTTCCCGCTTAAACTACTGAACCAATTTGGATGAAATTGGGTATGGAGGTAGTTTGAGACCCGAGAAAGAACATAGGATAGTTTTTATCCGACTGCGCAAAAAGAAGGTAATGTTTTGGCGCGATAACCGACATACACGCGGGCGAAGCCGCTGTCGGAAAGCTAGTGTGTTTATAAATATACAATATATTGTTTTGGAGGTCAGGAGTAACCTTACTCATACCCAGGTTCACAACCAAAAGTTACTCGGTACAAACAAACAGGTAGTTACAAATGAGGTTTTAGTACCTATAAGTACTTATTCTGGCTTGTTACAAATGTGTTCATGGTTAGAGGGCTTATAAACCTGCATTTATCTATAAACAATTCAGTTCCTCAATTCCCAGTAGTTTCTTACTTAGCATATTCTCAATAATCATCCAGTTAGATTGTCCTGGCTTATTAAACAAAGTAAGGTTTGCAGTGCTAAGTAGATATCCTCGACACAAAATTAAACCCATAAGCGTTCCTTTTAGAAAAACAGTTTTCGGTCGAAATTCGCCATTTTGTCGCATCCCTAGGTTATACAATGAATGAAGTGAGCTCATAGATATGCTCAATGATACGCTTCATAATTTTCGAAAAACTTTCAAGCAGAGTGTTAGATACTACTAAAAATGTGTAACTACAATTAATAAAAATTCACTTTAACATAAATTAAATATATTTATGTATTGATGTGTAATTTTTTTAGTCTTTTTGTTTAAATATCCAAAAATTAAATGTCCGTTTTGCAGTCCGTTTTTGCCTATGATAGGTTAATACTTTGTAAAAAATGTAGTAACTATTGACAATTCTAAATAAATAAATAAAACATAAAATAATTTAAACTGGACTCTATTCACCTTTTTTTTTAATACAAGACCTATTTTTTGACTGCCCTGGAACTCGAAACCAATAGATCTTGATAGTAATACCACAAGACCACCAAGACTGTTATCTTCAATCTACAAGTGAAAGTTTATAAATAGCGAGAAAATTGCAGGCATGTTTGCCCAAAAACAATTTAATTTTACTTTAATTATGGGAAAACAGGTTTGAACAATTACTCAAAATTCACAAATCATTGTTCATAGCATTCATAATAGCACAAACTTATCTTGAAACTACTTTGAAATCATTTGTACTTTATTAAAACCTCTTCCCCGCTCCAGTTGCGTACCAACGGGTATTTACTAATACATATCCAAAACACAACTTTATTTTCAAACATATAAAGTTGCATTCTGATCAAACAACAACACTGCACTTCAAATGTAATTGATGTAAATTAAACTTTACACGTTTAAAGTTATGGTGCAATTTTGTTTGTTTCAATAATGATAATTGTGATGGAGTGCGCTCACGCATTTGATCCAGTTCTGCGCAGCGGATGCGCTAATAGTGATTGTTTTAATTGTGCGAATGTTGAGGGATTTGTACCAGAGCCAGTTGTAGAAACTAGACATAGTTGTCTTATTGTTCAACTCTCTGGAAACATGTACAGCCTTCTTACAGCCACGGCCAAGATAATATTTTTAATATACAGCTATTGCTCGTGCCTACACACAAGTATGTCACAAAAGTTCGAAGCAAAAAGCAATATAGCGTAGGTAATTAGGTATGTAAAGTGTTACAACAGCTCTACTATGATCATATGAGGATTTTAGTTTCATATCTCCGGCCATCAGTAGATAGCGACAGTAAATATTTCAAACAAAAAATTTGGGATTAAGTAGTATATTCTTTGAAAAAAAAACAAGAATTTCCAAAATCTGTCCACAGGGGCCGGAGAAATCTAATGTCTAATGTGAGAACCTCCTCATTTTTGAAGTTGGATACAAATTCAAACATGTACCTATTAAAGACCATGAGTGGTCACTGTTGTCAGTAGCAACATACTAGTTTCACACTGACACAGATTTAGATTGTTTGTAGATCGTGATGATTAATTTATCAATCAAAAACAAGTTCATTAATCAAGTATAATAACATTTGCATAACTCCCGCAGATCAAGTTGAATTAGAATATAGATTGAGTCTAGAAATTAGCGAAATATTTTAATTGGTGGTAATAGGGACGCAGCTGCATCGCGGTGAGTGATGACCGTGACATGTTGGTAGCCCATTCATAGGTAGCGTCTTTAATTGAGCAACAGTTACGAGTAAGTACTAATAATATCTAGTCTTGTCAATGGTGGTAGAACGAAATATCATAAAAAAAAAACTTGTGAGGTGTCAAGGGAGAGGTGTCCTTTCGATTAATTAGTGTAGGAATTGTAATATATTTTTTTTAAGTTATAATTTTTTTTTCTTCTTCTATCTCTAGAGAGAGAGAGAGACAGACAGACAGAGAAACATGCGCACGCCGCACAGCTTACAATAGCTTACTATAGCAAAAAGTGTCGTAACAAATTTTCGTAAGAATTTTTTCCGTCTAGCCCCCTTTCACAACGCGCGATAAGGAACTTCGTTACAATTAAATTCAAACCCACGTCTTATAAGCTTAATATAGCTAAAATAGGCTTATAATTCGTTTGTCTTTGTCTGTCATTTAAACATTAATACTAGAAAAAAGAGACAAAGTCCATTTTATGAGTAAGCCCAAAAGAGTATAGCGATAATGTTGGGGATTCCCCTTTACTTAGAAATGGTCACATCGAGATACACTTTTCAGATACATACGTCTTTTTTGATAGGTACCTTATAAAATCCTATAGATGCACATAAGTAAAGGTGTATACCTAGCTCACACCGGTGTCAACTTATAGTTAGTTAATATATTTAGTTAAAACAAAGTTTGATGATAAGGGCCGGTGGCGGGATCGGTAAGATACTTGCTTTTCACGCCGCAGGTCGTGGGTTCGATTCCCACCCGAGACAAACATTTGTTTAAATATGTCTGTTTGTCTTGTGTCTAGGTGTAATTATCTATATTTAAGTATATATTTACAAAAGAAAAGTATTATATGTAGTATATTTACCAGTTATCTGGTTTCCATAGTACAAGCTCTGCATAGTTTGGGATCAGATGACCGTGTGTGTTAATGTCCCACTATATTATTATTATATTATTATTATAATATGATACTATTAATTATAGATCTTGCTAATGCGCAAATTATGATCGTTCATATTATGTATGTATTTGAAATGTAATTTTGGTCCACGCCGTAATATTTTCCCACAGTTAGCGTTTCCTTGGCCCGCATACCGGTGCGGCGGCGGCGGCAAGTGGCCTGCAGGTGCGTCCGATACTTTGACAAATACACAAGTACATATTAACACCAACTAATATATTTATAATGTCTACTTATAAACTAACTTTTGCGTTGCTTTTCCTTCAAACATATTTTAGCGAACTTTTATAGTCACTCAACTCAACGACTCGAAATAAAATTTAAACAAGTACTTACTTCACTTCAACCCTTTTTAGTGTCCCACTGCTGGGTACCGGTCTTCTCTCAACTATCTTACGAGTTGAGAGAGTTTAGGCCTTAATCCACACACACTGGCCAAGTACGGGTTGGTGAATGTCACATGTCCTCGAATGATTATGTTCTTAGACATGCCGGTTTCCTCACGATGTTTTCCTTCACCGATATTGAGCAGCGGAGATGAAACAATTCACACAGATGTGTGCACAACTGGGAAGTACCTATTTAAAAGATTATAATAATTAATGTAAAGACATAAATATTTTGTAAGCGCAAGTTTTGTATACCGTCATGAATTTTTCTCGGGAAATCTTTTCTGAGGTTTCCATTCGATACCTACTCTTCGTGTGTATGTCCATGTCACACTGTATATCTATTAACTTTTTTATTTATTTATTTTATTTGGATCACCAACAAACGATACACAATTACATTAAAAAAGTAGTTTGCACGAAGATTGGACCGCTATGTTCATTTAGTATAGGTAACCACAGCTAAAACATGCTCATTTTTTTTTATTTGTGTTGTCATGGCGCATGGCGGGCGGAAGTAAGTAGTGAACCTACACATGCTCGTAAAAATGTCTACTCCATTGTAATAAGACGTGCTCTTAAAATGTTAATAGTATGATCAGTAACAATCAATTGTCTGGACACGGTGCTCTGACGCTGCGCAGGCGCATAGCGGCGCGCTTTTTGCACGTTCCGCTCTCATAGCTACTACGAATTCTTCCGTTCATATCTCACTGACCACTGCACTGGGCGCGTTTCTATACGTATACATTGTACACTTGTTCCGACATGACTACCTACGCTGGTGCTGATAACATCATTAACACTGTTAACGTAGGCAGAGACTACGGAAAAAAAACAACTTGAGAAGCACATTTTCTGAGTTCTATAATAGAAGGTTTTTAGGGACAGATTTATTTTTTAGAAAATTATGATAACAGCTTTGTTTTAGACAGGAATCGAGCATCATTCTTATCTAGCGTACATCACTTTAAAAACTCTGCCACCGATTTCTATCAGGGTTACATAAAAATCGTCCGCAGCTTCAAAAAACTCATGACATGGTTAGAGGTTACGTCTGTATTACTCCAAGGGGTAGCCAAAGGTGTGAATACTCGTATCACAAACATTTCGCCGGCTACGTTTACTGCCTATTACCGTTCATCTGGCACGAATCCCAACTCCAAATTGCTACTAAGATTTTTGTATGTAAATTAGAAACGCTCTTTTGCTTGACCCAGGACTCCGCGGTTATTAAGTGCACACACTTAGGTACCCACAAACCAGTAATAACAAATAGCAATTGTTTCCTTATTTTTACGACTTCTGTTAGCAAATTTCCTAATTAATGTACCGTTATTTCAATGTTAAACACTTACACAACTCAGGTTAATTACATTTATTGTATTATGAAAACTATACCTAGTAATCTAGTGCGTGTTATGAAAATTATAAGCACTATAGGCTTTACAAACTGTTAACAAATCATTGTGTTTTAGCGAGTGACACAGATACCTAATGGTTTCGTAATGTTTATAACTTTGTTTTTCTTAATACATCACATCACTTGCTAGAATTTATCCTATTTTGAAAATAGAAAAGATATTTCTATTTTTATCTTATTTTTATTTTTGACGACTTCTAGTTGATTGGTTTAAGCCGTCCGATTGGGAGTAAACTGTGCCAGGGAGGTCGCGGATTCGAATTGTTAATATGAAATGCATAAAGTTTAACTAAATTATATTGTACATATTAAGTAGTTAATGTGGACTATCTTAATATTAGCAAGCTATTAAATGGCAGATTGTAGCTAGTATTACAATGTTTTGTACCTACATTCAGTGCAAATACAATTTCTGATTCTAATTCCCGCTCCGGACAATTAATTTTGTAACAACAACCTCCTCGGAGCGTACGTTAAATCGTTGGTCATTTGAAACATCCGTGACAGTCAAACAGGTAATCAGAAGTCTAATACATATAATCTGAAACCTGGTCTACTGGTTCCCTTTGGGTTTCGAGTTAGCCGCTCGTTGAATTTTGGTAGCTATCCGCATCAGGTTAGTCTGGGAGCCAACTCCAATAGAAAAATGGGAAAAAAGCCAAGGGAAATGTAAAATGTAGATGATCTAATTGGTTATGTTTTGTAAGTTACGTTTTTGTAAACTCTATTAACTTGCGTCTTCCGAACGGTGACGATGAAAGGTGACAGTAAGGTAGCGTCACCATAGCTGCCGTATTTTGAGTGTTTAAAGCGATTCCATGAAACAGTCCATCTCTATCACTTAAAGATGAGAAGAAAGAGACAGACAGTACAAGCATGTTTTGTTGTGCAGTGCAAACCCATTACATTCGTCTCGACCTTATAAAAATGCTTAAAAACATTATGGATTTCTGGCGCTAAGTGATAATTGCAATCAGTGTTGATATTTTAAATTATTAAATCGCCATTAATTAACCGATCTGAAGAACCTACATACACCTTTAAAAGTAGATATATTTGCTTGGTACAGTTTTATTTAAACCTCTTTCGTTATTGACTATTCACTGTCTACAACAAATAAAAGATTAATCCTACAATTTACCTGTGGACCTCCCGCAGGTTCTGCCCGCGATACACTTTGGTTTATTTGGATTCACATCGAATTACCGTTAATCAAAAATGCAAAGTATTTAGTGGTTTCTGAAGAGGCAGCCAGTAAGCAATAAGAACAGTTTGTGAGCACGTTCGAGTTAACTGTTGTGAGTTGTGATCATTACGGATATAACGGGAAATATTTAATACTTTAGTTAAGAGTAATAATCACTGTCTGTCGACTTAAAGAAAAGTTTTGTTTGGCGTTGGTACGTCGAGTCGCGTCGTCCGCATGCAATACGGAAAACACTCCGAGAAATCATTACCACAGAGGACTTCACCCATTATTATAAGGGTTGCAATAGCATCACACCTGTATTACCCAAATATGTAGCAGAGGTGAATGCCACGCACTTTTCGCCGGCTATAATTAGGTCCCATATGGGGCGAGCCTACGACTAAAATTCTCCAAAAGTCTTTTTGCTTGAGCTGGAAACCGAACCCGAGACCCTGCGGTTACTAAAAAAACTCGCTCACTACTGGACTACCGAGGCAGTTATAAAGATAATAAATATGTAAGAAATCAGCGTAAGCTCCTTCTGATTTGTGTAATATTTATAGAACGCGGATCTACATCCCAAGATGCGTATGATCTTGACGGGCCGGTGGCATGGTCGGTAAAATACTTGCTTTTCACTTGCAGGTTGTGGGTTCGATTCCCACACAGGTCAGACATTTCTGTGATGAACACGTCTGTTTGCCTTGAGTTTGGGTGTAATTATCCATATTTAAGTACGTATTTACAAAAGAAAATTATTATATGTAGTATATTATCAGTTATCCGGTTTCCATAGTACAAGCTTTGCTTAGTTTGGGATCAGACGGTCTTGTGTGTTAATGTCCCTCTATAATTTTAATATTATTATTATTATTATTATTATCTTTATCATTGAATTCAGTAAATCCCTGTTGATGTGTAAATTATGAGACGATGAGGTAATTAAAACCTCTCTTTTTCCTCTATGCTGTCACCCGCTTTGCTTGGAAGAAAGTAGACAGTCTAACTTTCCAAATCTTCCTATTATCATTCTGATCAAATTCGCGCGGGATCCAAGACAGCTGTCCCGGGTCTTGGCCGGGTGCAAATCCCGAGTTTCTTAACGGCGCTGCTATTAATACTTGCTTACAGGAGTAACAGTGGAGGAATTGCGGTAGTGAGTCACATTTATGAGATGTGTAAAGCGAAGTGAATAAAATATATCTTTTCGCTTACGACTTTGAAGGCAGTTCTTTTTTAACTAAATAATTTGAATGTCATGTAATAGTCCAAGTAGTGAACCGCTTATTAATTGAAAATGAGTTAGCTTTTTTGCTTTATCTGCAATAAGAAATTTCTCTTCACCATCTGATTGACTACAGAACAGCGGAAAGCGGTGCGACTAGTATTTGCAGTTTGACAAACAGTTCCATATATACCTAGTTCTAGACGAACAGTTCCATATAGTCTAATCCAGAGAATGAACCCAGTTCAGTGCTAGACTGGATAACATGTATTATTTACATTTTTACATTACATTACAGTCGGCGAGGTCTCTACCGCTGCGCCTACGCTGCTCATGACTTCGATGGACTAATACATAATTATTTAAGCCTTTTCCTTTAGCCTTTTATACGTGCTATTTTTTACATTTCACTAGTTATTTAACTGTTATTATTCATGGGACACTCAATAAAGGGCAAATACCTCCTCCAACTTTGGCCATGAGACTATGTATTGCGCTTGTCTAGTCCAGATGAGGCCTATTGTTGCTACCAAATCATTAGACCACCGACAGCTGGATCTTCCACGTGAGCGGCAAGATTCGCGCGGGTACCAGTGCAAGATTCTTTCTGTCCTCTCCAGCCTCCGTTAGTGGCTCTACCTATATGTCCTGCGATGGACTGATATAGTACTTAAATATTGTAAATCAGACTCGGAATTTTTTTTATTCTGCTAGGGCTATAGATTCGCTATCAGCACCACTCGATATTATGTTCCGTGGCTAGACAGTACCTCTAATCGCACCGCACGTCTATCTATCGCCGGCTATTAAATAACTCACAAAAACGCTAAGCACAGCCGTCTTATGTGACGGGTTCCGCATAGCAAGTCCTACCTAGACACACCCACTGACGTAATCGACTTTTTACTGGCTCGCTTCCCGATTTGAGCAAGTTTTTGTTTAGAATAAATCTAAAGGAAAGCACGTTTCCGTTATGAGATTAATAATTTGAGTTTTATGGTTATGGGAGCGTAAATAGAGCAATAAATACTTTACAATAAAGTGGGAAGAAAAGCAATCAGTATTCTAGAAATTGCCGTTGAACTTAGTATTATATTAGTTGAACATAATAATCCAGAATACGTTGTAAATATCGTTACTTTAAAAGATTTTAAAAAAATATTTCGATTCTATTTACAATTTTTTTTTATCTTAAATAGGCTTGCGCTTGACCACAACTTGCCTGATATAAAGCAATGATATAATAATATATAAAGCAGTCTACGATGGAACGCGCTTACCCAGTAAATATCGATTCACTTGTGACTTGTAGACCGGCAGATTATAGCTATCGGGAAACATAAATGCCGGCAGCAAATTCCACAATTTCGCAGCTCGCACATTGAAAGTGGAATCAAAGCGCTTTATGCGTACCCGCCAAAGAAGAGGTGTGTTTTACCAATTTGACGTATGACTGTGTAGAGGTTTGTGTCTTTGTAGCACCAAAACGATTAGACCGATTTTGATAAAGTTTTCTTTATATAAAAGCTGCAGTAATCGAAATAATTCTTCTTTTTTAACCCTTTTTAGTGTCCCACTGTTGGCACGAGTCTTCACTCAACTACCTTACGAGTTGAGAGAGAGTTTAGGCCTTAATCCACGCACACTGGCTAAGTGCGGGTTAGTGGATATCACATGTCCTCGAATGATTAGTTAGACATATCGGTTTTTAAAAATTGTCAAATCGTCGAGTGTTATGAAATTAAGACGCCATTTTAGATTATTTAAACGTTTAGATTCATTTCTTGTTAACTCTTCTATTCCAGTCTGAACTGTTATATAAGCCTAGGGTTAACATGGCAACTCTCTCTACGATCAAATCTCACTCTATTAATCTTAGCCTATTTTGATCGTCTAAACAACTAGGTACCAAATTCTCACATTGAAGCAACCTATTCAATAACATTGAGCACTTATAGAAAAACGTGAGCGTACGTTGCGTCACTAATTATGTGCCCTGTGACCCCACCGCTGGGCACAGACGTGACGACTTCAAACCGTCGCCGCGCACGCATCTACAATTTGACGGCTCATTACAGACTTAAAAATAAATAATTATATAATATCAAGGTGTAATACGTAGTTTTATGGTTTTGAGAAAAACCGTTAATTTGCTTAAATTGCTTAATATGTATTATTTATGTATTTAAGTAAAAGAATGACATAATGCCATGAGTATTGCACATTATCTAGGTTCCCATAACGAAATGTATGAAGATGTGCGTTAGCGCGTTGATGTCTTATGTACGTGCGGTCAATGTACTTTCAAAACAATGATTCAATGTTTATAGTTTAGGTACTTATTGTTTTGTTTACGTAACTCTTTATTTATTGAGTTCAATGTAATTAAAGTATATGAAGGCTCTTGAAAGGTTTTAGACTAAAAATATCAGGATTAGCAAGCAACTTTATGTAGGCGTGAATAATCACGTAAGAAGACGGTATTTCAATAAAATAACTACGGCAAATATCACTTCACCCCAATCTCTCGATAGCACAATCATGAATTCTACCAGTTAATTACAGATCGTTAAGATAACGTTGGATTAAATCGTAACGTTCACCGAACACGTTATTGCATCTGCACTTCCCGACGACACAACGGTCCAACACACAGTGTCAGCCATTCTAATATGGCCGCTTCACCCGTGCTCGGTGTTCATTCGTTCGTTCATAATGATATTTTCAAATGACAGCTGACTTCAAAGACGGATGCGATGACAGTATAAAATGACAGCTGATGCATTGAGAAGTAGATGTGCCAACATATATCATTTCCAAAAATACATTATTGCATTTTACTAAATTCGGTTTTCATAGAACAAAATACAGGTAACTGTAACTAGCGATATTTATATCAAACTTTGCCTCGTGAACATCCTGATGCCCGAATCCTTGAGCTGTATGTCAACGTCCTGAGCCGAGGCTCATCGACCGACATAAGGAGCCTTCTTTATAGTTGGTAAGCACTAGATCAGCTCGACCATCTTCAGGCAGCTCACCGAAAAAGTATGGTGAATATTCGTATCGAAGTATTCGCGAGATTGTTATTGAGTTAAACTATAAATACTTGTAATTATTCAGTATTAACACATTGAAGTGCAACAGAGCGGTAGTTTCACGGTAATCAGAGTTTTTACGACGTCGTCGGGGCGTCGGTCGCGATCTGCGCATTCGCTCCGGGCTCAGGGCGACACAACTCAAGTGATCCGTGACATTTTGTTGCGTTTTGTGTCGTTTTGCGAAAATACTAGTAACTTGTTGCAACAATTTTGTTTTGTAAACAGATTTGTGCATCCATAGACCATACCCGATGAGTGCATCATCCTTTCCTCCTCTGTCTTTCTATTGTGCTTTTAAGCCAAAACTTCTTAAATTTGGATGAAATTTTGTATGGAGATAGTTTGAGATCCTGGGAAGGACAGAGGATAGATTTTATCCTACTGTGCCAAAAGAGGTTAATGGTTTACTCGTGGGCGGAGTCACGAAAGGAAAACTAGTATTTCTTATAGTTCGTGGAGTTTTCTAATTACTAGTTTTTAAGGTCTTTTGACTTCTAAATTACATTTAAACATGCAGATACAGATACTACCGCGTCCTAAAATATGGAAGGTTTCCTGTCCAGCGTCTCTGCGTCATTTTCCTAAGTCAAATAGTTTTTTTGATTTTATAATTTTATAATACGTGCATCTTCGCTTTTATATTCGATTTAGTTGACAGAAACCTTTACCAAGAGGAAAGGGTTGCGAAACCCCGCCAAAAACATACAGATGAACAACGAAATAATTATTTATACAAACATATAAAAGTAATGTAAGATGCCCTTAAATCTAAATATATAAAAAAAGAAACTGACTGACTGACATATCAACGCAGAACCCAAACCACTGGGTCTGGAGACTCCAAATTTGGCACATAGGTTCCTTATGGGGTCTAGGGGTGCACTAAGAAAGGATTTTTCAAAACTCACCCTTTAAGGGGGTGAAACGGGTTCCAGAGTTTGTATGGAGAAACAAGATTAGTGAGATCAATTTCGCGGGCGATGCCGCGGGCGGAAGCTAGTTAGTCATAAAGAGACTGAAATATAATCTAGACTGACCGTGCTAGCTGGATGCGCAGGCAGCAGCACAAGTTGTGGCGTGTGCTTGCGCGGCTTGCGCACTCCTCGGCGGCGTGTGGCGACCTGACCAGGCTGCTGCTGCCGACCCAGCCATTTCGTCACCAGTTTCTCCTTGCTGTTTGCACTGCCGAATTCTGGCTCCTCCTGATCACAATTGGACAATTGAATGCGTTTACGCACATTTTAAATTGAGATTATGTTCAAAATTATATTTCATTATATTTTTATTACATATAACTATTTGGTGACAATCGACCCGACAAATGTTTACTATGAAAAATATTTCATTTCATTAGCGACTGCCACTAATACTCTAGATAAATATTTAATGACAGTTAAACATTTATCGAGAAAGAGAAAAAGAAAAAGGTTGGGTATTTTTAACCATGTGGATTTGAATGAATAACTAGTAGTAGTAGTTATACAAATACGATCGAACTAAACAACGCTACTTAAAACTGATTTCAGATTTTTTTTTAATGAAGAACAAGACTTTAGACAATGTTCTTCATTATGCCAAAATAACATGAAATAAAAAAGTTTATTAAAGTCTATGTTACCTACGACCTACGTTAGGGTGCATCCACACCGCAGTTACTTTTTGTTGAGCAACATTTTGCAACACGGTAACATTAAATAACAATCTCTAACTTTTTAGACTAGTTGTTACTAATTGTTGAGTGCTCAACAAAAGCTAACAAAGAATAACTTTCGACAACAATCGAGCACGACATAATATATCGACGCCTTGTTGAGGTAACATTATCTAACAATGTTATCGATTGTTAGAGCAACATTGACTAACACGGCAACATTTACTAACATGTAATTACTTATTGCTATCAAGTGTTGCTCAGCAATTGAAAATGTTGCTCAGCAAAAAGTAACTGCGGTGTGGATGCACCGTTACAGTTTTAGATGTTTGAAATTCGAACAGGTTCATGGCTGACTGCAACCAGCCAACAAAGAGCATATAACCGCTTTGCCAGCAACCATAGCCATGTTTTTTTATATTGAGGATTTTTGGCTTTGGTTCTTTAAACCATTCGCCAAAATCTACCATGTATGTATGTCAGGTTTGTTCAGAGACTAGTAACGTTAACCACTGCCTATTTCATATTTACCTTTTTCTTTTTCATCGTCTCCCCTTGCAGCTTCGTCTCCAACTCCTTACAAAACTCATGGTTTCGTATCCTCTCCACGTCATACGGTTTCTCATCCATGGTGACCACGAACTGCTGCACCGGCTTGAACGCTGGGTCGAATTGGTTGTGGTCAAAGGCTTGCTTGGGTCGGAAGCAAGGGCAGACGCGCTTGGATAAGTGGTAGATGCTGATGATGCAGACCAGACAGTGGACTGCGGCGATTACGAGTAGGGCGATGTTAGTGAGGACCGGTGTCCATGCTTCCATCTCATCCTGTGGAAAAAATGGGGCTTGTAAATCGGTTTCGGGGTACGTATGCAATTAAATACACGAGTATACATTTAAAAGTAGGCTATAATTATATTATCTGTGGTTATAGTAAAAATAATTACCAAAATTATCATTTGGTATTTTGATGTTTTGTCGTTTTTAACCGACATAAAAATGGAGGAGGAATAGTTTTTTGTGTATGTTTACTGATTACTCGGAGATGCCTGAATCGACTATAAAAGTTCTTTCTTTTGTATAAAACTTTACCGAAATCCGTCGACCAGTTTATCCTTCGTACATAGATGAAAAAGAAAAAAGTTACAACTAGCCAAAAACTAATGTTCCGATTTTAAAATTGATATTATTACACGCGTTAGTTAGAAAAAGCATGCTTAGGTGGTTTGGTCATGTCGAGAGGTTGGATGATAGACGATTGACGCAAGGTATATATATGGCGGTGGTGAGTGGAAAATCTGCGAGAGGACACCCGAGGAAGACACTGATCTCATCGGTGATGTCCTTCAAAAGGGACAGGTACTCGCAACCGCAGCATGTATGACCAGATGTATGAACATTAGTGAGTTTAAGGAAGTATGTTTAGATCGTAGCTCTGCCTACCCCTATGGGAAAAGGCGTGATTGTATTCTATGTATGTTAGCTTCACCTTATAAATTATAATTATGATCCATATCCTGATATCATGATGATCACCGATTGTGGCAGACTTAATACATCGAGGTCCGACCAAACACAATGATCAAACTATTACAACAGCTGAACAGACTAACTATATCATTACTAGATATCCGCCCGCGGCTTTGCCCGTGGATGTCGATTATCGCGCCAAAACATTACCTTCTTTTTGCGCAGTCGGATAAAAACTATCCTATCTCCTTTCTCGGGTCTCAAACTATCTCCATACCCAATTTCATCCAAATCGGTTCAGTAGTTTTTGCGTGAAAGCGTAACAAACAAACTTACATTAAATAGATATTCATTAAATTTTAAAAAGATAAGTAACACACTATTTACGGTTCTGTACAAAATAGGTTTAACGAAGAGGTTCAATAGGCCTCAAAAGGTCATGTTTTTGGGGTCATGTACGGTGCTAGTCATTTTTGAGAGTCATCAACAATTTCTATTTAATAAAGACCTCACCAGACCTTAGTACAATGACAAGCAAAACAGCTTTGTTGTTTTAAATACAAAAGTACGTGCGCTAACCTCCTCCCGCTTCGCTTCTTTTGACCAAGATATTTGCTGATTACTGTACGGCCTATCTGTCTGTATTGTTAACGATAGCTGTTAAAGAGTGACTTGCTTACTACTAGGATTGGTTTATAATTGCTTACATTATTTTTAACTTACTTAAAAAAAGAGGTTTTACATTTAATACTAGCTGCCCCAGCGAAATTCGTACCGCTTATTATTAATGTAATACGTATGTATTTTTAATGCCACATAATGAAAAAATAAAAACAAAAAATTTCGTCCAAAAATTAAAGAAAAATGTAACCCTTATCACTTAGGGATATGAAAAATAGATAGTAGCCGATTCTCAGACCTACTGAATACGCATATAAAATTTGGTAAAAATCGGTAAAGCCGTTTCGGTGGAGTACGGTAACAAAAATTGTGACATGGAAATTTTATAAATTAGACTAGCGGCCCGTCCCAGCTTCGCCCGGGTAGCTTCAGCCCACTCAACAATTTCCATAAAATGTGATATCCATAGCAGCGCCATCTATTGATTACTTACTCAACCCAGTCGAAAGGTATCGACATCTATTAGAATCATTTGGAGTTAACAGATAATTGTGACTGTCAAATAATAACAGACAAAGATTTAGCAATAAATTAAAATTGCGACTATAATTTGAGATTTAAACTATCCTATCTCTCAAGTTGGATCGAACTGCACATGGTGTGCGAATTTTATTATAATCGGTTAAGTGGTTTAGGAGTCCATTGAGGACAAACATTGTGACACGAGATTTATATATATTAAGATTTTAGTTTAAAAAATATTCATTCATGAAAAGAATATTTAAAATCAATCGGCAAACATAATTACAAATAAACGCGTTTAACCGAACATACAACATTATTGAGGGCAGAGTCACTTTTATCCGGGGGGTGCACACACGTGGTCCCTTGGTGGTGCAAATTAGGTTACAATAAACAGGTGCTAGGTTTCGGCCTTCCACCACTTTATGTATGGCTTACGAGCAGCGTTGGTGCAGCGGTATCATCCTCGCCTTTGAAATGTAAGATTACGTGTTCGATTCCCGGTCGTGCTTACACAACTTTGTGTGAATTGTTTCATTGCCGCTGCTTAATATCGGTGAAGGAAAATATCGTGAGGAAACCGGCATGGCTAAGAAGTAATCTTTAGAGGATATGTGAGATCCACTAACCCGCACTTAGCCTTCCTGCTGGGTGGATTAAGACCTAAAACTCTCTCAACTAACTTACGAGTAAAAGAGTTTTAGACCTGTACCCAGCAGTGGGATACTTTAAAGAGTTGTAATGAGGTTTCGGCCGTGGTTAATGACCACCCACCAGACAAAACCGCACCACCAAGCCGCCTTGCTGTGTTCCTGTGCGATGTGTGGTGACAACATTTAGGAGGATGGCTCAGAATTTTATTGTTGCTCCTTTATAGTTTCTAGCTATATAAAACCTCATTCCACTGCCACCGTCCTACCAGAAAAGATTCGTAATTACGAGTAAATTTGTATCAGGACATCATGCTTAACATCAGGCAGGTGGTAGTCAAGCGCAAGCCTATTTCAGAATTAAAATAGAACTAAATTTTTGAAGTTAGGTAAAAATGGATATTGTCGTGGCCGTTATTAAATTAATAAAACATACAACAATTCCACCCATTCACCCATTACAAGATTTGATACGATACTCAAACGCGAGCTTTAATTGAAAAATAAAATAGATATACCATCTCACAATTGAGTGTTGGTTGTGTAACTAAAATAAAGGTTAAAATAACAGCCTCAGTTAAAATGAATGATTACGAAATCTTTGCTCATAGTTTACTTGTAATGTTTGTAATATTTCCCCTTGACATTTAGTTGTAATAACATAATTATTTCTTAAATTATTCACCTAAGGTAAGTTCTTTAAGATCGTACTATACGCCGACCGTTTAACTCGCGTATCGCTATCTGAGGTACAAAGTCATAAAACATTAATTAAATCTCATAAAGAACTATTTAACCACAGATAAAAATAATGTAAGACTATTCGTCACTAATATCCATATCGCCTGAATCATCATCACTGTCTGTGCAGCTTGAGGAGTCAGAATCTTGGCGATAGGCGATACGCGAGTTAAACGGTCGGCCTATAACTTCTGAGCGTAACTACATCATGATCATCATGCGGCTTATGCGGTAAAGCTCCTGCTTTTCTAGAATAACCCAGGTGTACTGAGTAGCCTAAAACTGTGCGTGCCAGACTGCTAGCCGTGCCTGCTGCCAAAAATCAACGTCTTTTCAGGGGTTCTGGCGTGATTAAAAAACCAAATATCCACCCGTAGAAACTATCGCATTTACAGTAGGTAAGCATGTAAGATAGTGATGTTTTCTACCATATCAATGTATAATTATTTAGAGTCGTCGGTAACATCGTCGCTAATTGGTGATGCTAGCTTTATCATCAGACCACACCAACCGTGACTTAAAGACATCCGGTCATTTGTACGCAATTCAAACAGGTACATGATGTTTTTAACCAATTATCCTTGACCATTTGACATGAATACAAATTTACTCTTTGGATTATGTATTGCGCCGAGCACACAGGAGGTGTTTACACAACTTCTAATACTAAATTGTTTTTATAAGTTTTTTGAGGCAGGCGAGGTAACGTACAGCACACATGTAAAAGTTGAAGCATCTTAACATGTTCAACGTCCAGTGCCCTATATATAGGTCACTACGCAGCGACCAGGCACTTACGCACTATGGGAAATTTAGCAAAGGTAAGTAGTGAGTGAGTAGTGAGAGTTTATCTCAATGCAAAAGCCTCTGTTAAAGCATCTATTGAGATGAAATGTTCAAGTATTTCCAGTAAAGAACTGTTTGTATTTGTTTTTGGCAAAACAATTCATTTATTGTAGTGTCATTTATTGATTCCAAGCCCATTTATTATTTTTTACGTTTTTAACAGCACATATAAAGATTGAAGTTATATGTGGGACGTTATAGGTAACTTGGAACTAACCTCGAAGCTGGAGTTGGCCGGTGGTTGCCGCAGGGAGTCCCGCTGCAGGCCGGTAGCAGCCAGCACCGCGGCGCTGTTGCCACACGCTAGACACAGCAGGGACAGCGCCAGGAACGCGGTCAACAGCGGACTCCTACAACAAACAATACGGTTTAAAATATTTTAAAAATTAAAAACCTCACAACGCCGACAATCTTTTAACATTCATCTATAAATACTTGGGCTTATGAGATGGATCTATTGATACTTAAAGTGTCGCAATAACCCAGCTGTTTGGAAGATACAAGGTAAAAGGTATGTTATAAAGAATTTTATAAACACAAGGTACGCAAGAAAGACAACCCATCTTGTGCAGTCGGTAAATACAAAACCAACATGAGATAAGGAATGTCAGTTTCATTCTCTTCGGTTAGGTGACAACCAAAAACAATTATGGTCATATCTAAACAAAACAATTAACTAACCTACGACAAACCCTATTTTAGTACGTTAAACTTATGAAGATTCGTTGGTATTTTATTAATTCTTTGGTCATTTTCCTACTCATAATATATCTTTTTATTTAGACTAAACGGGATTTGAAACTCAGTCATGTATTGTACGAACGAGTACCAAGACACCTAAACGGTCTTGGATTTAATAAGAAAAATAAATAACAGGAGGAGTTATATGGTCCTTCCCTCAAAGCGAAGGAAGCACAAAGCGCTTTGCATCCACTTTTATTGTGCGAACTGCCAAGTTGTGGAATTCGTTGCCGGCATCTCTGTTTCCCGAAAGCTATAATCTACCTGTCTTCAAGTCACGAGTGAATCAGTATTTATTAGGTAAGCGCGTTCCACCGTAGACTGCAACATTGCTTCACATCAGGCAAGTTGTGGTCTAGCGCAAATCTATTATAGGATAAAAATAAAGCGAGAGACAGATATAAAATGGAGAGTTTAATTTAATAAGTGTTCCGGAACCTTGGCCATGTTTTACAACCTTCTTATGGGCCTGGATCTTGGCTTACAGGACTAACAGAAGCGATATTGTGGTGGTGGGTTTGTCCCACAGATACAAACAAAACCATCCTTAGTGTTGGTATTACTTATAGAAGCCTCCGTACTACCTAACTAGACAAGGTATTTCATTAGGTATGTAAAATAGAACCCATTCCCGTACATCGGGCATATCATCCAACTACGAAATGCTTCTATCATTTTTCAATGCAACTTAGGAACCGAACCCGAGACCTCGCAATCATACTGCCCTGCTAATTGTACTTGCAGTAATCAACATTTTTGAGAATTCACTATTTTGCAAAAATGACATATCAACGCGCTAATCTGTATAAAATAATATATTTTTAAGGTTTTTTTGTACTATGAACATATTTTTGTTTAACGGGAAACGCAGTACTTGCACAAAAAAATTGTTAACCGCGTTTATCTCCAAAAATCATTTTGCAAGTAGGTACCTACTGCGTTTACATTAAGGAGGGCAGCTTATAGTAAACACTTTTTAAAAGATATTACTATCTATCAACAAGGAAGATTCTTTAAAAAAAGGGCAATGGATAGAATTTCTAAAACGAGAAACTGCTATTCGGTTTTCCGACAAAAGAATTAGATAGTTCGAAAAAAAAATGGCAGACGACCGCGACCGCTAATAGTCATACATAACTAATAAAATTTACATACATGGTCTCAAAATCTAAAAGCATTTAATTATTGAAACTAATCGAGAACACGACCGACATAAATCTAATCGATATGAGAATCGATACTAAAGCGATAATTAGAGAGAAAGTATCGATGGATATCATATAATTAGGATGTTGAACTTCATGTAACCCCCGTGGCTTCGGGGCGTTAGTCATATTTAGATTGCAAGAAATATGTTATTAGGTAGGTACCTATATAATATATAGCATAGTATAGTTGTACAGTTTTTTTTTTAAGAATTAGCATTGCCATACGACGTGGCAATGCTGCCAACCGTCGGCGCACATTTCCCCAAACCCTCGATTCGGAGGAATTTCATGACGCCTTATCTAGTTTTTAAGATGGAATTTCAGAATTAGTTTATTTATTTTATTAGATTATAAGTTATCCTTTGTATATACTAATTTATTTCGACAACATTAAATTAAATCTAAATGAACTAGCACTAACATTAGAATTAAATGCATAAAATTTTATGGTACCATTTTTTAACATATTTACTGCAAAGTGTACGGCGGGGACTTAATAACTAATTATCTATCTCCTTCTCACGATGATTCAAACCCCAAATTCATTAACGTCGTTTATGCTCATTATAGCTAAAATCGGTTTAGTTATAATTCGTTCGTCTTTGTCTGACATTTATAATAACAATAATAATATAGTGGGACATTAACACACACGGCCATCTGATCCCAAACTAAGTAGAGCTTTTACTATGGAAATCAAATAACTGGTAATATACTACATACAATACTTTTCTGTTGTAAATATATACTTAAATATAGATAATTACACCCAGACAAAAGGCAAACAGACATATTTAAACAAATGTTTGTCTCGGGTGCTATAAGATTTGAATTAGACCTAGAGTTTAACCAGCCAAAATCTGATCATGAGAAAAAATGTGAGTTTGAATGGTTATCAGATCTAAGCATCTACTAAATCTAAAAACTTAGTAAATTTATGATTGACCTCCTTCAACTCAAGACAAGACCGATTCCTCGTAAAGCTGGTGCTGCAAGTTAGTTTTGACCTGAGATTACCGCTACCAAAGAAGCAGTTTAAATATCCCCATTTTTCACTTCAACCTTTTTTAGTGTTCCACTGCTGAACATATGCCTCCTCTCAACTCTCTTACGAGTTGAGACATTTTCTGCCTTAATCCACACGAATTGGCCAAGCGAGTTAGTAGATGTCACACGCCCTCGAATGACTACTTCTTGGACATGCTGCGGTTGTGTCTATAACTGTTTCCGCGACCCCAAGATGCGCGAAAGAATACCCGGTGGGTTTTAGTTCGGGTAACCAGTTGAAGTACCACATACCTCCCGCCTTGCGCCCATACAGGAAGGGGGATACATAAAGGGTTCCTCCCCGGTTAAAAAAGTTTTTAAACATGCGGGTTGTCTCACGATATTCAACTGTGGCGTGTGTTGATCGAACCTACAACCGTATATTTCAAAGGCAAGGCTGATTCCGCTGCGCCCACCCCACTTCAATCCTTTTTAGTGTCCCACTGCTGGGCACGGGTCTTCTCTCAATTGCCACTGTAACAACCTACCCCTGTCATATCCAACTCTTCTCTCCCCTACTAGTAAAAGTATTTTATTATAGAAATACCTTCTTTTGCTCAAAATGAGGTTTAAACCCGGTACACGTTTATTAAGCGAACAAGCCTTCACTTCAACCCTTTTTAGTGTCCCACTGCTGGGCACGAGTCTTCTCTCAACTATCTTACGAGTTGAGAGAGTTTAGGCCTTAATCCACACACGCTGGCCAAGTGCGGGTTGGTGGATGTCACATGTCCTCGAATGATTAGTTCTTAGACATGCCGGTTTCCTCACCATATTTTCCTTCACCGATATTAAGCAGCGGCTATGAAACAATTCACACAAAGATGTGTGGGCACGACTGGGATTCGAACCCGCGACCTTATATTTCAAAGGCAAGGCCTATACATAATAACTGATCTAAGTAAGCCACCATTTCGTGCACATAACATTGAATTCTTTATTTATCAAGTATTTGCACATCATCTAATGAGATATTTTCCTTTCAGCACTTAACTAATCATATACATCCAGTTAAAAATGAATTCTATAATAACTAGTAAAAGGTGTAAAATTGCATGTATTAGTAGCAGTGAAAGCAATAATCAACTTCAACTTATCGTAAGTGGATGTTATCTAGTTTGTAACTATAATTATTTACTTCTGCCTGTCTTCAAGTCATAAGTGGATCGGTATTTACTAGGTAAGCTCGTTCCATCGTAGATTACATCATTTCTTAACAGCAGGCAAACTATGGTAAGGCGTAAGTCTATTCACTTCAACCCTTTTTATTGTTATGGTTTTCTCTCAACAATTTTACGAGTTGAGAGAGTTTATGCCTTAATCCGCACACGCTGGTCAAGTGCAAGTTGGTGAATGTCGCATGTCCTCCACTGATTAGTTCTTAGACATACCGGTTTCCTCACGTTGTTTTCCTTCGCCGATATTGAGCAGCGGAGATGAAACAATTGACACTAAGATGTGTGGGCACGACCGGGAATCGAACCCGCGACCTTATATTTCTAAGACGAGGCCCGTACCGCTGCGCCACCGCTGCTGCTCAAAATATCTATATAAATTTTATCGCAGTTTCTTTTAGTATTTGTATCCCGACGTTTTAAAGTCTTTTTCGACTTCATGGTCACGGGTGGTCTGAGGTATTTGTCGTCTCAAATTACACTTTAACCCTTTTTAGTGTCGCTATTGCTGGGCACGGGTCTTCTCTCAACTAACTCACAAGTTGAGAGAGTTTAGGCCTTAACCCACACACGCTGGTCAATTGCGGGTTGGTAGACGTCTTAACTTATTCATCACAATTATTACTAAGTTTGGACGTCATATAACCCAGTCCACCCATGACCATGAAGTCTGAAAAACTTTGAAACGTCTTTTTAAAATTTAAAACAAAAAAAAAAACAATTTTTAAAAATTAAAATGTAATAAAATAAAATTTCTTAATTTTCTGTGTATAACTTAATATCATGAAAGCTTAATAACTTTTTAATTTTAAAAGCTTGTAGAGTAGCCCTAGCTTAGTAAGCTTTGAATAAATGTGAGAACTTTTGTGTTCCCTGGCATTACAGGCAGACGTGAGGTATGATTTATGACGTCATATATCGTCACTATCCCAGCCAGACAATAGTCCGTTAGCAGCGTGTGCGCATGCATGTGCGGGAGCATGCGCAAACGCAACGGTACTACACACCATTGCACTTCACACGCAGTTGTTGCTACTTACTAGAGCCATAAGGAAAGATGTAGAGTTGTTGATGGGTGACCATTTCTTTGTCATATTTAAATAACTTTTAAAACAATGCTAGTTTAGATATAGAGAAGCAGTAATAATAATATATTTATTAATTTTGAGCTTTAAGACAAGAGTTGAGGAAAGCAGATGTTAGGGATGCGCAGCGAGACTTTTTTTGCAAAAATTTAGCACTTTAAAAATCGTTCTTCTGTTAGATCACAGATATTTTTATTTCGTGATAGGTTTGCGCTTGACTACAACTTGCCTGATGTTAAGCAATGATGCAGTCTACGATGGAACTCGCCCGCCCAATATAGCGATTCACTCGTGATTACGAATCCGGTGGGAAGGTGGCAATGGAATGAGGTTCCATAAGGTTAGAAAAAAAAGAAACTAAAATTCCGACCTAATGGTGTCCTCTTCAATGGTGTCACCAGACAATAATAATAATATAGTGGGACATGAACACACGGTCATCAAACAGACAACAGATCGGTCTTGTTGTCTATGGAAACCAAACAGATAACTGGTAATATAATATTCTTTACTTAAATATAGATACTTAATTAATAATAAATAATAATAATATAGTAGGACATTAACACACACGGTCTTCTGATCCCAAACTAAACAGAGCTTGTACTATGGAAACCAGATAACTGGTAATATACTACATGTAATACTTTTCTTTTGTAAATATACACATGCTTTAATATAGATAATTACACCCAGACACAAGACAAACTGACGCGTACATTACACAAATGTCTGACTTGGGTGGGAATCGAACCCACGAACTGCGGCGTGAAAAACAAGTAGGTACTCGTACCTTAATACTAGTTAGAAGTGAATATTTAAACAGATTTACCAAACTAAATATGAATCAAACTTTTTATACATACCTATGCTTCTCATGCTAAATAGGTACTTATTGATATAACTTCGCGTTAAAATTAACAAGCTCTTGTGTTAGTGAGCACAAGATGTTTCCATTAGCAATACTCTAAGTATAGAATTGTTAGCTAATCATTTATTTACATGATTATATGACAGACATTAGCGACCTTTACAGTATTATTGATTGTGTAATGAAGAGAAAGCAAGCTGCGAAAGCACCGGCCGGCGACCAGCGACCAGCAACCATAAGTGACCACTCAGCGGAATGCTGTCTTCCTGATTAAAAGCGTTTAGCACTAGACACAAGTGAAAGATGGGAAATCATAGACTATGTTTAATGGTTTATTCTTCCTACTACTCATTTAAAGGGAAGTAATCTTGCTCGTAAACTTTAGTGTTTAACTAAGACATTAATATTTGCTGATTAATTACCTAATTCCTGTATTTTCACCTAAAGACTATGTAACGGATAAAAATGCTTGGAATTAATTCGCTCTAGTTCAACACACTAAACAAACAACCGTGCACACTATACCGTTATTTTTTTTTATATAATTTTAGTAGTTATGATAAAATTTTGTAGTTTGTTTGGTTGGTGACTAGGATGGGTCATAGCATTCTGCAATTTGTTCACTATAAATTTTGGTGTTCCTTATTCTTCACTAACATCGAATAGTGAGGCATAAAAGATTAGAAAATCAATAAGGGACGAAAAATATTAAGAACTTCTTTTTTATGTCGCAGTGTACTTTACGTACCCATTTGATCAATATTAGTGAAGGATATTAAACATTATTAGCTTTCTACCTTGCGACTTCGCTTGCAAAGACTACATGAATTTTACTAATAGTAAAACCTTTTATGTAGTAGTTCCCTTTGCTTTTGAAAGAACTATGCCATCTATAGTAGGTTTGTTGGTTGTTTTACGCGGAAAAGCGCATTTTAGAAAAGCTAAAGAGGCCCTTATGGGAAGAGAAAAAGAGGAAAGAGTGAGAAAATAGGGAGTGGTGAGGAAGAGAGTATAATACTAATAATAATTATGCAATGGGAATCGAAACAAGTTATTTGCTCGAGTTCGAACTGCCGTCCATAACATGACGCATGTAAGAATCGAATTTTAAAACATCGATTATGTCAGAAGACAGCATATTATGACGTGTGTGATGTAACACAAAACAAGTTTATTTTCTCTACATGTGTTTATGATTTAACTAATTAATGTTATGTAATTACTGCATAATAATTGATAACAACGCATGCTAAGCCTACATTTTAATTAACTTCTAATTAAACCACTTACAATGTTTGCTACTTTCTTAATTTAGCTACCTACTTAGTTACTTCTGGAAATTATATGTAATTAATTGTTACCTACACGCTACACGTATGTATGTCTATCAATACCAATATCATAAACTCTGCAAACTACCGAAAGCACATAATACCCATTTTACTAAGAGGTGATAACGTTTTCAAAAATGTTGTATTCAATTTTTCTATGGCGATAGCTACCTATAGGTATAACATATTAGCTTTTTAGAAAATACGAACTTACTTCAATGTTTCAACAATAGGTAGGTAGGACTCTCTCCTCTCCCTAACTTAAAACCCGCTCAAACGATTTTGATAAAATTGAAATTATACCCTTGGAAACAAATAACTAATTATAAAAAAACTATTTAGGATTAGCGGAATAATCGCATAATATACCTATGTGCATAGCATACAAAAAAACATACAATCGAATTTTGAACCTTATTCTTTTTGAAATCGGTTTAAACTTCTTAACAGAGCTAAGGTATATCGGTGGCATTTTAAGAGTAATTATTCTTACAGGTGGTCATGGGTCTTCCTTCAATTAATAAGAATGGAGAGAGATTTGGGCTATGTACACTTTGCTCAATGTTTAAAGTGTCACTGTGACTGGATAAAAGGGTCGCCACTTATGAAGTTATACTACTATTTAAGTAGATGTAAAAAACTTGCCATTAGTATATAGTAAGTAAGACAAAACTACAAGGAACTAGTAAACTAGCAAGTAAAATGTAAGGAGCGGCCATTGTTGTGTGACTACATAGTCAGTGAGGCACACGCTACATTGTTTCCGCATTGTTACTGTTAAATGTAAATACTACCACAGATAATATAATACTATAGAAGGAAACTAGTAATACTACTTTATTAAGAAAATCTTAGTTGCAGCTCGAAGTTTGGAACTGTGCCCGTCGGACGGCAATAGAATATTACCTTAACCTAAACATAGCCAGTGAAAAGTAAAGCAATAAAAGGATAGCAAATATTTGTCTTTGTGTGTTTTTAAAAGTTATTTGGCACACTTGTAAACATTTTTTTTCCTAATATCCATATCTACCACTTTAGTTTCAAAACTAGTCTATCCGTTTAGACGCTATGCAACAAGAAACTTGTACCTACACAGAACCTTAGTACGTCTTCAAGAATACGAAAAAAGATTTCGAATACTATCTTGAACATGTCAAAATGCGTTATCAAATTCAATTCATTTGTTCGAAACATTAGTTAAAAAGAAAATGGAATCATTGAAAGAAATAGAATAAAATGTATTGGCAACAGAATAGGTAAAATTGTTTGTAGATTTAAGTGCATTTAAACTTATTATCTTGACATGATAGTGATAGTATTCGAATACTATTTTCATTTTGACAACTACAGGCTATAAAAAACAAATATGATAAATAGGCACACGAGACATCGAGTTACGGAAAATAACCCGCTCTAAACTAAATCTACAGGCGTCTAACTTACCACACGCTACTTTTTTGTCGAAGGTTAAAACTTAAAACCTGTCTTCTGACAGACATAACAACACATAAGGTCTGTTGGTAAAATGTATTTCTGCGTTTACATTAATCGCAATTTAAACAAACTGTGTTGCACACAAAACTGTAATGACTACAAATTCATGTACTTACCTACTTAACTATGCAATTTTATTGTAATTTCATGTTGTTAAAATTAAATGTATTAATTATTAGTCTAGAAATTAATATTTACCGTTGATGCAATACTTATATATCTTAATATTTTGCTAGCAGTAACTTTACTATACTGATTATGATTTACTGGCGTGGTCGGTAAGATTCTTGCTTTTCACCACCCAAGTCAAACATTTGTGATGAACATGTCTGTTTGTCTTGTGTTTGGGTGTAGTTATCTATATCTAAATATATATTTACAAAAGAAAAAATGCAGTATATTACTACTTTACGCACGCATTTTGCACGCGGATGCATTTATCAATGTCTGTTCATTCAATCTGAAGTCTGTCAGCGGTAACAATCACAGTGACAACTGAAGCAATTACATAATGAGATTAAATTGGTGCTCGGCTTGTTTGTGACGCCTGTTAACTCAATTATGTTCGACAACCCGTACCAATCGATGGTTTGTACGATTACAAACGAATCATCTATCATTTTGAATTTATTTCGTTAAATTAAAAGCTAGTTAGTATTTAATTGAATAGGTCTTGAATTTTTTGCTAGAAATGTTTTAAATCATGTCTTCTTACTCACAAACTTAATACTTAATTTAGACCAGTGGTCATATAGCGAGTTTTCTACGATCACTAACGATTATAGTAAACTATCATTGTCGTAAGAAGTATTTTAATGATTTAGAATTATTTTAGTTTAATTTTTAAATGTATCGATAGATCGCGCTTTCGATTTATTGATACCAAATGTAGGTTACAAAAAAATTTTCATATGGTCCTTCGAGCCTAATTCGAGTGGATCGCTGATAAAGGTTCTGCTCGAAGAACCATAAATAAAAATAAGGTTACCAAATAACTAATATAATTAGCCATGAAAAATATTTGTATCCACTGGAACGGCCTGGCCGCGCAAGTGAAGCCCCATCAAATTTTAATATCACTTTGATATTTTCCAAGTTTCGACTGCGTGTGTCCCATTTAAGCAAAAACGCTTGATACACTGTTCTTGGTTTCATACTAAAATAATAGCGATAATACGCAAAGTAAACTTCTAATAATCGCAGAAAGTGTACCTGGAGGGCTAGATTTCGATTGGGTCAAAGTTCCTTACAACCCTGGGATATATTTTTTTACTTGAAAGAAGTAACAATAACGTAGGCATAGTTATTAAACTTCCATCCATCTTCCCTCACAAACTTTCGCGTTTCTATTGACACAAATAATTGAATGAATAGTTAAGTGGAGGTATACTTCTGTCTGAAATGTGCTCTACTGAGGTAACATCTACTACGTACAAATTGTTTATTTATTTCGTTATAAAGTCGTCACTTTCTCTTTGATATTTATAAACTCACGAGAGATGCCTACTTGTAAATCTTGCGATAACAATAAAGTAAGAAGTGTATTTTGTTGCGTATTTTTTCCATTTCCTAGGGAATTCTAGATTTTGCCTTGTTTTTAAAATAACCTAAAGTAAGTAATTATGTAGATGCTACTGATGCTAAATAACAATTAGATTTTTTCTCTCAAATGACAAACTAACCCATTGCCTCCTCCATGGAGTCCATAGCAGTCATTGATGCCAGCGAGCACGCCCACCACGCCGGCCACGACTGCGACGCAGCCCGCCCACAAACCAGCGCCTACGCGCGCTAGGGCGGCGCCCTTCACCACAGCCACCGCCCCCGCGCCCACCAGCAGCGCACCCAGCACCACCTGGGACAGCCCCAGGAACACCACCAGCCGCTTTCTACTCGGCTCATCACTACCAGCCTCCACACTCTTCGAACTAACACTTTGTTTACATTGCTTATCTTTAATTTTTTTAGGTTTAGTTTTATTCTGAGGCGTTTTACAAATTAACTGTTCGGTTGAGTCTTCGGATTTTAAACTGGAGACTGTTGCGGTGGTCAGTCTCGCGTCGTACGCGGGTTTATCGGTTTCGGCCATCTCGGCGTTGTCGGCCATGTCGGCGCATCACTGTCGGTGTCGAGACGCGCAGGCGACCGCGGCGCGGCTAATACTGCGGCGCAGCGCGGAGGTGCGCACGCGCCGGTGAAAGTCGCACCGCACTTGTAGCATACCGCACCTGTTGGCGACGCGACAGTACCATTGATAACACGTATCATGTTAGTGCGTGTGTTGTTGTTGCAATAATATGCAGATTTATATAAATACCTAGTACTTACTTACTTAAATATTTACAAACTGATACTAAGTAGGATGTCCGGAAATGGGAATCGCTCAATCAGCGTCAAATTACAGTAATACTTTATTGTTGCCAAATCTAAGTTTGTTAGGTGTTTGTTTTGTGGTGTGACTCAGGTATTTTACGCTTCGTTGCGTAGTAAGTTCCTTAGTACCCAATATTCTTGATGCCTATTGCGTTATTAGTTTCCTTTTATTTTAGTTCTGTAAATATTTATCTCATTTCGACTCTTTTTAGTATTCCAATGCTAGGCAAGTATGTTCTCTAGTATGTTACAAGTTGTGAGAATTTAGGTATAATCCACCCACGCTAGCCAAGTACGGGCCACATGTCTTCGAATGATTAGTTCTTAGACTTGCTGGTATCTTCACGATATTTCCTTTAGCGATATTGAGCAGTGGCGATGAAACAATTCACACAAAGATGTCTAGACACGACCGAGGATCGAACCTGCAAGTATGTATTGCAAAGATAAAGGTACTGCTGCGCTATCGGTACTCTATTTATTAATGTTTCAATTATTGCTTAATTCGAACTCAGTACTTACTCACCTCAATCGGAAAACAATACTTCTTGACACGCGTTTCCTTTAATAATTACAAAATATTTAATAATCACGGGTAGTAGTGAAATAATGAAACAATGTAGATAATATAATACAATAATAATATTTTCACACATACATACAGCGCCAATTTGAGACAAAATTAAGCAATTATATTTGCTTACAGTGTTAAGGGTACTAAGAACTAATAACCTACTTTAATGAATGAAGTGCATGCTGTGGCTTCCTTTAATTGGAGGAGCACACCTGGATGTAGACCTGTATGCAGGTACCACGAAAGGCAAAGTTGTGTGTATCCTCTGTTGGAAGCCCTAAATAAATTAATCAATTAATTAATACTACATTTTATTTGTAAATACATACTTAAGATAGATAAATTGCACTTAGACATAGAACAAACATTCATACTCATCACACAAAGATTTTTCCTGAGTGGAAATCAACCCACGACCTCCGGCCTAACAGTCCTAGCGACTGTCTTCTACCGAGTTAGTAAACTATATTATTTTTGTATAGTATCAAGTTTAATAATAATAATAATGGGACATTAACACACACGGTCATCTGATCTCTAACTAAGCAGAGCTTGTGTTATGGTAACCAGATAACTGGTAGTATACTACGTATAATACTTTTCTTTTGTAAATATATACATAAAGATAGATAATTACACCCAGACACAAGACAAACAGACATGTTCATCACACAAATGTCTGACTTGGGTGTAGAACCAGTAGCCGAGATGGTTAGACCAGCTGTCAGATTATATTAGGCTTCTGACTACCTTTTAAACGATTGTCGTAGACGTTATAAATGACAACCGGTGCTCTCCGAGGCACGGAGGGTAGTCCCCCAACCAACCAAACAACGAAACAGATCTTTATTGTTACATAAAGACTTTCCAGAGCGGAAATCGAACCCGCGACCTCCCTAGCACCGTATAGCCCAATCGGACGGCTTACACTGCTCGACTGTTATTTTATTCATAAATGCAAGATCAGCAAAGTAATATAAGAAATGGAGGACAACCCAGGATCATATTGGCCAAAAGTCAAGCGAGGTCATCTTTTATAGTGTGGCATATGGTACCTATAATGTGAGATGAGCGACGCGTGCGTAGAGAAAGCGGCTACTCTCGCGGAACTGCGCGGCCGGTACCGAACATATTCAACTTGTTTCTTGAGCGTTTGCCTTACTAGGCACTTAAGTACATTAGTACATATCACAGATAATATAATACTATACTAGTAGACACGAACCTAATGTATAGTTACACCTTTAGTGTAACAAGTAACAATTATTCTTAGTTGAATGCTTGATTGTACTTGACACAAAAACTGCCTACTACGCACAGGATACTGGGTATTATTTGGAAGATCTAAGTAAGTTACATATCTCATTATGGTAGCATTTATATAACATAACCACAGATAATGCAATACTTACTAGTCTTTAAATATAAAAATGAATTCCATTTCCCTTGGTCACGCAATCACGAGTGAACGGCTGGACCGATTCCGCTAATTATTTTTTTAGAATATTGCTTGAAGTACGAGGTTGGTTCTTACGCAGAGAAAAATAAAAAAAAAACAATCTCCTCCCAAAATCTTGACCGATTTTTATGAAATTTTATATCTATATTCGTTAGGTCGGAGAATCGGTTGTAAACTTGTAATCTATTTTCAGTCGGTAGCTGGCACTGCTTTATAGGGCAGGACGAGACGTCTGCGGGGTCCGCTAGTTATTAATATTATTATTGTGGGACATTATCACACATGATCATCTGGTACCAAGTTAAGCAGAGCATGTGTTATGGAAACCAGATGAAAAAATGAAAAAAATGTTTCTTGTACTAATAATTACATAGATTTAATAATATTAAAATTAAATAATTAAATTAGTGATTTGAGCCTCCCTTTAAGCGTATATTGCCTGTGTTGGGAGACCCCGCTCATTCGAGAGAATTAAAAAAAAAATCTGGTATGTATGTACTATACATACTTATACAACTTTTTTTGTAATTAACCGACTTCTAAAAGGAGGAGGCAATCAATTCGACTGTATGTTTTTTATGTTTGTTACCTCAGAACTTTCGAATGGGTGAACCGATTTTGAAAAATTTTTTTTTAATTGAAAGTTGATGCTTCCCGTGTGGTCCCATTTCAGTTTGGTTATTTCTGAGAATGGCATCCATGAAGTCGGTTCTATTTGTTAATATTTTAACTTAATATTATTTGTAATAGATAATTACACCCAGACTCGAGACAAACAGACATGTTCATGCACACAAAAATCTGTCTCTAGTGGGAATCGAAGCCACGACCTGCGTCGTGAAAAGCAAGTATCTTATCGACCCAAATACTTAAATATTTTAGATAAGATTTCTAGTAACATGAGTAAGAATACAAAGGTTTTAAACAAAATATGACCCTGGATGTTGTGCCAGGAGACAGCGTATAAAAATCATGCATGCATACATGAAATTCCTATATAAACAGCTGTTTTCCGTTATGTTTACACACAGCGCCATCTAGTCTTAAATTAAGTAACTATATTTGCTTTTTGTGTTATGGGTACTAGAAATTAATTTTTTTAATACATAGATATTAATATCGATAAATTATACCTAATTTATATGAATGTTAAGTCCGCTCCCGAAGCCCACACATCTTTCAATATAGGTAGGTGAAGGAAAACATCGTGAGTAAACCAGCATCTTAGTACTAATCATTCGAGGACTGTGACATCCACCAACCCGCACTTGGCCAGTGTGTGTGGATTAAGGCCTAAACTCTCTAAACTCATAAGATAGTTGAGAGAAGACCGTGCCCAGCTGTGGGACACTAAAAAAAGGGGTGGGAGTGATATAGTTGTGACTACAGTCCATCAAATCTAAGAAGTACCGTTTGACGTTTCACTGTTTTCTATTAAATTAGCTTTATAGAGGCGCAATTGACACTATTTTTATTAGCTTTCCTGTAAAATAGTAATTGAATTATGAAGCTATTTTTATTTTAACATAACATAAACAATCTTCATACAAAAAATAAAATTCTAAATGTACTACGTTTAGAACTGTCAAACGGTACTTCTTAGATTTGATGGCCTGTAGAGGCGCTATAACTTGATTCCCTACAAATAATACTGGCCTTATTCATAAAAAAGTTTTAAGACTCTTTAGTTAAAACTGACTTTGGCTTTTTCTTCTTTCTTTCATTCTTTTTCTTTTCTTTCTTTCTTTCTTTCTTTTCTTTTTCCTTTCTTCTTCTTTTTCTTTCTCTTTCTTTTTCAAGATGACAGACAAAGACATACGAATTATAAACCTATTATAGCTATAATGAACTTAAAATAGGTACGTTTTTGAATACGGGGGGCTAGTTAACTATACTCGTATTAAGGGCACTGGTTACAAGTACGTAACTGGTAGAATTAGGTATTTTTCCATCACCTTAGATTTCGTTTAAACACACACACGTATTAAAATTTACTCGTTTGTCAACTTTATCTAGAACACCTAGAAATCTGCAGTGTGTGAACATACTCAAAAAGGCCCCAACTATTACCTGAGATTTGATAACACAGGTGCTTGTCAAAGAAAACCGGTTCCTACCAAGAATGATCCGCAAAGCTATTGAAATTAAAAAATATCCTAATTTTAACAGAGAAAATGGTTGGAATATACCACCAGCTTGGGACCCAGTGCTTAATTTACTTGCACCAAAATCCAAGCAAAATCAACTCAGAATTCAAGACACTGTGAGCTCAGTTTGCTTAAATCGGAACGCAACTTAAATATTAATGTTTAAAGGTAGTCACTAGTCAGTAATAATTGTGATTAATATTTTTGGACGTCAAATACCTCATTGCACCCGTGAACATGAAGTCTGAAAAGACTTTAAAACGTCGGGATCTAAAAATCTAAAATAAACCGCGATAAAATCCGTTAAAAGTAGTTTTATTTCAATGTAGAACACCTAGATATATATCTATCGAACAAATTCTTTTTGGCCACTTTCTTATAGAAAATGCGATAAATTAGCATTTATTTGAGCGCGTGAGTCAAACTTGCCTGTCTCTTGTTGCTAGGCGGTTGTAAATGCAAGGTTGTAAGAAAAGTACCTACTTATATAAAAAATATAAAATATGCTTATTTTATATAAACTGACGGTAATATTAAACTAACAACTCCTCGTCTCCTTTTACACCAAAGAAACAGTTCCGGTCTGTCACAAACCGGAAACTGCAATGGGGATGCGCACGCGCACACATGACACACCTGTCAGCTGACGTGTATTATATTCGTTAGAAAGTCAATGCATCGTATCTGTAGCTTTGTGGTTTTTTATTTGATGTAGGGAGCTTTAAAATTAAAGAATAACTTAAGTGTAATGTCATCTAACGCGCCAATACTGCTGCTTGCTAGCCTTCTGTGAACGTTCTAGAAGCTAACGCTGCGGAAGAATTTTTGACGCATTAGTTTAGGTTAAGGAAATATCGGTATATCGGTGAAGGAAAACATCGCGAGGAAACCGGCATGTCTAAGACCTAATCATTCGACGACATGTGACATCATGTGTCAACTCATAAGATAGTTGAGAGAAGACCCGTGCCCAGCAGTGGGACAGTAAAAGGGTTGAAGTGATGATGATGATGATGATGATAAGTTAGTTTAGTTCCTTTTTTTAGAAATATGTTAAGATTTTTATTCAGTTAGGTAATATTTATTGTCAATTGTATCTACTCGTGTATGTAGTAAATCTTATATCTTTAAATGAGCAATTCTTGTATATACCTATGTATATACTCGTAATTGGAATCTCGGAATCGGCTCCAACGATTTTCATAAAATTTAGTATATAGGGGTTTCGGGGGCGATAAATAGATCTAGCTAAGAATCATTTTTAGAAAATGTCATTTAAAAAAAAATACCGAGCAAAGCTCGGTCATCCAGATATTAAATATATAATACATACATAATCTCCTCGATATCACAAATATATTGATCGTATTGAGTGTTCAAAAACGTTATAATAAATACCTCTGTTACCATCAGCGAGTTACGGCAACAATAACCGGGACAGAACAGTAAGATAGGGCAACAAGTCACTAAAAAAAACATCTTGTAAATGGGGCAACTGTCGCATGTCGCCTTATAACAATCCAACGCAATGTGTGTTTTAGTATCTATGTATGTATCTTTATTATCCGGACCCACTTTGATTTAGTTTATAGTGCGAAACTATAGATAGGTACTTATACATTTTTTATTGTTCTAGAAACTAATATTTTCTTCGATTTTCGCGAATATTACACATTGAAATAAAAGTGTAATTTTATCGCGGTATGTTTTTTTAGTTTTATTTCAATAAGTCTATCTTAGAACTACATAAATTTAAAAAAATATATTTTCATTCTTATTAAATTATTAATTTACCAAGTTAAAGATGGTCCCGCCAGGTGGTCTCGTCAAATTTTGCATAGCTTGCTGTACTGTCTTACTGTCCTGTCCCGGCTTTTGTCCTCGTGTTAATAGCCCCTTAGTTAATACACACCTACACATCAGCTATACAATTCCAGTATAAGCTGATCTCGCATTGTATAGGATTTCCGTACAACGAGAGGTCAGGTTACATTGGTTTTGTATACTGGATGTGTAGCCGCGTTACCTAAGTGTTTTACTAATCATTAGAGGATTACGTACTTAATTATCACAATTAAATGGTAGCACCTTCATTTGTTATTCATGCCACAACACTAACGTGTTAGATCATGTGATAGGTAGGCAGTTACGATGGCTTACATCAAGAGTCTTTTATGGGGTGAAAGTAATACTATAAGTTTACTAGACACTAAGACTAGGTACACAGACTTTTAGGCTTCAACGGCATTTTTTTTTCATAAGAACCTTTAAGGACCTATGACCCTATCCATAGAGTATTTTATTAGTTTAATTTTTAAACTAATGCTAATTATTATGCTTCACAGTCTACCCAATACCGTTGAAACTTCAAAGATGTAGATTTTGTAAACCTACGGTAAATTTAAAGAGGGATTTTAAATAAAACAAGTCATTATTTTTATTCAAATTCATTCAAAATCAAAATCACAATTATCAATATTATTGTACCTAAGCATGTAGTTAGGATACCGTCAGACAATCAGACGAGTGACAATTTAAAATCTAAGTATTCTAAATAGTAATCTAAAACATCTTCCCTTTCTTTCTTAAGTTCATAGTCAAGACAGAACGAAAGCATTTGCGCTTTTGTCAATACTTAATTCTTCTAAATAAGTAGGTAGGTAATATACCTACATTGGCAAACCTAGGTAACAAAAATCATAAAAATCAGGTTACCTAACCTGTGTTTATTTCAATGCCAGGACCATGTAGTACCTAATACAATTCATAATATATTCATCATATATTCTTTTCAGATTAAGTTTTAGGAATCTAACAGAACTTTCAGGTAGCAGCAACTTGAGATTTTGTTATAGGTAAACCTTTTTAGTATTACTTCACATAAATTTACGAACCTACTTACATGCGTTAAAAAACTAATCAGAAAAAGTCATAATATGAGCAATGAGCATCATACATATTAAACAATTAAATACCTACTGCCTTAGGGGCAAGTAACTATTGTCCACGTACGGTCTAGACCAAGTCCAGGAGCAATTTTACAAATCTATCACTTCAAAACAAGTCGCACTCACGACCTTTTTCTATAACAAACGTAATGCACACTTACGTATGCCTTACAATGCAAGCGAATATGATTAATAACGTGCTACTGGACTTATGGCCGTAGATTTTACACAGGCATTAAAATATAAACCACCATAAGGAGTACGCTTTCTTAATTATATCAGCTGCTTTCTCAGCGATCATCACCACGGGAGCATTAGTATTGCCCCGCACTATAGTGGGCATCACACTGGCATCCACCACTCTTAATCTTTTCACTCCTAACACTTTCAACTCTGTATCCACCACACCACCCATCGCTGCTGTCCCTACAGAGTGCCAAGCTGACATAGCTGATTCTAAAACCTGACATCTTACCAAATCTAACCCAGATCCATTGCATTTCCCATTTAAATCAATTAGTCTCGCGTTTTTACTTCTAAAATAACTCGTATTAGCTATAGACAATGCAAAAACAACGGTCTCAGGAAATTCCTCTAAGTCATCTAGATTACTAAAAGTGCCGGAATATATTAATGGATCATCTTTAAAATTGTTCGAGGCTAAACGAACTTTTCCTCTCGATTTAGGCTTCAAAAGGACTACTGCTACAGTAATCAACTCTTGGTCTAAATTCGTATTTGAAAGTTCAAGACAATCGTCTCTCGTTAGCCCAGATGAGTGAAAGCAGTTTTCAAATAACATCAGACCAGCAGGAATACAAGTAGTATAGATAGCAAAATGTGGTACATTGTCTTGACCATTCTTTTTAGGTAAGTAAGCACCAACACTATCAGAGTAGGACAAACTGCCTGAAGAATTATAAAAATACTGGACCATATCGAAATAGGAACTTGATTTGCTGGTACTACAAGTTCCATTGTCTACAGCGAGGTAGTTCACCACCATAATATGATCGTGTAAATTGTCTCCCACAGGTAAATCTCGGATTACTTCTATATCTACATCTTTGAGGTGGCTTTCAGGTCCTATTCCAGAAAGTAGCAACAATTTAGCAGTGTTAAATGTACCTGCTGATAGGATAACTTCTTTTTTAGCATAAAATACTAGTTCGCTGACATTAGTATTAGATTCTGCTGTAATACCGATAGCCGTGTTATTCCGCATTACAATTTTAGTAACTATAGTATCCTTTAGTACGTGTAAGTATTTATTTGGTGCTTTATTCAAGAGAGAAACAGCAGAACTATCTCTTCGTCCTTCTCTTACAGTGTGGGAGAATCTACCTGCCCCTATCTCGTAAGGAAAAGTCATATCATCAACAATTTTAAAGCCCATTTCACTAAAAGCTTCCAAAAACTTTGCACTAGAAGTATCTAACTCCAATTTTCCAGAGACTTCTATCTCTCCAAATTGTCCATGGAACTCCATCAGCTTTTCGTCACGGGTTATTCTTTCATCCGTCATCCTTTCAGTCTTCCTGAAGTACGGGAGGACGTAGGTCCAGTTCCATGAGTAGTCCATGACTGCCCATTCGTAGTAATCGGTGGGGTGACCGCGGGAGTAAACCATGTCATTGAGAGAGCCACTACCACCTAACATCCTGCCACGTGGTTGCCGCTGGTGCTGGCCTGCAAGACCCTGGCTGGAATAACCATCGTCGACAGTCGTGAAGTTCCAATCGTAAGGACTGTTTTTGAGTAGCTCTCTGAATCCTGGAATCTGAAAACAATGAAAAGTAAGCGGCCATCTTGGTTTCGATTCAAGGGCAGTATAATCCCGTCGGGTTGTATCATTATCATACTACTTATACCTACCTATCATGTGTTGCCGACTAACATTATCAAGTATTCGACATTCTTACAAACTCTACGTTTTATTATTGCTTGTAGGTGGTATCTAAAAGAGCTTCATCTTAGCTCAATTACTTACTATACTTTCTTGTGGCGGATCTCCACCAGCTTCTACAAGCAACACCTTGAAATACGCTTGCGCAAGTCGAGCCGCTAGTGTCGAGCCAGCTGTCCCGCCTCCCACTATGATAAAGTCAAAGCTGGATCCATCTGGAAACAGACAAAATTACTTCATCACCTCGTCATGTTATAAACGTATGCGACTCCATCGAAACAATGATAAAATGATTATTACAATGGTGATTCACAAGAGAAGATGCATTTACAACAGTGAATCGGTAAAGGAAATCTAGAAAAGAAAATTAACTAATGGTTTAATGGTAGGTATAGTAGGTATGGGTTCCACGAGTTAATTAATGCTCTATTTAATAGTAACATTAGCTAGTACAAAGAACCAAAAGAGAGTTTAACGAATATTTGGTGTTTTGTGATAGATAACTATTATAGCTGATAGGTACCAAAGCTGCGTACACACTAACTCATAATAATTTTTTCGTTACTATCTTTTTATTTTACTGATAAGTATTTAGGCACGTACTAACTACATCAGCTTGTGGAGGCCAAGGTTCGCTGAGCATGCATTGAGCGGCTGCAAAGAACTGCAACGCGGCCGCCATCGAAGCGCCTGCTGCGCCCGCGCCGCTCGCGCACATACCCTCCATGATCCACTAGGTAAAATTAGCATGTTGAAATAAATAATTTGTATAGATGTATTTTAATTAGATACCTAAATTGAAACTACTTTGATGTTTACTACTTACCAAGTCATTGCACTTATAATTAGGACTGCACTTTCAAGTTCAATTTTGGTCATAATGTATGTAGGTACCTCATTCAATATTTTTTTAATATGTGTGAAATCATACCTACTACGTATTAGTTAGGTACATTCATCGTTATCATAATATTAACATTAAATTTAATTATCATTAATTTCAGGCCCTTCGAGGTAACTTTATACGTACCTATTCAATGTTCTAACTGTTAAGTACTTACAAATTAAAATTTCAAATGTTTATAATGCAGCAGGTTAGCAATTTGCAATTTCTTTATAACTAATTCTCTATTTTCTTCAGTTTTCACACGTCATAACTATGTTAAGTAGTCATTATTATTTAGAATTACTAATTAACTACGATTATGTTCTTATTCACAGATATAAGTTAATACTAAACGAACTCGTTGAATTGAAGGTATTTAAATAATAAAACAAGAATGGGTACTCACCTAATTATCTTACTACACAGCTACGCAGGTAAATAAGCACTTAATGTATATATTTTATTAGTGTAGGTTGACAGGTAGTTTTAAATTTATTTAAAAACTGTAGGTACAAAGATATAAACATACTTCATAAACGTACTTCTTCTTTTTCAAACAAAGAAATCATTAAAATTTTGATTTAATAAAGCTACTGTTTGTTAAATTTAGCGCCTGATAAAAATTAATCAGCACCTCTTTTTATTGTGACAGCAGGCGTCATAACGGTGGGTGCATTTTGTGAATTTTATCAACAAAAACGTTTCTCCATTAGAAATTATGAAATCTTAAGTAGCCTAAAGTTGGTATTTTTCCGATAACCAACAAGGAGTTCACATAATAAATGCTGTAAACGTGGATAACTACCAGTAAACTACCACCGTTACTTCTCATTTCGGCTGTTTATGCTACCTGTCGCTGCTGGACTTCAATATGACTAGTGTTAGCGGTTTTTACGTACACACTTTTGCCCTATACTGAAATAGTAGGCACACCTACCTACTACAAACATTGTCTAGTCTAATGACGTCAGATAAAATTAGGTCAATATATTCTTTAAGTACCTATACCTATTAATATTATTTACTTACCAAGAACTATTTTTTAACTAAACAGTTTTATAAACAGTTGTCACTGGGGATTAATACTGACTGGTATATGAGATATGAGTGGTTCGATCATGTAAATCTAATCTCACCACGCGTTATCATTTCTATCTCAATTGTTTCACTTTTACATAATACGCAACACTGCTACAACTTGACCGATATTACAATCGGGACCTGCCACAACTTCGGAGCGTGCAAGTTCTATAGCTTAGCCAGCCTTAACTTATTTATTTATTTATTACTATTAGGAGGGCTAACAGACACATAACATTTTATAGTAAGCAAATTTGGTTAACAATTTAGCTAATTACAAGCCCACACAGATTACTAACATAAAGCAATCAAAAGAAGAAAAAAGTAAAAGCTTATTTTAAAAGAAAAGTAAACAAAAAAAATGCCCAAGTTTTCTTTCAATTTTATCTATTACTTAGTTCACGTTCTATCAATTCCGAATGAAAAATTTTGAAGTAATTTGATGTAGTTTTTTAACTTTATCCTAGGTTTCGGCGAAAAACTGACACAGAATAGGTAAAACGCAAAGTAAGCAAACAAGCAGGCCCATCTGATGGTAAGCGGTCAACGCAGCCTGGATGCTTGCAACTCCAGAGGCATCTCGCGCGTTGTCGACGGACCGGACGGACAGACAACCTTACTCACACCGAGGAACGCAACCAAAAGTTATTTATTACACTGCGTGTATTCTGTAATTCCCCCCGGTCGGGCTCCTCCTTTCTATTAATTTAAATAGATACTTACATACAACCGTTCATAGAACAAACTTCTTTTTGAAGACAGGTAATGTCCACAGCATGCTGGAGTTTGGATCAAAAGACGGAACACAATAAAGTTATCCGACAAAAAATAGAAAACTAGTCATTATATCACATTGTATTAGCAAGCTGAAGTGCCAACGAGTGCCGAACACAGAACCAAATGAATTCAGAACCGATAACCGTTGAGTTAATCGAGTTTTTGAGTGGAGGAGATCATTGAGAAAATAGCTTAAGGCCCGTCTTCACAAGCGAAAGAAACGCAGCGATATTATCGTTATTTACGTATTTCCACACACTCTCCTTCTCTTGTGGAGACGGCCTTATAGAGTGTATAGAAATACGTCATCATCATCGACCTGTAGCAGTCCACAGCTGAACATAGGCCTCTCCCATTAAGCGCCATCTTCCCTGTCTTCGCATCCAGCTACTGCCGGTTCTTTCTTTTCGTCACTTCACTTAGCTATAGGGCGTCCTACACTACGTTTGCCAAGACGAAGTCTCTACTCCCTTTTCCAAGCGATTATCAGTTCTTCAACAGATATGGGCACTATGGCCAGCCCACTGCCACATCAGCTTCCTAATCCTTTGCGCTATGTCGACATCTTTAGTTTTTTGTCGGAAAGAAACGTAAAGAAATACGTGTCACGTCGATAAATCGCCGCGAATACCAAAAAAGAAACTAAGTATCACTTCACTTCAAATCTTTTAGTGTCCCACAGCTGGGCACGGGTCTTCTCTCAACTATCTTATGAGTTGAGAGAGTTTAGGCCTTAATCCATACACGCTGGCCAAGTGCGAGTTGGTGGATGTTATATGTCCTCGAATGATTAGTTCTTGGACATGCCGGTTTCCTCAAGATGTTTTCCTTCACCGATATTGAGCAGCGGAGATGAAACAATTCACACAAAGTTGTGTGGGCACGACCAGGATTCGAACCCGTCACCTTATTTTACTAAGCCGTACCGCTGCGCCACCGCTGCTCAAAAGAAACTAGGTATAATCCTATAAAATTAAAAGGTCATTATATTAACACCTACTTTTACCCAGCAGTGACATAAAAATGACTAATGATGCTGGTATGACAATGAAACTGGTTGAACATGTATTATATTCACCTCTGCTTAATCTTCAAGTACACCTAAGCCTTAATCGCAGTCATTAACCTGTCTTAACAACACTTAGCACAGTTCTCCAATGTAGGACACATTTGCATTACTGATTAAAACCTAATAGTTATTATAATTAAGGTCCTTCGATTGGGTACAACCCGTACAACGCTAAAACTTTTATGACCGAGTGCCTAGACAGTCACATAATAATACTCGCAGTTATAACGAAGACAGTTATGAAAAAATTGTTATAACAATGTTATTGACATACACCTACGAAATATTACCTGTCAATCCCATACCTTTGAATGATCCTGCCTTCGTTATGTGACTTTGGCTAAGAGCCCCAGTGTCATAGTCGATTCTAAGATATTGCCGGCACAATCGCCAGTTATTGTTATTAAATACTAAACATAAAACCACAGAAAATATAATATTATACTAGTAACAATACACTTAAGTACAACTTAAGAAGGAAATAGTTTGAGGACATTTCACAATATTACTTTCAAGCAAATTGCTAATTTCACCTGTGGGTGTACGAACACGCGTCAATCCTTTGTTGACACAAATGTATCTATTGTAGTAGTGGCAAGTGTCAAGGTAGTGCAAGACAAAGGCCACACTATCTAAACGAAAGTACTTTAAAGAGCATTACGCACCTAACACCTGTATTACCTATGAGTGGAAGCAGAAGTGAACATTACCCACATTTCGCTATGTGCCACATACGTGACATGAAACGAGCCTATTGTCTATCAGGAATAAGTAAAAAACTAAATTATTAAGTAACAAAATATAATATAAAATCTTTACATAGTTATCTAATTTTAATAACAGCATATATATTATTTACTATACATTATATTACTATACACAAAAATACATATTACATTAACATTTGGCACATAATTACATTTTGTCAATTAATTAATTAACCGATTTTGTGACCGATTCAACGCGTGGCCTTAAGTTTTGTATTGAGTTGCACAAAATCGGTCATAAAAATCGGTGGAAAAATCGGTCGTGTATGGGCAGCGTTATAGTAATAAGGGGCACTATACATATAAGCGGCTCGGCATAATTCGGCAAACCTCGGTGCAGCAGCAAAAGAGATCATAATTTAGGTCAATATTCGAAATTCAAAAACAAGGCCGCTTGACAGACCGTCGGCGGCGGCGGCGTCGCGTCGGCGGCGCCCCTGTGCTATATGCTTGTGGGCCAGCAGCATTCGGCACAGCCGCTAGCCGCCCGGAAAATCGAATGTAGGTAGATGAATGTACAGAAAAAGAAGAAAGCGATATGAATAAAATACTGCCGAACCGAATATCGACCGGTACTAACCAATTAAAATATAACATGACCATGTGTTCTCTGTACACAGTAGGTACCTACAGTATGTTCATTTTGCTTTAAAACCCTTTTTTTGGGAATAAACCCACCGACACTATTTCATTGCTACGGGCCAGCCACTTATGAGTCGAACGGAAATGCCGAACCAAATGTGCCGATCCGATCATATGTACAACACCCTTTATGAGAATTACTTTCGGACGACATCTTCAACAAGCAGATTGATCGTGTCTTAATAAGTATAACATTGTTACGTTGCTTTTCTTAAATATATTCTGCAGCTACTCAGTCCACCAGTTTACTCTGAAATAAAAAATAATAATACAACCTAAAATAAGTAATTGTATCAGACTAGGCCTTGATATACCGCCGCCGTGGCCAAGAGACACGGCGTCGGGCGGTGCGACTAGCGATTTTGCAGTTCATTGCATTATTAGAAAATAAGGGAAGAAGCGAGCCAACTCCAACACAAGTATTACCATAATTACTGGAGATAACTCATCTAGGTATAAGTAAACAATGTATGAGATACAATAAATCATTTTTATTTATTTTTTTATATTTATTGCTCACTCGCGTTCGCTTGTTACTAGGCACTGCTAAAGCAAATACGCAATGAATGATGAAATCGCAAAACGCGCCGACCGAAGCCGTGTCCCGTAGCTACGAAGTAACTCAACACCATTTATAAAACACACCGCCCATACATCTTTGTGTGAATCGTTTCATCGCCGCTGCTCAATATCGGTGAAGGAAAACACCGTGAGGAAACCGGCATGTCTAAGAACTAACCATTTGAGGTCATGTGACATCCGCTAACCCGCAATTGGTCAGCGTGTGTGTGGATCTCTTAAGATAGTTGGGAGAAGACCCGTGCCCAGTGCAGTGGGACACTAAAAAGGGTTGAGGTGAAGTGAAGACGCGACAAATGTCGCGGGTTGAACCTAGTTCTTACATAGTACCTAGTCCCTGACGAGCTGCGATATGACCATAGACAGGATGCACTCTATCATGCAATATTTATATTGATAAGCGGAACGGATCCTATGATCTATTTGTCTATGTACCGGTGATAACAACAACCAGTTCACACGAATGGTGCATGCACTGATATATGATACATTTAGGACACCTTGTGGTAGGGGTAGAATATTGTAGAGTTCAAAAGAATTATGTTTGTTTCCACCCACCTATGCGGGTTGTACAGGGTGACAGGAAAACCCCTCCAGAAAATGAGAGGGTGCATTCTGCTTCTTTATTATAATCATGTTCTTAATTTTTGTAAATTTTGCTTTATTTCTATTTACAATTACGTAGCAGTCGATTTGTATGAAAGAAAGCTAAAATAAAACATCCATCCAGGCTTTAAGCGCAATACACATTGAGCCCGCCGGGCCGCCGACATATGTCGGCAACTTTTTGTCGGCGATCTAGTTGGCGGCTTCACTTATTACAAGTCGGAAAATTTGGTCGGCGGCATGTCGGCGGCTTGAGATGAGAAATTTATTTTGCAGTCAGTGATTGCCGCGTGTCGATAAAGGTTGTGTGGTTCACTACAGGCTGAGCGTCGCCGGGCAACTGAGCGCAGGCGTACCCAAGCCGCCAACATGTCGGCAGGTAAAACGAGCGGGCGCATGTTGCCGACATGATTCTTTTCATACAGGCCGCCGGGTTGTGTCGCCGGGCTTTGTCGTCGGCCCGGCGAGCTCAATGTGTATTAGTTTAAGAAACGATGCGTGAAATGACGTGGCGCCGAGTACGCTTCGTGGTAAGGACTAACCCCATAGTGGTAAGGTTGGCCGCTCGCTATCAGGCCTAGAAATGCAATAAATTACCAATACAAATTAAATGGTAGTACCTGATCCCTACAGCATACGCCGAAGTGTCCGAGCAGGATGGGTCCGTGCGCCATGCGCGTGCGACAGTTCACCGCCACCAGCCGCGCGCGCGGCATTCTCAAGCTGTAGTAGCTGGACAATACCATTGGGTTACCTTTCATCATCATTTAGACCACTACTGACCATACCATAGGCTTCTCCTAAACCACCAATAGGATGTGGATATCTTATGCTACCTTTACTGATCCATGGAACATCAATCAAAAACTATCTTTGGAATTGCATCTGTATGAATAGTGGGGTAACGAAATTTCAAAGTCCCATAACTTTTTCGTTTGAAATATCAAATACTAGTTTTGGCCTGCAGCTTTGCCCGCGTGGTATGTATTAGATTAAAAAGAAACCTATGTGCTATTCCAGACTTTAATCTATCACTGCGCCAAATTTCATCCAAATCCATCCAGTAGTTTTTGCGTGAATGAGTAACAAGAACCCATAGAAACTTTCGCATTTAGTAAGATTTTATTAGTGCTCCAAAGAAGTAACTAATATGGAGGTATAAACAACTAAACATACTTCACCAGCCATCCGTACTGATTGTCCACCGACACGTAGAACCCAGGCTCGTGGATCAGCAGGTACTTGCGCAACTCCTCGAACCCCGTGTCCTTACGGTCCAGGGGGTACAAATACTTTTGTTCTGGTGTATCCTCTTTTCGTTCTAGCACATACTTCGACGGCCAGCCAACTAACATCACACATTTCCTCCCACTACCCTCTACCATATGCAACACCACGTTTAAGTACTGGAACTCATTGCCCTTCAACACCTTCGTCACTACACAAAACACCAATGTATCCTCACAAAGGAAGTCGCAGTAGAAGAGCCGAGTATGTCGGTGCTCTAAGCAGATCTCGTCAGATGGGTTGATGCAGAGACAAGAGCCGCCGATGAAGCCGTCCTCAAGGTACACCTCGAGACACTCCTTTTCCTCTTCCACTCGTGTCAAAGCCCATCGGACCTTCTCCTCTTTATGGCCTAATCGTAAGAATGTGGAGGTCTGCATCATCTGATGCTCCTCCAGGTCAGCATTCGATTCTTTTACGAAGATTTTATTTCTCTCGTCTACTTCAGATTCTTTTATGCGCACTTCCTCGTCTATAGTGACTGATCGCTTTTCTTTATTTGTATCTAAATGGTGGACTTTTACTTCTGAATTCGCTTTATCGGGTTTTTCAAGTTCTAGAAGTTTCCCGTCGGATGTTTCAATTTCAGGAGATTTTTTATCGGTTCTTTCAAGTTCTGCAGATTTTCCGTCAGATTTGTCAACTTCTGGAGATTTCGGGTCAGATTGTTCAGTTTCAGGAGATTTACTGTCGTATTTTTGGAGTTCTGATTTTCCGACCTGTTCATTTTTGCCTTCCCGTTTCGGAGACTTCAGCTTGGACATCACTGAAGTGAAAACATTTTGAATTTTCTTCTTAGCGCCATCGCATCGCTTCCTTTTCTTCGGAGGATGTTGAGCGTCCTCATGTATTGCTGAAGGTCCTTCCTCGTTCGGTTCTGTATCATCAAGGTCTTCTTCCTCATCTTGGCGGGCTGCCACATTTATATTCTCAGCACGATGCATTTGTTCTTCACTCTGTTTTCTAACTGGTTCCACGTCGTTTGGAACTGGCTCGAGGAATTCTTCAAGTAACGCTCGGAAGGTGATGTTTTTCCGTTTTTGAGCTGGATGAAGGTCGTTCCTCATCTGCAGGAAGGACTGCAACCTACGGCCGCCATCGTCTTGCGCGCGCTGGTGCCGCTGCACGCGGCGGATGTTGTCTGCCGAGGACAACAGGAAGCCGTGCGGGCTCAGCGCCGAACCCACCTGGTACTGCTGGTGCCGCAGGTTGTACCAGTGCCCGGGGCAGATCACCTGCAGCGATATCATCATTTTTGTCACCCCTATATAGGTACCTAATAATAATATTATAATAATCTTTGCTATTCATCCATCCGTCCGTCAGCGAACAAAAATATCCCGTGAACCGTAGTAGGTTTAGTAGTTAGTAGTTTAGTTTAGGTAGAAACAAGTAGGTAACCAAATCGTACGGTTTTTTTTGTACGAGTCCGACTCGCACTTAACCAGTTTTATTTAATGAAACTGCTAGACTAAGTTACATTAAATGAAACTGGTTCAGTACGATATAATGCGAAAGAAAAACAAATCCTTACCTCGCCATAAAGCCACCGCTTTCGTCCTTGTCCCTTGCAGAAAGAAGTCTGGAATGGAAGGTGACAGGGCACGTGCGTGTTCAAGAAGGGCCAGATCGTGGTCCATAGCGCGCGGTCTCTCAGCAGGAACTGCTCGAAGGCGTCCAGCCCTTTCGCCATTGCGACAGAGTTCACGTCGTTTTCATCTAAACTCATCGCTTCGTGTGTCCACGCCGGCGCGAACAACGCTATTGAGCATCCAGCTTCGTATACTACCTTTACTGCCTGGTTGGTGTAATATGATACTTGATGGTATTATTAAAAAAATAAAAAATAAACTTTTTTTTAATGCTGACAAAACGAAAGATTACGTCTCGTCAAAGGTATCAAAAAGTCATGCATTTTTTGGGGGCTGAGTCACCTTCGTCCGTAGGAGTGCACCTTTTATCTGAATCCCCACACGTAGTATCCGGATGGTGCAAATTAGGTGACAATCAATTTACTCTTAATTATGTTTAATTGTAATTAACTGGTGGTAGCCTTCGGCCGTGGTTAGTGTCCACACAGACAAAGCCTCACCGCCAAACGGCCTTGACGTGTTCCGGCCTTGTTGTGGTCTGGCGATGTCTGGTGAATCCATTCACGAGGGTAGGTTGGAATTTTCGCTCCTTTGGTTTCTAAACATATGGATTCCACTGCCACCTTCCCACCGAAAGTCATTTGTGATCGCGAGTGAATCACCCCCTGCTTTCCAGCTCTGTCTCATTGTGACAGGAACAGCAAGAAACTATCTCTAATACATTATGCTCAGTGCTGAACCTGGCAACTAATGATGAACACCAGTTGCTTACGTTTTCGACTGTTATCTGACATTTAACGCTATCCACCTAAATTTGCCATGTATGTGACTGATAAATTCTGTATCTAAAACTCCAGCAGCAATGGTGAAACAGCTTCCTAAGATGGGATAAGTTACCTCCATAATATTGAACTGCCCTCCTCCATAGAAGTTCCTCCCCCAAACATCGACCCCGATACACAAGTCCCGCAGGCGAGGCCCTGCAGCTAGCGCGCTGCTCGCCACCTGTTCCTGGGTCCATGAGTAGTTCGTGAAGAAGTAGTCGCTCACCTCAAAGAACGCCCTGCATAACCATTTATCATGATTATTAAAATTTATCTAATATTTAAAGTATTCATTTGCATTAAATAATTTGTACATATTTAGTAATACGTACCTGATTTGAATGTTAAACGTAAAAAGTAATGAGTATAAGATTGTATTATATTCGAAGCGGCGCAACGGCGGGCTACTTTTAAGAAGTTATGGAAATTGTCGTCGAGCTTTATAACCAAAAGGTTAGCTTACTGACAAATTTTACCTTCCCACTTTTTATTCTTCATTGATAGTTGACGGTTCTAATCTAACATAGTCACAATAACTATAAGACAGAGCATATGATATCCGCCCCGCACAATGGAGCTGTTGCACAAAGGACTCACAGATATCGGAGACCACAACACTATTTGCAAACGGGCTAACTGATGTAGCATATTCTATATTTTTCCCTAGTATAGGTGTATTACTAACTTGTTCTTTTCATTGAGCCCGTTCTGCCAGTTGAGATGTCCTTGCGCGGTGACGCTGTCGTACCACACGAGCACTGCGTGGGGCAACTCCTGGTGCATCAACTCATGAAGGAAGCCCACAAATTGAAGTAGCACATCTGGTTTGTTTATCTACACACAATTTCCTATTTAACACACAAGTCAACTCACCGCTGATATTAATTAGAAATTAATTGATTGAAATGTTTTTTTTTTTATAATAGGTTTGCGCTTGACCACAACTGGCCTGATGTGAAGCAATGTTGCAGTCTACGATGGAGCGCGCTTACCTGATAAATACCGATTCACTCGTGACTTGAAGACAGGTAGATTATAGCTATCAGGAAACCGAGATGCTGGCAACGAATTCCACAACTTGGCAGTTCGCATGATAAAAGTGGAAATAATGCGCTTTGTGCGTGCCCGTGGAATTTCCACCATATAACGGTGGCGCATTGCCGTACTTGTCCGATGGAAGAACGGGGATGGGGGAATAAGATTGTGTAATTCCAACGCACACTCTCCGAAGTGTATCCGATAAAAGGCCGAAAGACTAGCAACTATGCGGCGATGCTCGAGGCTTTGAAACTTAGCCTTTATAATTTGTGTCATCTTTGTAATCTATGTCCGTATCAAAGTCCACATCGCCGCCAAGATTATATGCACTTACCCTGTTTTCTATATTAAGAAGCCATCCATCAAACTTCAAAGTCTTAGCGATCGCAACCAGAGCACTGGCAAAGTTGTGGTACTGAGTCTCAGATTCCAAGATCTGTTCCCAGAAGGCCATGCCTTCAGCCCACTCCGATATCACTGTGCCTGTTTTAACAATAATTTAATACTATAGGAATAGGCAGAATGACTATGTGTGAATTTATATTGTGTCTTCTAGAATAATAAAAAAATAGTTACTTTTTTGATAAATCAAAAATCTATGGGGTTTTACCCAAAATGTTGTGTTATATCATGTGATTTGACGTGATTTATATGAATATTTATAATCAATTCGAAATTATAGAGCCCTATGGCTCTGCTGAGAATGATTTTCAGCAAGCAAGCTCTAACTGAGGATCTGAATGTTTAAGCTATACTAACCAATAACTTTGACCCCATGTGCATGTCCCACATTGATCCAGCTGACAGGAGGTATGGTGATCAGGTGGTGGCTGAAGTAGCAAAATATGTCAATCCCAGCCCAGTTGTAGAATGTGTACTCTTTGTAATTTGTGGTACCATCAATTATGCTGCAAAGATAACTACAGTTAACTACTTAAAGTTATTTTAATTGATTTAACATTTATTTGTTGCAAACAGTATCAGGATATTGGTTCATAACGAAATGTTAGATAGCTATAATTGGAAATATTAAAAATGCATTTTGTGAGTAAAAGCTTATTTTTGGTTAAATTTCAAGTTTGTTAAATTTTTGACATCATTAATATGATTGACAGCATGATTCAGAACAATCAGACTTGGACAGGTTAGGTTAGAAGGCTAAGGCTATAAGGAGGAGCTATTTCTTGGATAGAATAGTTGTTTAATAAACCTCAGGAACTAAACATTACTGAAACCACCCACCCCCCTCCCTTACAAATGGTCGACCCTAAACCTGAAGGCAAATACTAAAGCAATACCAAAAAAAAAATGTATAATAACTCTCACCTGTCATCATGATATCCATTAGCCAAGTCGTGACACACCAGTGTGATCGGCAGGTCTTTCTCTTCGTGCCGCACCGGCTCCTCCTCGTTAGGGTCATAGTGACAGAACTGCTCCGGCGCCTCCATAGAAAAGGGATGCTTTTTGTTCACGTCCATGTTACGCACCTTCATTTTGCTGTGAGGCGTCAGCTCCTTGCACAGTGTTCTCCAAGGTGGAGGATCCTCCAGAAACTCCAACAGTTCCTCATAACTATCAATAGGTTTACACGCAAGTGTACTATCGCGAGGTCTGAATTTCTTTAAAAACTTTTTTATATTCGCAGTTTTTGCCGTAGACATTCTGAAGTCGATTATTTACTTAACTGTTTAATACGGATTAAACTTATATAAATGAAGCTAAATAAGCAATATAACAAGCGGTATTCTCACACAATAATGTGAACTAAGGAAAACGTCCTTCATTTAATATTTATTATTTTCAATTCAAATAATTTGATTTAAGTAAACCACAGAAGTAAACTAATTTGTTTACATATTTTCGTAATGAACGTCACTTTTGAAAGAAGTTCTGCCGGCAAATGATGACATTGATGACAGGCAACTGTCAAATTAACAAACAGCTGTGGAACTATTGATAGTAATAATGGCTGTTTTTCAATAACAAAAAACACTGTAATGTTATTTTCTGTTGCTATAAACTGGTATTGCTGTTATTATAAACTGTTGTTTGTTATCCTGTTATATTGCTGTTCTGTCAAATTGCTGAATGTAAGTATGTACATTTGTTAGATTTATTTCTATACGATAAATGAGCAGTGGTAGCGCAGCGATACAGGCCTTGCCTTAGATTTATAAGGAAGTGGGTTCGATTCTCAGACGTGCCCACCCATCTTTGTGTGAATTGAAGGAAAACATCGTGAGGAAACCGACACGTCTTAGATCAAATCATTCAAGGAAATGTGACATCTTCACTTGGAATAAGTATCTCGATACATCTATGGTTACTGATCAAGCTTATATTATTATGTAGACTTTATATAACCGGCTTGATCAGGAACTAGGAATTTACATCTTACTTTTTGAATTCCTTTATTCAAAATGGATTAACCAGTTTTTTATTGGTTTAGGAAGTTATAGAAAATATGACGGATTAAACTGAGTTATATTAATATGTCTATACACTTAAGTACCATGTCATTTCGCTTCGTCAACCAAGCGGTGAATTGTCTACAGCAACAGAAGACGGCAAAGAACAGGATAACTGTATAGCCTGTTTTTAAATAACAATTTTTTCATTACGGGAAAATAATTCATTATATGCTCTGCTGTTCTAATAATGACCATTACTAGTAACTATTTCAAAAAATTAATTCATTATCACAGAGTGACACAGAGCAATAAATCACAGTCTACTAAGTGAACCTAGCGGTTAGCGGTATGGCACGGCAATATATACTGTAAATCTCTTTGTTGTCTGTGCTATAAATTATAACTATGGACACAGAGTGCGCTAGGTTCTCTTAGTAGTCTGTGACAGAGTGTGTGTGATCATAAAGATATTGTTAAAAATCATAGACTACACACTTTAAAAACACTACGAAACACGGAAAACCTTAGTTTATTTTGTACTTAGATATTTTTTTAAAGTTTGTGGTGAAAAATTCATTTAATCTGATTCATGACAGAAAATAAATAATTGGTGTATTTCAATGTCAGTAAATATTTTTAATAATGTTCTTTAATCATTGGTGTATTTGAAACTGCAAACTATTGCTCACTATGTTCTTCTACTTTAAATTAAATACAATATTTAAATTAGTAATCTGAGTCACACACAATACTATTGTATACTGTACGAGCTATAAAGATAACAATGAAAATCTATTTCAAGTGGTGTTAATTATTGTCTGGTGTCTACAATAATAAATTCAGCCAATAATGCCTAAACGTTCCTTAAAAACCAGGTTAGTTTGTGTACATTTTCATTTTTTTTGTTATTGCGGCTTGGTATTTAGTTCTTTAAAATTTAAATTAAATAGATAATAGGTACTTAGCTATTATCAGTAGCACATAAAAATTATTGACTGTTTTGTGATTTCTTATCATTATGATTCCTTGTGTAGCTATTTGGACATTATTGTCATTCTAATTATTAATTCCTTTTTTAAATGAGTCATTCCATATGAAAACTTCTACATACCATTAATTGACTTTATTGTGTCATTTTTGAAAATTATATTTCTTATGTATTAAATATAATATCTACTATCTGTTTGTTAGTACTCATTTAAAACAATGCTATTTTAGGAAAGATTATAACACTTATTTTAAATGACTTTATTTTTAAAAAGTTTGCACAAGTGCTAGTCACGTAATTACTTAAACTTTACGTAGTAATGAAACGGAAAGATGATAATCTATTAACAAGAGGCTAACAGGCCCTATACAGGCCCTAGGCCACTGACACATGTTTGTCCTAAAATAATATATGCCCTGAAACAAGTCAGTTAAAACATGAGTGAACAACCACTTGCACTCAGGCTCTACAGTCTACACAATACCATAACAAGATTTTTCTTTCAGAATACTCCAAACACACATAAGTACCTGTGTATTTTGTATATTATGTCTCATAACCGTGATCAAGTTCTTCTCTTCGTATGGTATCTACAACTACCGACACTTACCAGAGGAAGTCCTGGAGACCCAGCTCTCTCGGAAGACTGTACCTAACTTAGTTCTCAAGAAAGGAAATCCTGATTGCACTTATGAGATACTTAAAAGCAAAAAAACTATAATACCAGGGGAAATTCCATTGAAATATGATGATTTCTCAGCCAGTGGGATAGCTAATGGAAGCTATGTGCCAGAATCTTGTAATCCTATGTTTAGTGTTGCCATTCTAGTCACCTATAGAAACCGGCAGAATCAGCTGGATCTATTTTTGCCGTATATGCACAATTTTTTGAGAAAACAGAATATACATTATAAGTAAGTGCCTGTTATTAAATAACTTATTACACCATTGTAATATTGTAGTTACAACAAAGTTTTGGGATTCAAATGACATATTGGGCATGGGACTTGTCAGCTCAGGTCCTAAGGTAGAGTGGGTTGAGGGGTTGCACTAAACACTAGATGGTCAGAGGAGTGTTAAGAATGCCACACGTTACATCATCTTTCAAGAAGCATGCCCTCGATTATTGGATATCAATCTACTCTGACTAGGGTTAAAGCTGGGACTAGTTTATAGATTGTAGCGGGCTTGGATTTCCGCAACTCGACGTCAGTTGTGCGCCTATTTTGCGTGGCTACTGCCAGCCCAGCTGGTACTAGTGACCACAAGAGGTAACACTTCAATAGTTACAATAATCTTGTCTCTACATATTGTATTGTAGAAAGGTTAAATAGCCAGCTTTTTGTCACTAGGAATACTAGAGGTGCACCACTGACTATTCTTTCAATTTTCAGAATATACCTCATAGAGCAACAAGATGAAAAGCCATGGAATAAAGGAATATTATACAATATTGGTGCTAAGCAAGCCAAGTTAGACAAGTTCCCGTGCCTCATACTCCATGATGTAGATCTTTTACCACTTGATGAAGCTAACCTCTACGTTTGCACCAATGACCCGCGCCACATGAGCGCTAGCATCGACAAGTTCAGATATGTCCTACCATACAATCACTTAGTAGGAGGTGTACTAGCTATCAAGACGGATCAGTACTTCTCGCTGAACGGATTTTCCAATAGATTTGAAGGTTGGGGTGGAGAAGATGATGATTTTTCATACAGGATTACGTCACATAATTTGGATATAGTCAGGTAAACCGTAAATATTGTTTATTGCTAACTACCTTCCGCCCACGGTTTTGCTTGCGTGGTATTTATTTGGATAAAAAGTAGCCATGTGTTAATCCAGACCTTAATCTATCTCTGTGCTCAATTTCATCCAATTCCATCAAGTAGTATTTGTGTGAAAGAGTAACAAACATACATTTTTACAAAATCGTGTTTATAAAATTATTTGAATAGATTCTTGTTCTAAGATTACCTATATTTTTTCGTAAAGCTCATTTATTATGTTAATTCTAATATCAATAATATTTTGTATATTTCCAGATTCCCTCGCGAGATGTCGCGCTACACAATGATCACGCACCCCCCGGAGCCTCGCAACGCGCTGCGTCTGCGCGTCATGTCGGAGAACCAGCGACACTCCAAGAGCGACGGTATTGACTCGCTCCCTTACAAAACCACTAAGATAACTAACCACAGACTGTTTACTCTCATCGGAGTCAAGTTATGATCCTATCTGATACCTTAAATGAGATTATTATAGTATGAAGGTACCGTAAAGCACAAGTACGCTTCTTAATTAAGCGGCGTTCCTAACATTTTTAGACAAATGTAATGTGTCTTATGTAAATAGATATTTAACATATTGTTAAAATGTCATCGCATCTTTACAGGAAAACTTTTTAGCAAGTGCGCAATTTTTTTTTGTTGATTCTGTAACAGTAACTGTTCTGTAAGTAAGTCTTAGATTTACGCGTATATCACACATTAAATTAAAAAACACGTAAAAAAAATTAAACAGTAACAAAGCACCTAGTACCTAATAAAGCACTTAGCCACTAATTGTTCAATACGTTTTGAATTGAATTGAATTATCTATTTGACATAAGATCAGCAAATTGAGGCCGTTCTATTCGTAGTAAGATCGATGAAAGCGCGCGGAGTTAAATTAACGGTCAGTGACCCTAGTTGATACGGCGACAAGAGGGCGACCATACTATTAGTATCAATAGTAAACAACTTCCGTTACGATTACTTAATTTTTTGTACTAAGATATCTTCTATATATACATATAGAAGATATCTTAGTACAAAGTAAAATAAATAGTATCAAAATAAAAACACGTGTTTAATAAAAGTTGGTTTAGTTTATTTCTAGAAGTTTGCACATTTGTTAAAACGTTTTCCTGTAGGTATATGTATAGAGGTAAGTAGCTATATAGAGTACTCAGTCGAAGTAATATGAGAACTTGAGGAATTTTGCATTATATAATTGGACCGTGTTGTGCAGAAATGTTCAAAGCCACAAGAACACAATATTATAATTGGAATTTTCGAAATTCGGATTTGTACTACGTATGTAATCTCATTGGTTCTAAATATATAATTGTTGTGGGAATCTTCTTGTCATTATATTACATTATAATATTTCGACAGTTTAGCATCGCAAAGTTTAAAAAAAATCTAAGACACATTACTATAGGCCAACCGTTTTACTCGCGTATTGCCTATCGCCAAGATTCTGACTCCTCAAGCTGCACAGACAGTGATGGTGATTCAAGCGATATGGATATTAGTGACGAATAGTCTTACATTACTTTTATCTGTGGTTAAATAGTTCTATATGAGATTTAATTAATGTTTTATGACTTTGTACCTCAGATGGCGATACGCGAGTTAAACGGTCGACCTATAGCTATTTTTATTGAAATATGGAGTGTGAGTGCGCTACGTCATTCATACCTCGGTACGTCATACCTAGGTGTATAAAACTTAACTTGGTGCGACGTCATTCGAGATTTCGCTTGGACTTATCGCCGCAATCTTTAAGTTACACAAAAAATATATCTACAGTCTATAAAAAATTGTTAGCTTACATTTTGTCCAGTACACGGTCCAATTATGTATAGTAGGTTTCAAATACTAAATACTAAAATATCGTAAGCATTTAAGTAAACTATTAAGTCCTACTGTGATATAAATGTGAAGAAATTAAATTTCTTGCACAGTATCTAGCGTAGGAAACGGAATGTGGTGTAACGATGCCCTTATTTTACTGTATTTTTTAAATTAAGCGTATTGAAGCTGATCAGTGTGCACAACGCTTGAACGGCAAGATTTAAGCATCCCCAGTATTGTTGGCATTACACAATATTTATAGGGGATGGTCGCATGATTCTAAACATAATTATCACGAGCCCTTGAGGGTTGTGCCCCTGTCAACCACCCCTGTGGTCAGCTTTTAACTACGACCGAGGAGACGCGACGATGCAAATAAGTACTTAATATGTTTATTTTCTTATATCTTTTAAGTTCCTTTTTAGGATAATTATTAGCATCATTGTGTTTCAAATATTGCCTTTAGTATTTTGTTTAAAATTGTATTATCTTTAGAGGCTGATGATTATTGATTCGATACAATAAGAATATTAATTATGTATTAAAAACTCGAATTATTATAAACGATCTTATCATTACACCTACCTACAGCGACCTTATATTTAAAATATAAGGCCGCGGATTCGGTTCCTGGTTGTACCCACACATCTTTGTGTAAATAATTTCATCATTGCAGCTCAATATCAAGGTATAAAAACGTGACGAAACCAGCATGTCTAAAAACTAATCATTGGAGGACATGTGACATCCCCCAACCCGCACTTGGCAGCGTGTGTGGATTAAGGCCTAAACTCTCAACTCCTAAGGTAAGAGAATACTTGTGCCCAGCAGTAGGACACTGCCCCCCGTATATATAAAGGTTATTTATTTATGATAGCTAAAATAGATTTTTAATTCGTTTGTCTTTGCCTGTCATCTTGATGTTTCTACTAGTAAGAAAGAGACAAAGTCTATTTTAACTAAAGAGTCCTATAACTTTTTTATGAATAAGGCCGTACAGATATAGGGACACTAAAGGGTTGAAGTGATAATTATCTGTGGAGATACTGCTTAAAGGAGGCCAATAGCGAAATTGTGATTTTTTTGTTTGTTACACTTTCAGATTATAACGTTGCTTTGTAAAAGGTACTTTCGGACAAAAGCACAATACGAGGCAAACTCTACAGCGCTCTCGTCGTAGCCCAAGATAGCAATGGCCATTTCATTAAGTTTTTTTTAGGTAACTTTTATAAAAAACGCCTACACAATTGAAATCCAAAATTATTATTATAAAGTCTTATTACGAATAGACAGTAGTTTATTCCATCACGTTGTATTCGTGCATGTCGGCCCAGTTCTTGCCGACAGTAATGGCGACCGGCAGAGTCACCGGCACGCCGCAATGGTGCCCGCAGCCTTCCATCGCGTTCTTTATTATACCTGCACATACAGGTGCTTGTGTTTATTCACTGACATCGCTGCTGTATACAGGGTGAGTCTTTTCAACTGTAGTTTAAATATGGAAATGGATTGCACACGCCTAACTTTTTATTTTCCAAAATATTTGGTCCTCTGATCACTGTTGCTAATGCAGATGTCATCCAATCTCTACATATTTATTTATTTAGGAAACCCAACAGCTTTTTTAACAAACACATTACATGCATGTATGTATTTACAATAATCGAAGCCCATAACCAGAGTTCTACGGCAAGAGAATTTGAGGTAAGTATACAAAGATAGAATATAGGAACAGACTAACTAAAGAGTCATTATATGGCCTGAGTCACATAACTTGTGGTGCGCACAACTAACCTAGACATCAAGCTCATAGCGCGCTAAACTAGACCACGTGCAGAGTTAATACAAAAGCTACAATGTACAGTCCGCGACGTCTAAACTGAGCTTTGTATTTGTGTAAGTGATCATTTGTATACAAATTCATCGTCAAAAAGCGAAATAAACCGGTTATAACCAAAGGACGCGACGCGCCCTAGGCCGACGTCACACGTACCTACACTATCTACGTGCACTCGAGGACGTGTACCTGTATGTGATGTCGCTCCTATTATAGTTTAGGAACTTGAAAGAGCGTAAGTCTCGTCTCTAATGCTGGTATATTGATATTCCTCACCCGCAGCCACATTTAGATGCTGGTCGTGCACCTGCCACACAAGCTCGTCGTGTATCTGTAGCAGCAGGTGAGCGTCCAGCGGTGGACAAGCAGCACGGAGCTGGCACTCTGTGAGGATCATCGCTGTCTTGCACAGGTCTGCCGCAGACCCTGGACCAGAAGACCTCTTTGTAATCAACAACCTTATTGTATGTACCTATTATACCAATATTAGATACTACAATCGACCCTGGTCAATCCTAAGGGGCTAATTGTTTTTATTCTTCGATAGGCTGGCGCTTGACTACAACTTGCCTACGCAATGATGTAGGTAGTCTACGATTCCGACCCACCCTCTCTGCATGGTGTCACACTACAAGACCGCTTGGCGGTGCGGCTTTGTCTGGAAGGTGGTCACTAACCATGGCCGAAGCCTACCACCAGCTGATTGTAACCTGCACCACCCGGGGACCACGTGTGAGGATTCAATTAAAGGTGTAGGTACACCCACGAACAAAGGTGACTCAGCCCCCAAAATTCTTATCTAATTATTTTTTCTTATCAGTTCAGAATTCACTCAATGCCATTAGCAATACCTTGTACGACAAAATTAACGGCCTGTCGCTCAGCATGCGACCTCGTCGCGAAGTCGGCGCTGAGTATGTCGCGGAACTGTCGCGTGCGACCGCTGCCGGTCGACAGCTGGTTGCCGACCTGCGTGCAACGTGACACTACGCTGCGACCGAACGACTTCAACGACGGAAACGTTCCTTGAACATATAGATTTAAGCTAAGAATATGCTCTAAGCTTGAACATTCATTTTAGGACTTTAGTTCCGAAAACGTGACCTACTTCTGCACTAGATGATGATCCTTGTAATTACAATTTTTTATTTAACTTACCGTGTGTGTCGGTTTAAATCAAATCTTGGAAACTTCGTTCGGTTCTGCTTTAATTCAGCACATGCATAATAATAGGCACTAAGTATGCAGCCGGCCTGATGATGAAGTCAGAAAGTGGCCACAGGTACTAACTTAAAGATAGGTAACCTATCGAGCTTGCGCACGAGCACTAGCGCTAGATCCTTTTAAATGGAACAAAATATCTGGTAGAAGTTACTGTTAAAGCTGGCTGCGACCTGCGTGGCCTGATCATACGGCACATTCAGTATCTCCATGAGTTTCCTAGTACCCGCGCCGTACAGACTCGCGTATACCAGCCGCTTGGTGCGCTCGCGCTCTGCTGGAGTTACGGTTTCCTCTGCCTTCTTCAACCTTCCAAGGAATATTGAACTTATGAGAAGCGAGGAAATAACTAAATTGCCTCGGACGGAGAGACATCCATTGATGCTAAAGACGGTCAAATTATTGTTTAATAACAATTAGCGAGCGTTAGGCTCGAAAGCAACAAAAGAAGCGATTTCTACTCTATCTCTACTAAAGAATAGTTTCTGGCGGAAATGAATAAGGTTGAAATGGAATGAAATCTAATATCTTCACCATCTAGCAGCCAGCACTTTAAACAAATCTTCATGGCTGGTCAGTATACTAGCAAGGCTGGCGTCTGCGGAAGCATGCGCGAACACCCGACACTCTATGTGCTTGAAGTCTGCCGCCAGCAGAGAGTAGCCAGGTGGGGATATGTATACAGAGCGAAACTTGAGGGGCTCACTGGTGATGTTACTGGCTGAAAGTGATAAAAATTGTAAAATAATCTTAGATCTGTATTTATTCAGGTGTAGGTGGATATCACAAGAACTGCTAATTATATTTTTGAATCCTCTCCTACTGCTAAGACTGGTTTTTGGAAAATCCAATTCGACCTACTTATGAATCGATCCGGGTACCTAATCGATAAAACCTTTGCTGGAACCATGATCACATGTTGGCAGTACAGCATGGTGGTAGTAAGTAGCAGATGACTAAATTAATATGATTACCACTGTCTTCTGTTTCAGGGAACATAACGAGATTGAAAGGCGTTTTAGGTATCGCTTGCAAGTTCGGGTTGTTAGACGCGATCCGGCCTGTTGCTGCCGCTGTTTGTTCCCTATAAATAACATGCTTGTTACAATCATTTCTCCCTGTTTCCGTCTGTGGACAGTATTAGCAGCAAACACGCGACTACATACCATGTAGGTTTGACAACTCCATCTTTGACATGTTGCAAAATCCCTGCCAGAAAGGTGGCGTGGGCCTTGTGAACATGTCGGTATTCTAAAATCAGCCGTGGAAGAGGATGCACTGACGTCAGACGGCGCAACTAGAATGTGTGGAATATTAACCTGCTGTCCTGCTATTTGTATCTCTGAGCCATGAAATATGATACAGATATTCTAGCATCGGACCTAGCAATAAGTCATTTGTTGTAAGAGAGATTCACTCACCATGGCTTCTGAAGTAGACTTGGCTCCCCTACATAAAGTCTCCCGCACTTTGATATTACACTTATCATCCAGATGCAGTTCATCGTACAAGATCGCGCGCACCTGCACTGTCGAGTTGATCTGAAACACCTTCCCTGCCGCTTTGTAGCACTGCTGTTCTAACTGCTTCATTCGGGATAGGAGGACTGACTCCATTGACTTGAGTTTCTCCATGTCGATGAGGACACCGCGTCGTTCCATGTCTAAAGCAATATAAAGAGAAGAATATAATATATAATATCTAATAGTCATACCAAAGCATACTGCATGGAACTTGCATAAGTATTCCAATTTTTTTTTATCTTTAAATTAAAGTCAGCTCAAAGAAAACTTATTGTTCTTTTTACAAGGTTTGACGAAAACAATAGGTTTCCTCTGAGCATTGAAAAATTGTTAAGGTTTACTCATTGTACCAGCTATAATTGGGAGTAACTTCATCTCGATATCTTCAAAAACCCTCCATAGAGAATTTTCCACAAGTAGACCGCTCAGTTTGAGCCAGCACTCCTTCAGTAAAGTGGTGTACCAAGCTGCCTTCTGCAAGGTGCACTCAGTGGCGATGGTGTAGGTCGGGGAGTAGGACACCAGCTTCTGGACATCCGTAAAGGTTTCCGGAAGGTTGTCGGGATCCAGAAGACAGGCACCAATCTTGTGCAAAGTAAACCTAACTTTGAAAGAGATAAAATATCTAATTTAACAGACAGTTTTACACAAAAGTGCACATTGTACCTTAGAGTCATACATCTGAATTGAATTGATTTCCATTTGGAAGTGGGTCGTGAGGTAAATAAGGATGCTACGGCCATCATAACAAACTATTTTGTTATTTTCAAACAAGTGTTTCAAAGTATCTCTGAAAATACAACATAATGTTTTAATATTCGTCTTATTTCTTTAAATTAATCAAATAATTTTCTTACTTAATGTTGGCTCTAGTGCATCTGATAAAGTAAAACATGTCATCGATACACATAATGACGCCCTCAGGAAAACAAGTGTCGTCCGTATGATGATTGTTCAGCTGACAGAAACCATTTCTAGAAAAAGTAGAAGGGTATTTGCAGATTTAATGCAGTTGGCTCATAATCTAATTAACACAAAGCTTTGACAGTCCTTGAATTTCAAATTACATCACATTGAATTGAACTACACCTTACTTAACATCAAAGTTAGCTTACGTGAATTTCAAAACTGACAAAATGGTTCTATTTACAACATTCCGAACATTAGCAATGTCACCATCGTCATTATCTTCTTCTATTGTAATTATATTATAGGTCACATCTAATACTGGTATCTGTGATTTTATTGGAGCTACAAACTTCTTTACTCGTTGTTCTTTAACCATCTTCTTTTCTATTTTATCCTCTTCTGCTCCTTTGGTTACTCCATTGTTTATTTTCATACTTTTGTTTTCTACGTTATCGTTATTTCCTTCATCCTGGCTTGGATTGACTTCTTTAATAGCTTTTCTATCTATTTTCTTCTTCTTTACTATGGTTTGTGCTTTGTTTTCTTTTGTAATATTTTGTTGTGGTTCATTTTCAGAACCAATTGTTTCACCAATATTGACTAATAAAGCGGTATCATCGTTCATAGATTTCGTCTTAGGTTTTGCAGGTTTACTATATTTCATTACTCCATCTTTGTTAGCCAATCGTGACTGCACAACTTTTTTCTTTGTTTTGACATTCTCTTCTAACACTATTTCGAATAATTTTGTCGAGTTTTCAGGTTGCACAAAGTCAATTTTAGTATTTTTTTCTATTTGTGCAGCTTTGGTCTCATTGCCTAAATTAAGTTCTTCGATATCAGTATTCTTTTCAATGTTATTTAACCAATTTTTGACAGTTTTTGTGTATTTTTCCTTCCGGTAATTGGTATTTGATGCTTCAAAAATTGATTTGCTTGTTATATTAGAAAGTTGATTATTTTTAACCAACTTATTTTTGTTGTACTCACCAGTTGTATCATTTTTACGTTTCTTACCTCTTTTATCAACTAATTTGTGGTCAGTTATTAAGACATCATTTATAAGTTCATTGGTACTTGCAATATTAGGTTCAAGATCGAAAAACGTACCCTTATCACTGGAGTTGTTGTGTCCAGTTTTGTCTGGGAGTAATTCGGAATCGAACATATTATCCCAATCGATGTTTCTAGCTTTGGTCCCATTGTCAGTTAGGTCATGTTTTTCTACATATTCAAGATCATCGTCTTTATGAATATCGATAGAAATATTTTGGTTTCTATAAGGTGTTTGAAGAAACAAAATTTTACTATTATCATATTCTTCATTTGTCTCTACAGTCCTAATTAATTCTGTTGTCTTAGGAACACTTTGAGAGAAACATTCGGAATAGCTTGTTCTATTTGGAGTTTCTGAGTTCCCGAAGAAACTAAAATAATTTTTGTTAATTACCAACCCATAAAGTAACTCAGTTTTTGTATGAAGACTGCCCTCAGATACACAGTAAATTTATAGGTTATACCTTTAAAATATGTATTTACTGTGAGAGATAGGTAGATGTAGCTAAGTAATGTGAAGGGTGATGATGTTGGGTACTTACGTTAAAACTCTTTTGTTTTTAGTATTATTATAGCTCCGGGGTAGTGGGTTCTGGCAGATGCTACTCTGAATATGTGCTATAAAATAAAATAAAACGGTAATTATTAGCGATGATCTTATTTAAAAACGTCTAACTAAAAGGACAGAACAGAGCGTTTGTCAATACAAAACAAATGAGCTCAAACAATGGGTACGAAGTAGGTATCACAAGTTTCACGCATGTGTCTGTGTACAAGTTTGATGCCTGGTAGCGCCTAAACAGATGTACCAATTTTAATACAGTTATTTTTATACGAAATCTGAAGTGATGGAAATGGCTCTTAGAAAATTTAAAAAAAATTGTTGCTTGGGTGTTATTTGTAAATTTATAATTTGGAGTTAATTCAGCAGTTACAGTAGCCAACCGCCGCTTCCCGACTCGATCATCTACCTTACATTATACATTACTGATATACCTACCTATTATTGCAATGTAACCTGAGATAGTAGCTACTCAAGTATGGCTAAATTAAGGAGAATCAAGCGATAAGAAGCTTTCTGAAATTCATTCCAATTCAGCTTCCAAGGTAAAAGGTAAATTATGTAAGTGTTCCAGAATTTCACACTTGCCTTTTTTGTCCCACTGATTTATCAGCGTGTGCAAAACTTTTTTGCCAAATGTAGACAATCGCCTTTCATACTGAATCTTAAAATTGTTGTCCATTTTGTTAGCCATATTGTAGCATGTTTTAAAAAAGCGCGCGCCGAATTTTTTTTTTTACAACCAATAGTCAAGGTCTATGAATGGACATAAAAGAAAACCTTTTTAAACGAAATATTAAATGTCAAGATTAATTTTCTGCTGCAATGTTACCAACCCAAGATGAAACTAAGTAATTTAGGGTACACCTTTATTCGCAGGGGTACACTATTATGAAGATCCTTTGTGGTAGACAGAGAAGGTGAGAAAACTTCAAATGATTGTTTGAGAGTGTGATTGATTTCGGGTTCGTCCGAGACCGCTTTTTTTTTGTTTATGATTTGAGCCTAATACATGGAAATCCTTTTGTAAAGGGGTGATAATTCCGTTGCATTAATTATTATCGGCTTATTGCGCAGAACTCTTCAAATACAGACATCACTTAGTGAAGGTTTCATTAATAAATAATAATAATAATAATCATTTATTTCGGACACTTGATCCATATTATGTTACAATATTAATGAAAACATAAAAATACATTAAATTAAATTAAAATAATTAATTAAAAATTTACTCATTATTTCAAAATTCCTTTTTAAACAGTTTTGTTTACAAAAACGGCTTAAAGATGAAGAAGTTGACACATTTTTATCGTGGCAATACCAATAGTTTATGTCAATCAGGGGAGGGGAGTGAGTGAAGTTGATTCGTAATTTGAGTTATTATTTGTGAATATTTCAAGGAAAAGTATTACAATATTAATGATAATTAACGAGTACTGGAATTATGTGATAGTTAAATAAATACCATTTAGCCATTAACATCAATAGCGATGGCTGTAAACTACGAGAGTTGCGACAGTTTACCTCCTGACGAGGAACCAAAATTAAAGTACAATCGACTTGAAAACGATGTACAAAATATTTTGATGAGGGATGCAGTAAGTTGCATTTGTGTGCACACGAAGTTTATATGCTTAGGAACACAATGGGGTGTGATACATATGTTAGACCACGAAGGGAATACTGTCCCAATATCAAGGGATGGGAGTACGATGGAATTACAAGCTCATGCCATAGCTGTCAACAAGATATCGGTGGATATAAACGGCGATTACATTGCGAGCTGCTCGGATGACGGCAAAGTGCTGGTGTACGGCCTCTACTCCAACGAGAACACACATAACTTGTCTCTGGGCAGAGTGGTCAAGTCTATTGCTTTAGATCCATATTATTTCAAATCTGGATCTGGGAGGAGGTTTTTAACAGGTAACATTATTTATTAACAAAATCAACAAAGAGATACAGCAATTGTAATGTATGGTTGGAACTTGCCAAAATATTTTTAAATGCTTTTAATCCGTTTATCACTTATATTTTTAAATTGATCGCCTAAGGCTTGATATGCTATGCAATGTATGATAAATTACCGAGGTCTTGGAAAGAATTACCGCTACCAGTATTTAAAAAAAGACTACGTAACTTGCTAGTTGACAAAGCTTATTACACTGTAACGCAATTTCTTTTAGATAACATTGATTTTTAATTGTAAATAATAATGAATTGTTTTAATGTTGTAAATTATTTTTATTATTTAATGAATTGTTTTATAATTACTATTTTAATTTCATTTATTTATTGACTGACCTTTCTAATTTCATTTATTTACCATTTTAATTTATTTAATTTATTGACATTGTGTATAATCGAAAATTGCATGCTCTACGGCAGAATGTGGCGATACTCCCTAAAATGTAATATCTTTATGTAACACCCATGTTCGCAATAAATAATTTTGATTTGATTTGATTTGATATGCAATTACTATCCTAAATGTTTTAGAATGTTCAAGTAGTTGTTATTCTATCAAACTGCCAAATACATTAGGATAAAATTAGGAATAGAAAGAATATCCTGAATTAATTAAATTAAATTTATTTATTTCAGACAGATAGCTTGTCCATAATATACAGAAATAATATGAATCCAGTCAGCTTTCACATATGTAATTCAATAGTAATCCGTGTGTGAAATTAATTCTCAATTCCAATTAAAAATAAGTGTTACATATAAAATTCTCATGTTGCGGTGTTCGTAACCATGCTTCTCAGTACTATTCAGTAGAACTTTGCTTAAAATTGGATCAAGACATACAGCAGTGTGTCCAGCTCGAGTTTAAGCAACAATATAATGGCCACATTACTTACTTCCTACATAGCAATTAAGGTGGAAATATATTATTTTTATTAATAATTATTATTTACAACATAAAGACAACTAGACAAGAAAAAGAACCTAACTGAATAACAATCACAAGACTAACCTAAATTAAAGCCTTAACTAAACTAAAGCCTAAAAAAATTCTCGTGCATTGTTATTTTCTGAGAAAATACCCAGAAGGCTAGCAGCATTGCCGCTTTGGATCGCAATAGTGATAGATAGCAACTTAAAATCCTCAACTAAAAATAGGAGATAAGAATCCATCTGTATTCTTTTGGGGGCTGAGTCACCTTCATCCATGGGTATACACTATACACACTATACACCTTTAATTGAATCCCCCACACGTGGTTCCCGGGTGGTGCAAATCAGGTGACAATCAACTGGTGGTAGGCTTCCGCCGTGGTTAGTGACTACCCGCCAGACAAAGCCGCACCACCAAGCGGCCTTGCCATGTTCCGGTGCGATGTCTGGTGACACCATGCAGAGAGGGTGGGTCGGAATTGTTGCACCTTTAAGGTTACTAAGCTTAAGGAGGCTCATTCCACTGCCTCCTTCTCGCCGATAATCATTCATAATCACAAGTGAATTTGTAAACTGGGCTGCCTCATTGCTTAATATTAGGGAAGTTGTAGTCAAGCGCCAGTCTATCGATGAATTAAAAAAAATTCTTACCTAGACAATTATGTAATCAAGTGACTAGACTATCATCAGTGTCCAGATTATCGATATTCTACTGTAGCAAGGAATCATGTATCAATCAAAGTATGCAAGTTATTATTATGACTCATCTGCTTTATTTATGTTCACAAGTAGATATTTAGATCAAGACATGGTTTTAATTAAATAAGAAAGGAAAAATCTGCAGTTAGTACTATTGAATAGATTTCTGTGCAAAGTGAAAAAATGTATTGTAAATTTTGTGTAGAATACTACATTATGTCAAAGGTGTATATTTGTTTGATATATCTTAAGATGACTCATAATAATTCAGCTGTTACAGATAAAATATAAATGAATGATTTATGCGCTTCGAAATACATACATTGAATTAGTATGAGAATCCTGAAGATTTTTATTGAAATAAAATGTACAAGCATTCTGCCCTCTTGATTGAACATTGAACCTTAATGTTTCATAAGAAGCATTTGTTATTGTTATTTACATGTCACCCTTTTAGGTATATTGAACACCAGAAGATGCTTAGAAGATGTTAGCATCTATTTCAGTCTTGTTTCTTCCTCTTCCAGGTGACAATAAGCTAACGCTATATGATAAGACATTCCTGAATCGGTTGCGCAGCACTGTGCTGTGCGAGTGCGAGGGCTACGTGCAAGCGATGTCGTGGCACGAGCGCTTCGTGGCGTGGGCCAGCGAGGTTGGCGTGCGCGTGTATGACCTCGTCGCGCGCTGCTCGCTTGGCCTCATCCAATGGGAGCGAAGTCCTGAGAGAACAATAGAAGACTACCGCTGCAACCTCCTCTGGTCAGCACCCAAAACACTCATGATCGGCTGGGTAGATACTATACGAATCTGCGTCATACGGAAACGAAGCCAAATTGAACTCCAAACGCGAGACGTCACAGAGTATTTAGTCGATCCAGTGTACACTTTCCAAATAACAGACTATTTTATTAGTGGTTTAGGACCTTTAAATGACCAGTTAGTATTACTTGGAGTGCCCAAAGAGTGTGAGCCCGAGAGCGGGAAGGCGCAACGGCCAGTTCTCATAGTCGCCGACTACAAAGATTGTGAGTTTTGTGAAGTATCGACCGACAGCCTTAATATACGCGGATACGAAGAGTATAATTGTAACGATTACTATTTGGATATGCTTATTGAGGAAAATAGATTTTTTATAGTATCCCCTAAAGACATAATCGTAGCTAGTCCATATGATATTGACGACAGAGTTAAGTGGCTCACGGAAAATAGTCGCTTTGAGAAAGCCTTAACCGTCCTCGAAGAAGTAGGCGGGAAGACAACGGCGCACTCGGTGGTAACTGTCGGAGTGCAGTACCTAGAGCACTTGATGTCCGAACACTTGTACGACGAAGCTGCCATTCTGTGCGCTAGGATATGTAAAAGCGAAAAGGCTCTATGGGAAGAGCAAATAATGAAATTTTCAGCAGTAAACCAGTTACGCGCTATAAGTCCTTACGTCCCCAAAACTCCGGAACAAGCCTTGAGTCCGCATCTATACGAGTTAATATTCTATGAGTACTTAAAAGTGGATCCTCCTGGCTTTATGAAATTAGTCCAGGAATGGAACCCGGCGTTGTACAGAACGGGAGTGATCATAAAAGAGGTTTTAGATCACCTTTTGGCTACAGAAGTCGACAATAATATTTACTTAGAAGCATTAGCAATGCTTTACTGTTACCAAAAGAAGTACGATAAAGCTTTGGCTACATACCTAAAACTTCAACACCCGGATGTGTTCAAGTTGATCACGAAATACAACATGCATAATGTGATACATGATAAGATTCTAGCGTTAATGACCCTCGACTGTGATAAAGCGATATCTGTACTTCTCGACAAAGCAAAGGTGCCTGTCGAGGTGGTGGAGAAACAACTTGCCGACAATGACATGTTCCTCTTCAAGTATTTGGATGCGTATAGCAAAATAGAACCAAATGGCAGGTACCACGGGAAACTAGTAAGACTGTACGCCAAATATGCTAGGGATAAACTGCTGCCATTTTTAAAATGTAACGATAATTACAACATAGAAAACGCACTGGATGTATGTCAGAAAAATAACTTCTACCCTGAAATGGTGTTTCTATTAGGGCGTATGGGGAACACCCAGGAAGCTCTGCAGATCATTATAGAGCAATTGAATGACATCAATCAAGCAATCACTTTCTGTCAGGAACACAATGATAAGGAACTATGGACTGACCTCATAAAACGCACTGTACACAAGCCCGAGTATGTGACGTTACTGCTCAAGAGGATAGGAAACTACGTCGACCCACGCATGCTAATTGAAAACATACAATCGGGTTGCGAGATACAAGACTTGAAGGATTCTTTAGCCAAAGTAATGTGCGACTACCATCTTCAGTTGTCCGTGCAGGAGGCCTGCAAGGTGATCACGTTACGGAACTACTTCGAGCTCCACGAGAAGCTGATTGTCAGCCAGCAGAGAGGCATATCAGTGACTGATGACTTTATGTGTTGTGCGTGTCAAGGTAGGATTATAATTAGGGACTTGTCGAACGCGTCCAATCTCATGGTGTACAACTGTAGGCATTCATTCCATAGAGATTGTCTGCCAGATGGCGATGAATGTACGACCTGCATGGTGTGCGCCGCCGTCAAAATGTGACCCTCACAGCTCAATATTTAGATAGGATTGTATATAAATATTATAATGAACAATATTTTTCCATAATTAACTGGTAACCATAATGTTAGGTAATCGACTAATTATTTTAAATGTTTATCAATGTTTGGTGCTTTTATACCTAATGATGTGGCTTGTAATTATTTCCTAGTTATACAATCACTAATAAAAATAGGTACTACCCAATATACATAAAAAATTGTCTCAATTTTTCCTCCTATTACCCACCTAAGTACTCAATATACCTACTTACTGTACAAACGCCAAGAAGAGGGAGTGAGATGGGATGAGAAGTTTTTTGGTAATTGATTTGATAATGGTGGCGGCTCAGCGTAAGCGTTTATATGCTCTTTGGTGACGGCAGTACAGGGGATTTTTTTTCTAATCAGGTAGGTACTTGCTTATCTACTCGGGGCACCTAGACAAACAAAGTGACATAGCGAAAGATCGTGGTGAACAATCTATGGCTTTGACATTCACCTTGCTTCAATCTTATGTAAATCCTAGACATTTCCGCTATTCCACATCTTTAGTCAGCTGCGGCATCACAGACAGTATATGCTCCGCCTTTTTTTACTTGATTATCATCTAAGGGAGTAGGTAGTATTAGAATAAGAATCTAATGCGAGTACAATGCGACAAAGGAGTAGAACTTCAGGAACAAATACTTTTCTTTCTGATTTGCGGTCTCATTGATTTTCTGCTCTTTTATTACACAGACAAAGTAGAGACGAGTACTTACTTTTTTATTTTGAAATAGGCTCACTTGATTACAACTTGTAATGATGCTCGGTATATTGGGCAAGCGCATCCCATCATGGGATGCGCTTGCCCAATATACCGATTCACTCGTGATTACGAATGATTTTCGGTGAGGTAACAAAGGAATGAGGCTCCAAATGGTTAGAAGCCAAAAAGGAGCAACAATTCCGACCAACCTCCAGACATCGCACCACACTGCTGTGTTCCGGTCCTAGTAATTAATTAATACCAGTAGAAACTAATAATTAATTAATTACTGGTTAATTGTCACCTGATTTGCACCATTTGGGAACCACGTGTAGGGATTCAGATAAAAGGTGCACTCCCACGAACGAAGGTGACTCAGCCCCCAAACTACGTAGGTATTTTGTGTGCAGCTTATAGTAGATGTAGAACTCACTTCAACCCTTTTTTGTATCCCACTGCTGGGGACAGGCTTCTCTCAACTATCTTACGAGTTGAGAGAGTTTAGGTCTTAATCAGCACACGCTGGCCAAGTGCGGGTTAGTGGATGTCACGTGTCCTCGAATGATTAGTTCTTAGACATGCTGGTTTCCTCGCGATGTTTTCTTTCACCGATATTGAGCAGCGGCTATGAAAATATTCACACAAGATGTTCGGGCACCATCGAGGATCAAACCCGGGATATTTCAAAGGCGAGGCCAATACAGGTACGCCGCGCCAGAGCTGCTCTGTTAAAAAAAATATGTATGTAGGTAGGCTTAGAATATATAGTAAGTACTTATCTACTAAGTATTATAATTTTTTTGGTTTACATTTCTGCGGCCATTATGATCGTAATTATTAAGCGTATAATCATATTCTTGGTTTAGTAGCACATTACCTTTAAGTATCCTTACAAATAATATTATAAATGCGAAAGTAATTCTGTATGTCTGTCAGTCACGGTTTAACGCCAAAAATGCCAAAATTACTGTTTGGTATGGAGATAGTTTGAGACTCGGATAAGGACATGGTAGAATAACTGCGAACATACGCGCGAGTGGAGTCGTGACTAGTAAATTATAAAATTTTCTTTTTTGACTTTTAAGTAGTTTGAGAACTAAAAATCTCATTATTTAAAAAGATACACCACTGACCTTTAAAGAGGTTAGTGACAAACACAGGCTTTATTCTGAGCTGTATAGGCAAAACTAAACTCATTTTGTGCAAAACGAAACGGAATTTGGGCGTTACTTTTCACGCATGTATCTACAATGTCCAATAAATATTGAATAAATTTGCACAATTAACCTTAATTTGACGCCTACTCTAATAATCATAAAAAATTACTTTACTTATTTTTATAAATGGAACGAGTATTTACTCTGATTTCTTTTATGTTTTTGAATTAATCCCCACTCCAGCTGGTTGTGGTATGCGCAGAACGAAACGCTAAAATTATTGTTTATTCCCATGTGGTAGAAAAATGGACGCGCACATGATTTTGTGAGGTTTAAAATATGTTTTCCTCTAGTATTCGTGTAAGTTAAGCGGTGAAAATAAACAAGTTTGTGTTCAAGTGTTGTGTGAAAATGACAGAAATGCCTCCTTATCTCGCAGTCAAAGATGAGGAGAAAAATAGTGGTCAGGGTGATAGTGATAGTACCGAAGTGGACGACTGGGATTTACCTTTATGTTATGATAAACCCTGGCACACGGAGCCTATCAAGGGTGCAGACCGCGTAGAGCACACTTGGAGGGTCAAAGAGAAGGTAAGAATACGATAAAAGGCCCTAGTAAGTAGACTAGATAGTGCGTAGATACTACGTCGATACTACGAAAACAAACGCACATGGTTATACGATTGAATTGCTTCGTTCATAACGTACTACTACGTACGAGACGTTTGTAAAGCGTATCTCGACGTAGTAAGGCAATGAATGGTTATTTAATTATATCCTTAGATTTGATTTTTGTTGAATTGTCATACAAATTGATTGTAAACAAAAATCAATAACAAATAAGCAAAACATAAAATAAATGTCAAATAGTTACATTAAAATAATAAATAAATAAAAATGTAAGCCCAATACATTATATTTATAGAGAGTACACATACATTCTAATGATAACATATGAAATTATTTTTATTTGTTTACATGAATGACAAAAAGCCATTGATAAGACAGGTACAAAATAAAAAAATATCTTACTGGTACATACGTAAGTATATCCTCACTCCTGTATCCACTTTGCAGGGTGTACAGATATTGATGCAATTTTTTTTAGACAGTATAAGAAAAAGTGTACTTGCAACAATTTAATAATATAATCTGACTAAGAAAATACCCAACTAGCCACATACATACATTATACTTTGTTCAGGTATATTCCTGGAAGGCAATATTGTGAATGTTCTTTTTCTATAATATTGCTTTGTATGTTCAACCTGTTTGAATATTTTAATTCTGTGGTTTAGTTAGTCGAGTTAGTTAAATTTAACTTCCATAATTTCTGAAGATAAAAGTCATTCTTCTGTCTAAATGGCCGACAATTTTCTGCCAAAAATGTGTATACTTATTTATTTTTTATATTGTATCTTATATTTTATACAAAACTAAATAAATTTGCAATTTTTTTTACTGTAAAGGTTATGGGTTCAGAGCTAGTTAAATGATACGGCTGAATAAAGTTAAATACAAAATATAGTTTATTTCTAGGACCAACACAAATAATTATAAAATAATAAAAGGAGTGCGGGAGCACACGCGATGTTCGCTAATAGTTTACATGTACTGAGGTACTATTCATATATTACTAAGCAAGTAGCATAAAGTGCTAACTGTACAGTTTTACTTGACATTTTCAACGGATTTACCTTTCTTTTCTTGATTTATGCTAGTAATCTCTGTGGGCTTGCTAGATTATTATTAGTTAAATTATTATACAAATTTGCTTAGTGTAAAATAATGTGTCTGTTAGCACTCATAAAAGAAAGAAAGAAATTAATAAAATTATTTATTACTTGCTACTTTCTGTGTTAACATTTTTAATACAAACTTATTATAAGGACTTATATCTTTGTGTCTCTTTACTAGCTTCCCCAGCATGTTTTACGTATTTCTCACCTTGTAAATTTTTCTTAGACCGAAATCAGTCAGATCAGTTCAATCATCATCAAATTTTAGAATATAGTTATACAGTATGTTAATTAACAAAGAATGTTCCCTTAAACCCGTAAATCTATATAATTAATATATTAAAAAATATATCAAATAAAAAAACATCAAAATAAATAAATCGCAACAAGAATAAAATAGTTTCATTTTTTAAATATTTAAGTTCACAAACATCCTGTTAAAAATCAAAATAGTGACAGGAATAGTATTATACTGTAATTGTCTCTCATCTGATTTTCCTCATTGATAGAATAGTGTGCAATATAAGGAGGTTTCTTTTTCGTATCTGATTATTATATTATTTTGATTGTTAATTTTTTTTGGTAGGAATATTATTATTAATATTGTATATAGATATTTTTAGTCTGTACTATCTAATTGCTAGGCAGCCTATCCCATACCTGTTATTCTGTAATCCATGCTGGTTTTCTGTAATCTCTATAATATAGAAAGTTGCGTCCCGCTTTAGTTTTTGACTAGTCAAATCTGACTTGCCACCATGGCTGAACTAGCTTCTGCACACACATTGAATGCAGACCATAATCTATCTCTGTTCCGAGTTTCATCCTATTCTAACTAATAGTCTTTGCGTGAAACATTAACAAACATCCATACATCCTTATAAACGTTTTTTATGATCTCTGTACTTTGTCTAAAAGAGGCTTCTTAAAATGTTGAAGCAACTATTGTTAAGAATGTGTTAATATTAATTGCAGTACAAGACACACTGTGTGGCGCTGGTCCTCTGTCTAAACGTAGGAGTTGACCCACCTGATATTGTAAAGACTCAGCCGTGTGCGAGGCTGGAATGCTGGATCGGTAAGTTATTTGCTAATATATTTCTGCCCAAAGTTTTCAAACTATCTGTAAGTATATCAAATATTCCTTATGTTATATATTAATCATGTAGGTATTTGTTAAACTTCTTAATGTCAAGAAGAGTATTGAAGTACCCTACATTTTATCACATTTAGTTTGTTGCTACCTAGCACTGACTGACAATATACTTGGTTACCTAATTCGATGTTTTATTTACATAATAGTGGCGACGTGTGTTAAATTACGTAAAAATGGAGTGCAAAGCTATAAAATTCAAAGAGTTTGATCCAGGAACTGATATTTGGGACAATTATATCGACAGATTAAATTACTGTTTTGAAGCTAATGGCGTCATACTGGACAGTGCAAAACGAGCAAATTTTTACACCATATGTGGAACCCAGGTGTTTGAAACACTTCTTGCACTAATAACACCTAAAAAATCTAGCGAAGTGACATTCAGTGAGATCGTGACTGTGTTAACGAGTCATTATAGTCCTAGACCAAATGAAATATCAGTGTCGTATAAGTTCTATAAACGTGATCAAAAGAAAGGAGAAACAGCTTCAGAATATATAGCTCAGCTACGGAAAATGAGTACTTGGTGTAACTTTCCGGACTTAGAACGTATGCTACGTGACAGATTAGTATGCGGTATGAGTGATTACAAACTACAATACGAACTTCTCAAACGGGATAATTTGACTTATAGACAGGTGGTAGATGCTATGGTATCTTCAGAGAGTGCAGTTAGAGATGTCCGCATGATTCAAGAGACATTGAGCGATGTTAAAATCACAAATTCAGATGTATGCGTTCCTACAACATCCAATGTACCAGAACCAATGGATATTAACGCAGTTCAATCCAGAAATAATATAAGATTTTGTTATCGTTGTGGAGATCGTCATGGTGGCAACTGTCGTTTTGCGAAAACTACTTGCAGATACTGTAAGAAGGTTGGACATTTGGAGAAGATATGTATAGCAAAAAAGAAAAACAGTACTAAAGGATTGAACTACACTGAAGACGCGAACAGCGGTTATGATGAACGATTAAATGGAATTTATAATGTCGGTGTTTCCGGGTTACGAGTACCTGCATACGATATTACTGTTTATTTGGACAATATCCCGTTTACAATGCAAGTGGACTCCGGCGCAGGATTTTCTTTAATCAATGAACGCACCTGGCGGCTTCTCAGCGCGACGCGTCCGGCCGCCACACTCGACTCGGCATCCAACAACCTACGAACGTGGACAGCTACGCCGGTGACAGTACTAGGACAGACTACAGTCAACGTACAATTTAAAGACATTAAGTGTTGCTTACCTGTAATTGTAGCTCGCGGTACAGGGCCGAATTTAGTAGGTAGGGACTGGTTCTCAGCCCTTGATATTAGGGTATGTATTAATTTCGTTCATAAAGATATTAATATAGCTAAAGAAATGATGTTGAAACATGCGGAAGTATTTCAAGAGGGTCTCGGTACTTACACGGGGGATCCAGTAACCATACATTTAAAACCTAATGCTACTCCTAAATTTTTAAAAGCGCGTCCTGTACCTTTCGCTATCAAAGCTAGGGTAGAGAAAGAAATCGATAGACTAGTCACGGAGGGTGTTCTTCGACCAGTTGCTTATTCACAGTGGGCTACTCCAGTTGTACCGGTTATAAAAAAGTCTGGAGATATTAGGCTCTGTGGAGACTATCGCAGTACAGTTAATCAGGCTACCGAGTCAGATACATATCCAATGCCCACTGCAAGTGAGGTATTTGCCACTGTTGCTGGGTGTAAATATTTCACAACGCTAGATTTAGAACGTGCTTATACACAGGTAGTAGTGGATGAAGCTACAGCTAAGTTATTAACACTAAACACATGCAAGGGACTTTACACTGTACATAGATTAGCTTTTGGTGTCAAAGCTTCGCCGGGAATTTTTCAAAGACTCATAACGGCATTGTTAGCCGGTATTCCTGGAGTCGCAGTCCTGATTGATGACATTATAATCAGCGGCCACACGCTGCTTGAGATGAATGAGCGTGTCCATCTTGTTTTGGATCGCATAGCCAAAGCAGGCTTACGCCTTAATGCTAGAAAATGTAAGTTCGCTAGAAGAGTTATAGAATTTTTAGGGTTTGTTATTGACGCTGACGGCATTCACCCAGCGGCCAGCAAAGTGGAGTCGATCATGAAGACCCCCGAACCTAAAAACACTCAACAGTTGCAGGCTTTCTTAGGCTTATATAACTTTTACGAGAGGTTCATACCTCATAAGGCGACGATTCTTGAACCGTTGCATAGATTGCTCGATAAGACACGAAACTGGCAATGGACTAATGTTGAACAAAAAAGTTTTGATTCTGCAAAACTTATGCTATCGTCTGATTTAACTCTTGTGCATTATGATTTAGAAAAGCCACTAGTTCTTACTTGTGACAGTTCGGAGTACGGCGTGGGGGCAGTCCTGTCTCACATTATGGACGACGGGCAGGAGCGTCCTGTTGCTATGGGCTCTAGGACATTACATGTCCATGAGCGTCGGTATTCACAGCTTGATAAAGAGGCTACGGCCATTTTGTTTGGTGTCCAAAAATTTCATAACTACCTTATGGGGCGTCCCTTTTTAATCGTCACCGATCATAAACCCCTCGTGGGGATATTCGACCCTAAGAAAACTATGCCCAATATATTATCACCACGGTTAACTAGAATTTCCATTATATTGACATCATACGATTACAACATAGTTTACAAACCGGGACAGCAGATAGGAAATGCAGATGGTTTAAGCCGATGGCCACAACCAGTGCCAGAGCAACCAGAACAAGAACTCTGTGACATCTTGCTCATGGCGGAAACTCCAAAAGATTTTCCTATTAACGTAGAACAGTTAAAAAACGTGACTAAAAAGGACAAAATTTTATCAAGAGTAATTCATTACGTGCTGCGTGGTTGGCCTAACAGAGTAACAGATTCAGAGCTGCGTCCTTATTTTCTACATCGAGCAGAACTATCTGTACATGAGGATTGTCTTCTATTGGGCTCTCGAGTAGTAGTGCCACCACCTCTCCGTGAGGCAATTTTGCATACTTTACATAAAACGCATAGTGGTATTGTACTTACTAAGGCATTGGCCAGAAGCTACATTTGGTGGCCTCAGCTAAACGAAGATATTGAAAGATTAGTTAATAGTTGTAACAAATGTTTGGAAAATCGACATATGCCACCTAAAACAGGTTACCAGTGGATAGTACCTACTAGGCCTTGGTCTCGTATAAATATTGATTTTGCTGGTCCTTACCAAAATAAATATTTTCTTATCGCGGTAGATGCATATTCACGATGGCCAGAAGTTTTTGTAGTTCCCAATATGACATCTGCTACTGTGGTACGAAATCTCAGAAATTTATTCGCTATTCATGGTCTCTGTGAAACGTTAGTGTCTGATAATGGTACCCCATTTGTCTCTAATGAAATGACACAGTTCTTAAATGCTAACGCGATTCGACACATTACTACAGCACCTTACCATCCATCAACCAATGGTTTGGCTGAAAGAATGGTACAAACAGTTAAAGACAAGTTACGGAAGCTAGATAACATGTCGTGGGATGTGAAAATACCTAATATGTTACTAGGGCTACGTACGACACCATGCTCTTCCACAAATAAGAGCCCAGCAGAACTTCTAATGAATAGGAGATTAAGAACACTACTAGACACCATACATCCAGATAACACATCTAACAGAAGAATAGAACAACAGATCAGACATAACACAGAACAGACACGCAGGGACACAAATATTGGACAAAGGGTTATGTACAGAAACTTTAGCAGAGGACCGCGTCGGTTACCAGGTACTGTTATAAACAAAAGAGGTCCCTCTAGCTATGAAATAACTACTAAGGATGGAGCTATAGTTAGCAGGCATATTGATCAGATCATAAATAGGAAATGTTCAAGTGATGATGCTCAAAAGGAGGGGGAGACATTGGTGGAAACGGAAACGAGATATGAAGAAAACATAGAAGAGGGAGTTGCAGAGGAAGAACAGCCAGATACAATCATTGAGGATTCTAAAGACCAAGATGGTCAAGAGACAATTGAGATTCCCAGTCCAGAAAAATGGGCTGAAATGTTAGGGATACCTAGCGGGGCTGAGACTAGTTATGCAGGCGGTAAACTAAAACATAGACTTAATATTCATTCCAAGTTATCACCTTATGGTAGGCCTGATACTAATAACTTTATTAATTAAGATTTAATATTTTGCCTAACTACATGTATCGCTATTGTATGTATTACTACTGTAGGTACTCTTGTTACTAGTTTATTACTATGTATATGTTATATAGTCAGTAGGTAGAATTGTTTGTTCTTTTGAATATGTATAAGTATATTTTGGTTTGCTTTTGTTTAATTTGTATAGGCATACTTAGGGGGAAGGTATGTTATATATTAATCATGTAGGTATTTGTTAAACTTCTTAATGTCAAGAAGAGTATTGAAGTACCATACATTTTATCACATTTAGTTTGTTGCTACCTAGCACTGACTGACAATATACTTGGTTACCTAATTCGATGTTTTATTTACATAATACCTTAGCATAGTTTGACGTAATTTGACGGGCCGGTGGCGTGGTCGGTAAGATGCTTGCTTTTCACGCCGCAAGTCGTGGGTTCGATTCCCACCTAAATCAAACATTTATGTGATGAACATGTCTGTTTGTATTGTGTCTGGGTGTAATTATCTGTATTTAAGTATGTATTTACAGAAGAAAACGAAGAAAATTACCAGTTATCTGGTTTCCATAGTACAAGCTCCGCTTAGTTTTCGATCAGATGACCGTGTGTGCAAATGTTCCACTATTATTATTAATTATACCCTATCTATGTGCATCTATTTTTGGTCTTATTTCACACTAAAAATATATTTCGTATTTATTGTACACCTAAATGAAGCAAGCAATAGGTATACTAAAAAAGTATTGTCGGATTGATTTTTTTTTTCTTCTAGAAATCTAGTCTTTATTTTGGCAACTGAGTCAATTGAATGATTCATCGGTATGTAACGATAGGTGAATCATGCAGTTCCCGATGTCTGCGTATTTAGCCACTACGCAGTAGGCGGCGGCGGTAACGACGCGCCACACGTTACAATCACACTAATTATATAGACATGGCTTTAATTATGTACTGTCTTATTATGAAGGTCAAAGTACATTTAATTTTGACCTTATATTTAGCCTAAATACATACATAGCACGCCTGTAATATCCGAAGATGTTGGCAGCAGTGGAGAAGAGTCCACACAAGCCGATTCCCATCGGCTTCCCTTTAGGAAATGGTCAATATTACACGTACTTAATAATATATTAATATGTAACGCCTAAAAGTTTTAAATAGCAACATAAATAAGTATAGCATCAAGTGTAAGAATGATCGGTGATGGTAGTGAAGAGATATTATTTTCCTAAGTAAGAACTTTTTTCCTCCGGCTTCCCTTTTTCAAACATCCACCCTTCTCCACTGGTAGGCAGACTTGTATGTTTAGGTACCATATAGTAATAGGAGTGAGTTGCTAATAAGATTTTTTTCAACTATGTTAGTATGGTTTTTTCGAACACTTATCACTGCACCAACGAGGCTGGTTACTTAGTTTGCCCTCGGGGTACTGGCATCTATTTTAGTAGGTAAAGTCGCGGATGATTGCCTGCATTGCATCTGACATCAAAAAGAATTTTGTTAGTTAGGATACATTATCTATGCAGCGGTGTATATCACCTTGTGTTCATAAACACCAAGGACATTGTTAATTAATGTGTTTTCATGCAGTAGTTTTTGCCATATTCAATCGTCAAACCTAACTACTCTCTTTTTTTATTTATTTAACCAAATAAAATGGTACAATGTTACATTTACATTCCTCTTGCCGAACTGTAAAACAGATTGTTGGCAAGTAACGCTCAGATAAATTAATGTAAAACAAATTGTACCTACACACATGCTTTTGACAAAATATAAAGAAAAAATCGTATGGTATTGACAAAATTTCATCTAATCTTATTTCATTTATTTTATTGTATATGTTAGGGACCATGTATACCTCTAAATCAGTTTGCTCATTATTTTAGCAACCACGTGTTGCTGAATTTGTAGATTCGTCTGTTCAATACCTACAAGTCCGTATTGATTCTAGCTTTAGTGAAAACCTAGGCGCGTTGGAAACGCAAAAAAATTAGGTCATCTCATGCCAAAGTGATGATTCAGCGACGCAGCTGAAGGCCACGCTGGTTCGTCTACGTCATATATAATTGTAATACAGCTTCTAGTCTAGTTTTAAAAGAGAGTTTGCATCATAAATGGTAGTTATTTCGATACCGACATTTTCATGCATTCTCCTGTTATCTAATTTGTATACAAAGTCTGAGCACAGTTGACATAACATACAGCTGATTGATAACCTTACTGATACAAGCCATATTAAGACACGTATAGTATTATTATCGCAGTTGTACGAAAAAGAAGATGCTCTACACATTGTATAGCGGCATCCCACTTGCGCAGCTCCAACTATACTGCTTCAAGTTGTTGTGGTATGCTGCCTGTTCTTGACATATTAATTATTAAATAAACCCTATTATAGATAAGATGGTTGTATCTTAAATATATTAAGTTTGTACATTCTTTTAAAACCATTATTTGTATGGTGGAAATGCTACGGGTACGCACAAACGCTTTGCATCTACTTTTATTGTGCGAATTGCCAAGTTGTGGAATTCGCTGCCGGCATCTATGTTTGCCGATAGCTAAATCTGCCTGTTTTCAAGTCAGGATTGAATCGGTATTTACTGGGTAAGCGCGTTCAAACGTAGACTACATCATTGCTTCACATCAGGCAAGTTCAAGCGCAAGCGTATTATAAGATAAAAAAAAGTCCTAAGGAAGGCCCAAATTTTCAATCCACTGATAAAAGTACAAGTAGGTTTAACTCCTTTAGAATAAATTTTATTCGTCGTGTTGTGGGTGGTTGTAAATGATCAAATCTATCAATATTTAGTGCGTGATATTGAGTCGACAATTATAAATTAAATAAATTGAAAGAATAACCCCCGAGACGCATATGTTATTAAACCTTTTTTACCTAAGAACCATCTTCTTTTTAAATAAAAATTCCGTATCAAAATCGATCCATCCGTTTAGGTGTTATGTGACATAAACTCTACACGTATTATAGGTATTTGAAAAACAGAAACCCATCGACTACAGGTAAGAAAAAATCAGTGCTACTTGTCGCGACAGTTCTACTGTGATTCTATTAGGAGTTCTATTCTACATCTCGGAAGTACATCATCACATCAAAGAAAATCAATGGGATAAAAAAATCCGTAAAAAAGTAGTTTTATTTCAATGTGTGATATTCGCGTAAATCTAAGACAATACTATAAAATCAATGGGATCAACCTAGACCTGCAATAGGGATGACGAAGTTTTTTTTTTTGTTTTGATCGTCAGATGGATAAGTTTGAAATATTATACACGTATTTTTCATTTTTTTGTGACCTAAACAGTTATAAGCCCTAGCAAAATCTCGAGTGATGTCTCTTACCTAGGTAAGTTTTATACACAGGTACGAGGGGGCGTTTTTATATTCGCGGAATGGGGGATAAAGAGTGGAAATAAAAAAACCAAATTATTTTTCCTTTTCAATATATTCACCTGCAAGACGAATACATTTTTCAGATCTTTCAATTAATTTATTAATACCCTCATAAAAAAAAGATTTCTCTTTGTCTACAAAATAGGGGGGTAATAATAATCTTAGGGGGTGCTGCGCCCTTTTTATGCCACTGCATGGAGTCTTGTTTCGACTCAGGTTCATAATGATGAACCCAAGTTTCGTCTCCAGTAACAATTCGACTCAATACATCATCCTTGTCTTCATTACAGAGGTTCAAAAATGCACGTGAACACTCTACGCGCTGTTGTTTTTGGGGCGGCGTGAGCATTCTTGGCACCCATCTTGCACTGACCTTAGTCATGCCAAGATGATCATGAAGAATTTTAAAAATGGTTGTATCGGATACTCCAACCATTTCTGCGAGTTGTTTCTTCTTTAGTCGAGCATCTTCCAGTACAATTTTTTCAACTTTTTGTATAAGTTCTGGCGTGGTCACCTCGATACTCCTGCCCGGCCTCGGATCGTCTTCAATGGATTCCCTTCCTTGTTTAAATAAATTGTGCCACTTGTAGACCATGGTTTTTCCTGGACAAGAGTCACCGTAAACCAATGCCATCTCATTCATTATGGTCGCAACTGTTTTTCCTTGCTTGGTAAGGAACTTTATAACGGCACGATATTCGATTTTTTCCATATTTCACTTTTCACTCCCGATTATGTTGCTTGATTGACGATAACTCAAAGACTAATTGTCTAATTGCAATGAAACCTCGTATTTATACTAATTATGAGTCACTGAATACGTTACGACCCTAATGAGTGTAATCCCCCCCCCCACAACCCTCTCATTCCGCGAACTTAAAAACGCACCCTCGTATGACGTAGCGCTCTCCCACTCCATAACTTTAATGCGGTACCTACGTCTTAATATTGTTTCATTTCAATGATAAAGCAAAATATAGTATGTGTCAAACAGTTATTGTAATCTTACTGATGGACTAATTATAATGCGATTTTTCATATCTAGTCGTCATCTCTATTGACGGAGTAATCGACGAACATACATTTATTTATTTACTAGCTTTCCGACAGCGGCTTCGCCCGCGTGTATGTCGGTTATAGCGCCAAAAATTTACCTTCTTTTTGCGCAGTCCGATAAAAACTATCCTATGTCCTTTCTCGATTCTCAAACTACCTCCATACCCAATTTCATCCAAATCGGTTCAGTAGTTTAGGCGGGAAAACGTAACAGACGAACAGAGTTACTTTCACATTTATAATATTAGTAGGCTGTGTATTTCCATGAGAACAATGTGGTGCCATATTTACTACCCACAAGGGGCGGTACATCTGAATGACGTCGACTTAGGCCAGCTCAGCGGAACTGGTTTCCATAGAGGAGAGGGACGATAGGCTTGCTCTTGACTACAACTTGCCTGATGTTAAGCAAATATGTAGTCCACGATGGAACGCTCCAGCCTAGTATACCGATACACTCGTGATTACGAATGATTATCGGTGAGAAGGTGGCAGTGGAAGGAGCCCCCATGTGGTAAGAAACCTTAAAGGAGCAACAATTCTGACCCACCTTCTCTGCATGGTGTCACCAGACATCGCACCGGAACACAGCAAGACCGCTTTGCGGTGCGGCTTTGTCTGGTGGGTGGTCACTAACCACGGCAGAAGCCTACCGCCAATTGATTGTCACCTGATTTGCACCACCCGGGGACCACGTGTGGGGATTCAATTAAAGGTGTACACCCACGGACGAAGGTGACTCAGAAAATACATACCTACAACATACATACATACATACCTACAACTGAACGTAGAACCAGTTTTTTCTTCAGAAGTCGTTTAAAGATAACAATATTTAAGATATCAACCAACTTATTACACTTAAGTATATATATTTTCTCGTAAATACGCCATACGAAGTTCGCCGGCTCATTTATATTGTGTTAAAAATAATGAAACCAAAGGGATTAAATCAGTGCGTTGTTGCAGATCCACAGTCACTGTCACCGACCAAGGCGCTGGAGACCATCGGTCACGCGCTACAGACGCAGTACGAGCGGTGGCAGCCGCGCGCCAGATACAAGCAGAGCCTCGACCCCACCAGCGATGAGGTAACACTAACTACCACTACCGGACTGTTTCACATCATAATGCGTACGTCATTCGTATTTAATTTTTGCCCCCCGATCCCCTAAAACTAGAGTGTCAGGCAACGTCCTGAGCCGAGGTTCGTTCCCACATGGAGAGCCCTCATGGCAGTTGCCACAGAACTTGTTCTGTTTGACCGTCATTGGACGGCTCACCGAAAAAGTCCGGTGAACCAATAAAGGCCCTTTCGGTTAATTGGGTTAGGTTATCCGCAAAAAAAAACGTATTTCAGTTAGAGGTGATGTAAAAGCTACAGATGCTGGTATACCCAGTAAAAAGGTTTAACATAACTCAGTAGCGAGCTTTACGCAATGCTGGACGAGGTCTCAGTGAAAATCGCTAATACTCTCAAAATATGTGACGGTCTGCAACATGCGGCGGTCGTGCCCACATATCTTTGTGTGAATTGTTTCATCAATTTCGGTGAAGGAAAACATCATGAGGAAACCGGTATGTCTAAGAACTGATGTACTTGGCCAGCGTGTTTGGATTAAGACCTAAACTCTCTCAACTCGCAAGACAGTTGACAAGACGCGTCCCAGCTGTGGGGCACTAAAAAGGATTGAAGTGAATGTGACGGTCTGCAAGGTCTGGGCTAGGACAAAGATCCGTTGCATGCCGCTGTCTCGGCAAGACATAATAAACTTATATACCTAGATAGATATACCTTTTTATTTGCTCTAGACATAGAGCAAATAAAAAATTGAAAAGATAGGCTTTTTTAACAGACTAGAAAATTGTGGTCTAAAGTGATGGTACATTGTGTTGTGTAGATCAAGAAGCTGTGCTGTTCGCTGCGCCGCAACGCGAAGGACGAGCGCGTGCTGTTCCACTACAACGGACATGGCGTGCCCAAACCCACCTCGCAGGGAGAGATATGGGTGTTCAATAGGGTAAACCAACAATATATTGGGTGTTCTAAATGATTCTCTTGACTATAGGTATTAACAGTTAAGAGATAGCCCGTATTAAGTCACGTTTAGTATTAAAACTTGTTACCTTAATTCGTGTTTGTATAAACCATAACTCCGCTATAAGTTTTTGGCTACCATATACTTTAACATACCTCAATATATGGGTTATCTAACGGTGCAAGATTGTTTCAAACCGGGCCTATTGTTCTTGAGATTAGCGCGTTGAATTAAATAAACTCTTGAGCTTTATAATATTAGTATAGAAATGGAACAAATGTAATGGTTTTACTGTCACTCGCCTGTTTCCTTTTTTAATAGTTTGTGTGTTGTATTCCAGGCGTACACACAATACATCCCGCTATCAATGTACGATCTACAGACGTGGATGGGCGCCCCCTCGCTCTATGTCTACGACTGCTCTAACGCGGGCGTCATCGTCGAGAACTTCAAGCTGTTCGCTGAGCAGCACGAGAAGGAGTATCTGGTGAGAATTACATGGTGATACATGACTGCAGACAGCAGCTGCATACGACGACAGGTCGCTGCAACCTTCTGGTTTATAGACCTACTTGTAGAAATACATAGAAACCAGAACGAGGTCGCAACGACACTTCGTCTGGTCGGCTACGTACCTTTGTGTTGACTCAACATGCAGTCGCTAGTAGTTCTATAACGTGATATTTTAGGACATAGCAGAATGGCTGGAAGGGTAATATTCCATGTTCTGCATAAAAACCTTCAAGAAGAAACTACAGTTTCTGACGTTAGCGGATAAACGTAGTGAATGTTGTTAATATGTGTGTGAAGGTGGCGTCAACCGGCTCGGGCACCGGCAGCGCGGGCCCCGCGGTGTCGTACAAGAACTGCATCCAGCTGGCGGCGTGCGCTGCGGGGCAGACGCTGCCGCAGCACCCCGAGCTGCCCGCCGACCTGTTCACCGCCTGCCTCACCACGCCCGTCAAGATGGCCGTTAAGTGGTTCGTGCTCAGAGACACCACGCACCATCTCATAGATCTCATCGATAAGTACGTACGGATCCTAAATCACCTGCAGTTTTTATGCTACGAAGTCGGTAAATAAGCAAACGATTCAGCTGATGGTAAACCCAGAGAGGTCATTCGTGCGTTGTCGAACTTTTTAATGTCATCGGGCCTAACTACCTTACCCAAAATATAACTAAAAAAGTGAGGTATATTCTGTAAGATGAATGTAGATTTCGGTAACTGAATGTGTACTGTGTAAGCAGTGAAAACAATTAAACGGTTACATGCTTTTCAAGTGGTTGTTGTATTTATGACTTTATTTTTTAAATTCTAGATAAAATATTCTAATCTACATTTACAAATTTATCGTATGTTCCTTCTAAGAATTCCAGGTCAAGTAACAGACCGGCGGACGATGTTGGGCGAGTTGAATTGGATTTTCACAGCCATCACGGACACCATTGCGTGGAGCTCATTACCACCCGACTTGTTCCAGCAGCTATTTCGTGCTGACCTTCTCACTGCTTCGCTCTGCCGAAACTTCCTGCTCGCTGATAGAATTATGAGGTAACATTATTTGTTAATTTATAGAGGAAATTGATTTTTGTTAGGCTTTTGAGTTTGTGAGGAATATAATTTAGTAATGCAATTTTTTATTTTGTACTATTTGGAATGTTAAATTGGTTTTGTAATCAAAATGATCTATGCAATCAACTCGAAAATGTGACTATTAAAGTGATTAGACCGAAAATACTGAGTATAAGGACTGGAGTTTCTCAGGGTACAACATTGGTCCCGTACTATTATGGCGGTGTATCGTATTCGTAGGTCGTACAACTGCACGCCGGTGTGCTCGCCCGCGCTGCCGTCGCTGGCCACGCACCCGCTGTGGGCGGCGTGGGAGCACGCGCTGGACCTGGCGCTGGCGCAGCTGCCGCGCCTGCTGCGGCACCCGCCCGCCGAGTACACGCACTCGCCCTTCTTCCGCGACCAGCTCACCGCCTTCCAAGTGTGGCTCGACCTGGGCAAGTGTACGTGTCGCTAGGTGCTGGTGTGCGCGTGCGCGTGCGCGTGCGTGACCCGTGTGTGCTGTGCGCAGGGAGCGCGAGCCGCGCGCCGCCGGAGCAGCTGCCGATGGTGCTGCAGGTGCTGCTGAGCACGCTGCACCGCGTGCGCGCGCTGCGGCTGCTGTGCCGGTTCCTGGCGCTGGGCGGGTGGGCTGCGCGCGCGGTGCTGGCCGTGGGCATCTTCCCCTACATGCTCAAGCTGCTGCAGGCCTCCGCGCCCGACCTGCGCGCCAGCATGGTCTACATCTGGGCCAAGATCATCGCCGTCGACCCGGTCAGTCTCACTATATTACTAGCTCGTATCAACTTTGTACCGCGCCTCATTCCCTACTTACATTGTGCCACGTTTGTGACACAAGTAACTTGACAGTAAGTCTTTTCATAATTAAAACTTTATTTATATTCTTGTATAATTGTACTCCTATTTATTTCAGAGCTGTCAAGTAGATTTAGTGAACGCCAAAGGACACAAGTATTTCCTATCTGTACTACAGGATCCCTCAGTCGATGTAAGTGCCCATAGAATTACGACATTGAAGTTATATCAGTGAATTTTTCAAATTAGCTAACTCCCAAATATTTGGGTCTGAAAAATAGTGTCTATTTTCTATAGAGTGAACACCGGACGTTAGCCGCGTACGTACTCGCTGGTATAGTGGACAACTACCCCGCAGGACAGGAGGCAGCATTACAGGTTAGTTTGTTCGATCTTTAATATCACGGTTTTGTATTTGTGGCTCGTTACAAGGATTTAGTTGTTAGGAAGATCTATGCGTACTATTACAGCTCTAACAATAAAATTATATTTAATAAATTATATTTTATTAAAAATGTTATAAGACAGTATAGAATCCTTTGTGTTCGAATCCTATTCTTTCATTTATGTTGTTAGGTTTTTCGAGTGCGTTTAGCTGTCGAGGGACGTAATGTAAAACTTTTCAGAGTATAGCTGCTGGAAGCCAGACCCATTTTGCGACTTAAATTATGTATTATCTTTTTATGAAGAGTTTTGTAGCAAGTGTAATGTATGTGAGTATGTAGGGTTGAAGATTTACTGATGTAAGTGAGTCGCTGAATAGAAACCGCGTCTTATCATGCGTAGTTTAGGATGTTTTCTCGCAAGTGGGGGTGAAGTGACGATTCGGAACGGTCGGTGGGTGTCGAAGGAGATATATCGTGCGGTCCCCGTCCCCAGGGGTCGATGATCAGCGTGTGCCTGGAGCAGGTGGGCGGCGAGGCCGCGCTGGCGCAGTGGGCGTGCGTGGCGCTGGGCCGGCTGTGGCGCGGGTTCGACGCCGCGCGCTGGGCCGGCGTGCGCGACCTGGCGCACGAGAAGCTCTACCCGCTGCTGGCGCACCGGAGCCCGCTGGTACACACACACACTTACGTATTATATATTGTTACATCTATGAGGTACGCTGTTGTCTTCATCGAGGTACACTATCGGCTACTACTCCTATTGCACCCATTATTTCTTACATTCCTCGAAAGTGCAGTATCTTGTTCGATTGACGTATATTATTAATTGTACCCGAAAGTAATTATAACCAGCTTATCATCACAAAAATAATACCTCAAGGTCGACTGTTTTTCATCGATTAAAGTAACTTACCGTACCTGAGTAAAGCTGCACTATTTTACTTCGCCCAATATATTCTATCTCGGTAAAAATACTCCATCATCTCGGCAGTGATACAAGTGTATACATACGAATATAAATGCCTTTTAGTACATTGTTGATCGGGGAACACTATCTTACATTGATCGAGGTACACTATCTCTCATCAACTTGTAATTGTAAAAGGTGGTAACGTTGTACGTAGGTGCGTGCAGCGTGCGCGTTCGCACTGGGCACGTTCGTGGCGGCTGGTGGCGTGGGCACGCGCACGGAGCACGCCAACGCGCTGGACCAGCAGGTGGGCGTGCAGCTCGCGGCCAGGCTGCAGCCTGACGCCTCGCCGCTCGTGCGCCAAGAGATACTCGCTGGTACGTATATACTATACTATAGAACACACTCGAAAGTATAAAATAAACTCTTAAATATTAAATGCGTACCTAATAATGTAATGAAAAAAAATCATGACAAAACCAGGAACCAATAATGTGAGTTAAATAGCCTGATTGTAAAAGTATTGTGTTTCTGTGGGTAAGTAAGATTAACTTATGTTATGCTTTAACATCTGAAGGGTTGAGATCGCGCGAGAATTATCTTAGTGTGTTGAAAGCATCTATACGCTATAGGCTAAGGTGATAGCATACCATCAGGTGGGTTGTGTGCTTGTTCGTCGAATAATAGTATCGATGATTCCCATTAATCAATAAAAAATTGTGACTACATGTAATGTTTTTTATATTTATTCGAAATATAAGTATTACACAAAAATCATCCGTCGCCAAATTGTACATAGTTTGTAGGCGTCGCGCTCATTTACAATGTGAATTTAATTTTTTTTTTCCTATTTGTTTTTTTTTACTTACTTCCAAATATATAATAATAATATATTATGTAGATAAATATATAATTTAAGTAGATAAGTTTTGAGTAATATTTTAATTAATTTATTGTTTCCAGCTCTACAATGGCTGGTGCTGATATTTGAACAACACTTCATCGCAGTGTACGTACAAGAGCGAGTGCGGAAGAGTGACAGGTAGAGGATTCGATCCCGCTACTACTTATTAATCTTTCTTTTTTTTTTCATTTCAAAAATATTGATTTTTTAATTTTTTATATTTTTTGATTTATATTATATATTTTTTTCAACACATGTTATATAATCGCGCTAAAATGGCTGAATTTACTGTATTATACTTGGTGTCTTATAAAGATTATTTATATAAATATACGTGATCTTAGTAATCATAGCATAGTGAAAAATTAAGCATCTTAGCATAGAGTTCTAGAGATTATAGTGGTAGAAATTGGTGATTTTACAAGATTTTTTTTATATTTAACGTATCTAATAAAACCAGTATAATCTCGATATCTAAGAGATCCTCTTTTCGAGATCGAATCCTCTAGGGAGAGGTGAGTACACTAAAGCTAATAAAAATGACTACATCTCGTAGCCACGACAGACGATTCGAGGTACAGTATCTTAACCCGAGGGGAGGTACGTTGTGTTACATTAGTACGTGTGCAGGGAGGCGGGGCGCGGCGGGCGCGTGGACCCCGGCTGGGACGCGCTGAGCGAGCCGCGCGGCGCTGCGCCGGCGCACGCGCACTCGCACTCGCTGGTGCGCCACGTGCACCACCTGGCGCTGCCCTCCATAGGTGCGTGCTGCACATTCATACTCCCAAACGTGCGTGTGCGTGTGTTACATACATGCGCACACGCACACACTCGTGCGACACATGCCTTATAAGTGATTTAAGTATTAAGTATATATCGTAACGGGCTATTAACGTGCTCACCTTTAAATTGGGTGTCACTTTTTGACATGGGTTTCACTGGTCACGATCGCAAGAAGACTAATTACAAATTTGTATGTTCCTTCAGCCCCCGTATCGCATATATGCGACAAAAACATGCATATTTTTTGTTTCATTTTGTATTTTATTGATTTCATAAATTTTAGATCAAGTGTCACAACCACGGCAATTGATCGTCGACTTTATATGAAGTCTGTATAAAAATGTAACGAATGTGTTCAGGTTTCGGGTCTGTGTACATGAAGCTGTGGAACGCGCTGACGGCGATGGCGCGGGAGCCACATCCGCAGATATCGCAGATGGCGAACGATATCATTAACTATATCGCTAACCAGGTACTTCCACTTTATTTACAGGAATCAATAAATTTACTAAATAATTAGCATAGCGCGTGCGCACACGCATGTATTACCCACTTATAAATGTCACTCACTTTTCGCCGGCTATGTTTACGTAATACAACTTCAAACTTGGAGCTGCTCTAACGTTTTCTAAGTTTAATAAAAAAGTCATTTTGCTCTTCTGTTTGGATGAAATTTAAAATGTCAATCAATATTATTAAGTTAAACAACATATTCTACACACACCTAAGTACGGGATTATGCTACATTACACTTTTACCCCCGTATTCATAAACGTATTTTAAGCTCATTATAGCTAAAATAGGTTTATAATTCGTTTCTCTTTGTCTGTCATCTTGATATTTATACTAGTAAGAAAGGGACGAAAGTCCATTTTAACTAAAGAGTCATAACTTTTTTATGAATAAGGCCGTTAAACTTTAACCCAGCAGCGGCCAGTGAATGCTAGAACCGAATCGGACCTTGTTTCACTCATACAAAACACAAAAAAATAACAAAACAGCATGCTTGAATCACTGATTTATTTCAACCTTAAAAATATAATTGCTAAATTTGTACTAGATGGCGCTGTGTGTATTTGTGAAAATATCTTATATCTTCTTCTTTTCTTTTCTTTATTTCTTATAATTGGAATCTCGGAATCGGCTCCAACGATTTTCATAAAATTTTAGTATATAGGGGGTTTCGGGGGCGATAAATCGATCTAGCTAGGAATCATTTTTAGAAAATGTAATTTAAAAAAAAAACAGAGCAAAGCTCGGTCATCCAGATATTTATTAATTATGTATTGATATTATGATTACCTAAGAGGTTTTTTTTTTAGTACTCCGACCGGCCATTCAGCGTTCTTATTTCACTGTAGCTAATATTCCATTTCTCAATATGAATAAAGCGACTCGAGTTTTCACTAAAAGCCTATCATATTCCAGTAAGAGTGATTTTTTTTTATCTAAGTCTAATTTATCCGTGTTTTTTGAGAATTAGAGTCTACGCGAAGTTTAGAGAGTCATTATAAGATGTCTCTTTCAGTCTTACCACATATGTATTTCTTTTCGACGTATAAAATGAATTGAAGTATGTTTGTATTGCTAAGACTCGAGAACGTCAACCGATTTGGCTGACTTTGTTCTTGAATTATTCGTACAAGCTGAAAGAAGACGATGATGATGGTAAAATCTAAATTCTAAAGTTGACATTCCCTATATGTATTGTTGTTTAGGTGGACAATGTGAGTCGTGACCTGGAGTTGCGAGGCAGCATCAGCAGTAACTCCTCCTCGCTCCCCCCCTCGCCCAACACCAGGACGTCCCCACTTGCACACCAGGAACAAACAAGAACATTACCTTCAGGTAATCATTATGTACTAAATAGATTCATTACCATCCATTTGATTCATTAACGTCTATTAACATTTACTTAGACAGTTGTATGACTTTAACGCATCTAACACACGAGCAGCGGTGGCGCAGAGGTACAGGTCTCGTCTTACAAATATAAAGTCGCGGGTATGATTCCCGTTTGTGCCTACACATCTTTGTGTGAATTTTTTCATCTCCGCTGCTCAATATTGGTGAAGGAAAACATTGTGAGGAAACCGGCATGTCTAAGAACTGATCTTTCGAGGACATGTGACATTTACCAACCAGCACTTAGCCAGCTATTAAGGCCTAAACTCTGTCAACTCGTAAGATAGATAGAGAAGACCCATGCCCCGTAGTGGGATACTAAAAAGGGCTGAAGATAATGATTTGAATTAAATTGGCTAAGGACTTTATTTTTATTTATATAGTAGTTGTCAATAATAGTTGTCAAGTGTTTAGTTTGGTTGTGATATGAATGAAGAGTTAAATTGCTTATTCATAGATATTTGTGATAGCTAGACATTTTTTTATTTGTATTTTTTGTATTGTGTAGGTAACCGTCGCGGTAAAGCAGGTCTTCCGCACACAATATCTGAAGACTCCGTCGCGAACCGTGACCGGGAATCTACCTCATCTACATCTAGTGAGTCACTTTTTTTTAATGTGTGTAAGCCGTCCGATCGGGCTATACTGTGCCAGGGTTGTCACGGGTTCGATTCCCGCTCCGGACAATATTTGTGTAACAACAAAGATTGGTTTCGGTGTCTGGTTGGTTGAGGGACTACCTTCCGTGTCTCGGAAAGCACGTTAAGCCGTCGGTCCCGGTTGTTATTTAACACATCTATGATAATCGTTACATATAGTCAGAAGCCAATATAATCTGAGACCTGGTCTAACCAGGCCGTGTTCCGATGCGATGTCTAGTGACACCATGCAGTGAGGGTGGGTCGGAATTGTTGCTTCTTTAAGGTTTCTAACTTTAAAAAGGCTCATTGCACTGCCACCTCACCGATAATTATTCGTTATTTTATTTCTCGATATTTTATAAATATATTATAATAAAATGAATCAACTGGACCTTACAGTCCAGTAAGAGACTAGGCCCCACGACACAGGGCATCCTAGTGTGGTGCCTAGGGCTCCTCCCTCTAATTTTGTTTTTACTGGCACAATAGATATATTTTTTTTAATCACGAGTGAATCGATATACTGGGCTGGCGCGTTCCATCGTAGGCTACATCATTGCATAATATCAGGCAAGTCGTAGTCGAGCGCCAGCCGATCGAAGAATTAAAAACAAACGTATCGTGTAGGTCAACCATCTAAAAAGCCGATAGTGTCGACATCGTTCGTGGAGTGGGCGTGGAGCTCGTTCGGCGCCGTGAGCGATGCGAGCGATGCGAGCGACGCGAGCGACGCGAGCCGCACGGACGTGGAGGCGCGGCACTACCACGAGCGGGCCTGGCGGGCCACGCGGAACTGGAGCCTGCGGAGGGAGGCCAAGGGTATCCACTGCACTCGTGTTACTGGCACCTTACTCTATACTATACCTTTTTATATAACTATTTTAGTTACCGTTATGGTTTGTAAGTGTGTTCCCTAAAACCGCGTGTCTTGGGTCGAGCAAATTGACTTATAATATACTTAAAGAATCTTATAGTATAGTTAAAATCTCGCTGCAGACTCGGTCATAAATCATAATCGGAGTAGGGACGTGCGCTAGTTGCGCACGCGCAAGGCCATTATCGGTAATGGGCCAATGTCTCCATTGAAAATTGTCAAAAATGTGTGGAACATGCAGAATTGCTGCAAGATCAAGACTTAAAAAAAAAGCACATTTATGCGAAGAATTCATCATTTATGTGGATGATGCTATCGATGACTCAGAAAAAGAATTTTAATTTCCAATTCGTAGTTTTATATACACGTTCTTTTGTTTATATATTTAATATGCTTTGTTGTAAATTTGGTAATAAAATAAAAAAAATGTGTTTTTATTTCTATCGCCCATTTATAAATATATAAAACTATCGATATCACTCATCGACTGCAGCAATGCATAGGACTACGTGTGGGAGTGGCCTGCCCATAAGGCCCGTGAGTGGGAAAGAGAGCGAAACACTCGAATGATTTATGACCGAGTCTGCAGCGAGATTTTAACTGTACTATAGTAGCAGCACGAAGTTTGAACGGAAAGTTACACTTCCTATTACGTATGGAATCGAAACATAGTAAGCGAAAAATATGGTATGGTGATGTTTACCTTGGCATACAGCTTCAGGTAATACAGGTGAGACATTATGTAATGTGGAGACCGCTTGAAATATTTTTCAAAGTCGCAGTTTGTGGGAATTATTTCATCGTCGCTACTCAATATCGGTGAAAGAAAATAGCGCAGGACATCGACATATCTAAAGGTGCTTCACTACGAGTATTCATCTGTAATGTGACGTTACAGATTCAGTTTTTACAATTTAATTTAGTTGATTTCACAATGTTGAATAGAGCGGTTGTGATTACTGGTTCGCAATTTAATTATGCGGTGAAAGAGAACCTTAAGAATAATCATTAGAATAGAAGTGATATCCACTAACCCGCATTTGAACACTTATTAAGACCTTAACTCTCTTAACTATTGAGATAGTTGAAAGAAATCCCGTGTCTATTATGACACTAAAGGATTGAGACTTTTCAATTAATATACACGATTATTTCAAAAATACAAACAGCCTCACAGGAGTAGATAGCTAACATTATAAGCAGCAACTTTTGTTCTACAAGTTTCATAAGAGGTTGTTGGTGTTTTTACAATAATCCTGTATATATATGTACTTCAGCGCTGCGCAGTACCCGCATATCACGGCTGGAGACGCAAGCGTTTCACTCTCGGTGTCCGCTGCCGCCCGCTGTAGTGCTGTTCCATCCCTACGAACAACACGCCGCCGTCGCTTCTAAAGACAACTTCGGGTGAGTGATCGCACACAAGCTGTGTAGAAGCTTTAATTATATCCAAAGTTCATGTGTTTTTGACGAGAATTGATGACGTATGTTAAGAAAATCCAAACACAGATTTTGTTTAAATATGTATAATTTTCATTATTTTTGTGCAGTAAATTAGTAAATAGATTGCGCATGTTCACTTGAGTAAGGCCGTTGGCCGATTGCTGGATATCGGCGCGCGCGCCGCCCAGCCGGCAGCGATCCCCTCTCGGTGGTGAGGCACCCCGCTCCTGTGGAACTGGTTACGCGCGCGAACGGCTAGTTTTGTCGCTCGACTCAATTTTCTACTCGAAGCTGTGATTTGTGCCTTTACGCGTAGCGTAGGGCAATTGCGACAATCGCGTTATAAGTTTGACACCTTTGCTGCGCCATTACCGTTTCAATTTTATTAATCTATGTGACGTGATATTTTACGTATTATACTGTAACGTCGGTTTTAGGGTAGTTAATTAAAACACCGATTAACCAACGACTACTAAACCCGTGGGTGTGGGTACGGCCTAGGATTCTAGGGTTATACAAAATATATTCATGTGCCCAAGCGTGGAAATATAGGATTGCGTAAGTAATTCTGTTGACAATAATAGTACTGCTCTGGTAGCGGAGACTGGGTACTGCAGAGAAGCTCAGCAAACCGAAACAGAGGAAAGCAACAAGTAACATAATATCATAAATATGAGTAATTAACACACTATTGCTATTGAAAATATAGCAAGTCTTAAATTTACTAAAATTTACAGAGAACACGCTTAGCGTGTTCACGGTACATATTATTCGCAAGGATTGGTAGGACACGCTAGGTGTGTTGGTGGCACTAAATGAGTTAAATGACAGATAGATTATTATTTTTTTTAAATGCTGGTAGTTGCTATAACAATGATTAAGCATATTTTATGAAGCAGCTAGTGATGGATTACGCTGTCACAATAATATATTATTGGAGAATCTAAATTGGTAAATGTAGTTTTAAATACAGGATAATTAAGATTTAAATTAGTGTAAAACAGATAGTGCACAATTATGATGTTACTACGCCATATTATCAAGCGACTATAGGAATCTAAAGCTATAGTAAATAACAAATGCGTTACAATATAAATTTCTCTGGCACTATGCTAATATACATAAATATAATGTTTGTTGTTCACACTTACCCAATAGTGGGGAATAACACAATTTAATATAACTAGTCAAACGCGGAGAGGGGCGCGCTCGGTAGGGACGTGCTAGATGCGCTTGCGCAATAGTGATTGACAACGTTAATCGGTATTGATATCATTATTTAGGCGATTATTTAATGTTAACATACAATAACGCTACAATACGTAAGTTGGTTGTACTGTGTGCAGTATCTGGGACTGGGGCACGGCGGCCAAGCTGTGCGTGGGCGCGTGGCGCCGCTCGTGGGGCCGCGTGTCGGCGCTGGCGTACCTCAACGCGCACCACCACGCGCTGCTCGCTGTCGTGTCGCACACGGGGAACGTGGCGCTCTACAGGTACTGTATCTGGGACTGGGACTGGGACTGGGGCACGGCGGCCGAGCTGTGCGTGGCCGTGATATCTATCGTTTAAAGAGTAAGACCCAGATTACCCTACCTACCCAATATTACATTATTATGGGTTCCACACGACCGCTCTACTACGTCTCGTATGTTAGTCTACTGACTCGCCAGCGGACGTCCAACTCGCACGGGGTATATTTATATTAGCGATATATTAATTGAAATAGTAACAGTTAATACAGACAAAGAACAATATATACATAAGTGTTTTAATCATAAACTTCATTCACCCGAACAGTTCGAACACACTATGACCGCCAGCATAAATAATTATAATTATAAAAGTATATGTACATGTCGTGTGCGGTGGTGCAGGCCGTCGGGCAGCAGCACGGAGCCGGCGCTGGTGTCGGCGTGGCGCGCGCTGCCCGTGCGGCCCGCGCACGACTACCGCCCGCCGCCCGCGCACCCTGTCTACAGTACGTACCTGTTGACTCACTCTTTCTGTTGTGGACTTGTTCTCTATACACCGTTTCACTCAAATAACTTCCAATTAAAGTGACAACACTTAAGTTGAGGTTGTTTTAATGACCACACAAAATTACATGTCTAGTATCACTTACAAAAGCTAGTCGTTTAATAACTAGGTATTAATTAAATATTAAGTGATCTCGTTTATCCTACATACAACATGTATTCGTTGTAATGATGTTTAATAAATTAGTAAGGATAGCTCTTCAATTGAGAGACTGCTATGAGTAGATGATAACGAACGATTACACGAGCATTTCTCTCGACTTTCATTCGTCATTCATATTTACATTACTCCTAATCAGTGGCTGTAAATACTAAATTACATCTTGAAAAGCTTCATGTCGAATACATTTATATTATTCAGTGTGTCTGTATTAATGTTGAACATCAACAAACCGTGAGTACATTAATAAATAGCTAAGTCTCTAATGCAAGAAACAATTTTTTTTGCTCTCAAATCACTCATATATATTTGAAATATTGCTTTGAATGTTGCCTAAATAAGTTGATGCCCAACATTTATATAAAACCTAAAATTCTTCGTACATAATACATACTATTCATTATAATCCTGTCATAAAAACTACACGGGACTGGAAGAAAATATAGAAGGAACTGACTGACTGATATATTAATACACAGCCCAAACCGCAGAGTGTAGAAACTTGAAACTTGCCTTATTGGTTCTGTATGAGGTTCTGCAGACGGAAGTTAATAAATAATAACAACTCACAATTGAACAGATTTTTATTTTCGTCCGGTCCCATATTGTATGTGTGGTATGTTCGCAATCCATGTGAATGTGGGTGTCTGTGTGGGTCAGGTCTAGCGCAGCTGGTGTCGGATCAGTTTTCATCGCAAGAGGACAAGCAGGCCAACACTAAGGGCAAGCAGGGGGACGCTAACAGTAAGCACATCTCATACCATCTCCCCCCCTCCATATAAACGATGGTTATGCTAACAAAAGCTTAATCTTTTCTCACTGTCGTGTGATTCCAATGTGTCATAAAGTAGATAAGGACAACACCATTGGTAATTTTAGCTATTCTTAGCATAATATTCGTTTGTATGTGGGGGAATATATGATTACTTATTTCCATATCTACAGACTTGTAACATTACTTCGTAGAAACAATGTGGCGCAAATCCTTTGAATTGTCTTTTGTGTGACTTTTAACTGAGCATGTTACGACTTGTTATTTAAAAACAGGTTTTACAGGCGTTATGTTCGCTGTATGTTCCAGTATTTTTTTATGCGGATACTGAGTTGTTTTCAACTATTCAACCCGATTTATATACTTGGAAAATTTTGATACTTTGATACTGAAAGAATTCACCTTCAAAATTGTTTATTGTTCATGGCCATGATTTATGTCTTAACGGAGTAATGTTATAATAGGTCTGTGTTCATGTTTAACTGCAACTTGTTAATGATTATTTATGATTATTATAGTTGCTTGTATCATTCATTGTACAATTTTTTCTATAAAATGAAATCTAATCATAACATCATTGTGCTCTATCATTCATAAGTTGTGTGTATATTTTTCTTATTGTGTATTGTTTTCTAATTATTTGTGATGGTTTATAAAGCAGTAAATCTGTTTTACGAGTTATCAATTGTAAATAAATTTTATTTAAAGTCCTAAATATTTCATGTAAAGTAAAGCAAACGAGACAAATTCGAGTTGTAATTTTTTATTTGGTATCATATCGATACTGATTTGTAGTTGTGGTAATAGACGTACTACTCGTGCGCAATAAGTTGAGACTTGGGGGCGGTGACGTCATAGTCGCATGGTTGTACTGTGAACAAAAAATATCACAACAAGTTTTCACACGCGACACCTTTTCTGCTATTTTTTTATTCCATACAAGTTTTATTCTATTGCCCAATCAACTGGTAAACACAACGGTTTGTTCCGATTTTAGTTTCAAAAAAGTCCGACACTTTCAATATGAGATTTCTCTCTTCATTAAATAAAGTTTTACCTTTCATTATAACAATAAACTTAACACAAAAAATAATGATAAAATATAGCAGGAAGTTTAACTATTAAAGAAACAGTATCAAATAAGATTATAAAATCGGAGCGCGTCGTCGTCGCGTGACGTAAGCCAGTACGAGACTAAGATGTCGAAAAAAATGGCGTCGCCTATAGTACAACACGGGGGTCGGGAAAGTTATAGCTATACTCGAGGGGAGGGGAGGGGCGGAGTTATCGCGCACGGGTAGTAGGGACATAACGTAACGTGAGTCGTGTGGCAGTGGTGGCGGGCGGGGCGAGCGGCGCCATGGGTGCAGTGGGCGCGCCGACCGGCACGCTGGTGCGCTGGAGCGCGCGGCGCCGCACGCTGGCGCTGGCCGGCCGCGCGCACCTCCTGCGCCTGTGGGACGCGCACCACGAGCTGCTGGCCTGCGACATCGACACCGGTATGTGTGCACTCTCTGTGCGCTGGCGCTGGCGCTGGCGCTGGCGCTGGCCGGCCGCGCGCACCTCCTGCGCCTGTGGGACGCGCACCACGAGCTGCTGGCCTGCGACATCGACACCGGTATGTGTGCACTCTCTGTGCGCTGGCGCTGGCGCTGGCGCTGGCGCTGGCCGGCCGCGCGCACCTCCTGCGCCTGTGGGACGCGCACCACGAGCTGCTGGCCTGCGACATCGACACCGGTATGTGTGCACTCTCTGTGCGCTGGCGCTGGCGCTGGCGCTGGCGCTGGCCGGCCGCGCGCACCTCCTGCGCCTGTGGGACGCGCACCACGAGCTGCTGGCCTGCGACATCGACACCGGTATGTGTGCACTCTCTGTGCGCTGGCGCTGGCGCTGGCGCTGGCGCTGGCCGGCCGCGCGCACCTCCTGCGCCTGTGGGACGCGCACCACGAGCTGCTGGCCTGCGACATCGACACCGGTATGTGTGCACTCTCTGTGCGCTGGCGCTGGCGCTGGCGCTGGCGCTGGCCGGCCGCGCGCACCTCCTGCGCCTGTGGGACGCGCACCACGAGCTGCTGGCCTGCGACATCGACACCGGTATGTGTGCACTCTCTGTGCGCTGGCGCTGGCGCTGGCGCTGGCGCTGGCCGGCCGCGCGCACCTCCTGCTACGTCGACACCTGTATGTGTGCATTCTCTGTCTACTCTCTACTGTTCACTTGGCGGTGGGCGCGGTGAGTGCGTAGCTCTCACTGTTCACTTCGCCGATACCGAGAGTACGACGTAACGTTATGTGATACGTGTTATAGGATGTGAAGCGGCGGCGACGTCTCTATGGCGCGGTGAAGACACGCTGGTGGTGGGATTCGGCGACGGCACCGTGCGGCTGTGGGACGAGCGTGCGCCGACCGCCCTCGCCGCGCCCGCCCTGGCGCACCACCAGGCGCCCGTGCTCGCTGCGGCTATACGGCACGACCTCTACACTATGATCACTGGCTGGTGAGTACACTGCCCTACCCTAGACTGTGGAATTCACTCCGGTTGGTATACTGAATTATACTACACTGTCACCGTATAACTTGACTTTGAAACTCGGTCCCTAGCTATTGTTGGTATACTGATTACTTCCTACACTGTGACACTATCGTGGCAATATGATATGACCTCTTATTGTCTCGGAGGGAAATTTTTTACGTGTTATATTAATTCGCCCCAAATAAGCACAGATCGAAGAGTATGTGGGATTCCGGTTCTTGACCCGGGCGAACGAGACTCCTCAAGATTTCCAGCTTGGAAGCCCACTGAAACTCGTCGATGTTCCATCATACTCCCTTTTCCCTGAGCTGCGGGATTCGCTACTGCATCTACATTTACTGCATTTGCATGCCTGCCCTCTCGGCACTGTGGCGAGCCCAAAACTTGTTGCGAGTGAGCGTCAGCTCTTGAGACAGGCGCGCGCGGAACACATCGCGACGCATTCTCGGGCCTGCTGCTGCTAGGGCGCGGGCTGCCCCACCCGCCGCCCGCAGACCACCTCTACGGAGGCTGCAGGTCGTCTCGAGGCGCCCTTCAGAGCGGCAAGGGAGGATGGTGGTCAATACGACTTAACCTCACAACAATCACTTGATCGTCCGACGTTAATTTTTGATGTGTAATCTGTACCATCACCGTTCTGCTGCTTTTTCATTCGTAGTTCATCTCTTTGATATTTGCAAAATGACCCCTATCCTTAATAATTAGAACTCGTAATGTTATAACGTATTGTGTGGGTGCAGTACTAACGGCGAGATCCTGATCTACGACACGCGCAAGATGTGTGTAGTGGACACAGCGCGTGCGCCCGCGCCGCTCGCCGCGCTCGACGTGCACCCGCTGTGTAACCTGCTCGCTTGGTAAATATATACACACACACGTACTATTACTGCTTATCTAAAGACTAGCTTTAATTTCGTTAACACTACATAACAACAAACTCGTACACAGATATACAGACCGTCGAATTTATAACACGAGGAGTGTGTTTTTGGTCGGGGGTAAGAATTTGCAGTAGTCTGTAGTACGCAAATTAATACAATTTTGTTCGTCTTGTAGATTATTAAAAAATATTGGACGCATATTATTTGCCCATACGAAAATATGAAAAATATGAAGGCCTTTAAAGGTTTTTAGACTAAAAATTATCAGGATTAGCAGACAACTTTAGGTAGGCGTGAATAATCGGGTAAGAAGAGGGTATTTCAATAAAATAACTACAGCAAATATCACTTCACCCCCATCTCTCGATAGCACAATCATGAATTCTAACAGGTAATTACAGATCGTTAAGATTACGTTGGATAAAATAGTAACGTTCACCGAGCACGTTGTTGCATCTGCACTACCGAACGCCACAACGGTTCAACACGCAATGTCAGCCATTCTAAGATGGCCGCTTCACCCGCGCTCGGTGTTCATTCGTTCGTTCATAATGACACTCTCGAGTGACAGGTGACTTCAAAGACGGACGTGATGACAGCATAAAATGACAGCCGATGCATTGAGAAGTAGATGTGCCAACAAATACATGTCTAAGGTTTTCAATCTACAAAATTATATTTTTGAAACTAAACGTTTTTGCCTACCGTACTAAAAATGAGATGTTGTTGCGCATTCCGGTCCAAGATCTACAGTCCTATTCAAATTTGAAACGCATAGTGTTCAAGAGTTTGTCATTACTTATCAAGATTTAGGCACACCAATTTCCTATAATTACAGGTAAAGTGTAACGGCCTCATTCATAAAAAAGTTACAAGACTAAAATCGATAAAAAAAAATCGATTTTGTCTCAAACTAGTAGAAATGTCAAGATGACAGACAAAGACAAATTAATTATAAACTTATTTTAGCTATAATGAGCTTAAAATATGTTTATGAGGGGGTTGATATTTTAACAACACACGCGTCAGATGTAGTTTGATTTAAAAGTAAACTATGTAATAATTTGTACACAGTGGATCAGTGAACCAGAGCATCAGTATCTTCGACCTGAAGGGGTCGCTACTGAACACGATCAAGTTCCACGAGGGGTTCATGGGAGCCAGGATCGGACCTGTGTCCTGTCTCACCTTCCATCCACTCAGGTACTGCTCACAATCCTAGTAATATTATAAATGCGTATTAAATTCGTTGTTTATGTATTCTATAGAATAATAGTAATTTTGTATTAGGAGAGACTTTTTTTTTTCATTATTTTTTAGATATTGTGCCAAAAAATTCATCCTATCGCGAATTATCTTCGAGAATATGAATGTCACGATGTTGTCGCGACTAAGTTTGTGCGGTTGGCTTGGCTACACATTGCGCGCTTTAGTTGTTTGTGAGACACCGAGTGGTTTAAACGTGATTGATTGAACTTGGTAACTTGAATTGGAGTAATGAGAGGATATTTTTGGGTATACATAACATCCACCATCGCCTGTCTTCCTCTTTTTGACCTTTTTGTTTTTGTAGAAGAACTTTTTCATGTTTTCCGCGAAATAAATTATCGCGACGTAGTAAAGTTTCTTTTTTATGTGGCCAAGCACTTCGTCATGGATCTAACACAAACCTTTTTTCGTGACTTAGCACGAATCTTCACCGTTACGTGTGGCCGTAGCATAAGTGAAATAGTAACAAGATGTATTGTGTGTGCGTGTGTAGGTGTGCGATGGGCGTGGGCTCGAAGGACTCGTCGGTGTCGGTGTACGTCTCTGAGCCGCGCCGGTGACCCTCGCTCTACACCCTCGCCTTCCCCCACGCCAGGGCCGCAGGTCAGTACTGTCTAACACTAACACCAACTCGTTTACACAACATCTCACCTTCTAGTACCTACCATTAAAACTATACACTACAATTGAACAAATCTAAGAAGTACCTTTTGAAGTTTCACTGTTTTCTATTAGATTAGCTTTATAGAGGCGTAATTCACACTATTTTTATTAGCTTTCCTGTAAAATAATTGAATTATGAAGCTATTTTTATTTTACATAACATAAATAATTTTCATACAAAAAATAAAATTCTAAATTTACTACGTTTAGAACTGTCAAGCGGTACTTCTTAGATTTGATGTACTATAAGAGTGGGTTACAAATATCCGACGGTGCCACAGCCTGCCACACATTAGGGACTGACTATAGGACTGCACTGACGTCACATATTTATTTAATACAAACAGCAGCATTGCAGCAGAGGTGCACACGCTTAGCGTGTGAGGCTTGAGAACAGTGCAGTGCTATTGTGCACACCTAGCGTGTGCCACCGTCTACTACAGCAAAAACACGCCACGCGCTTATTCGTACAAGATACGCTCCGAACAACGCTGTTACACTGCTAACTTCCTTAGAACAGAACTGAAAATTAGAAAAGCCTTAATACAACACACTTTTTGAATTCATAAAGGATAAAATACATAAAAATTGTCTATAATAGATATTTGATATAAGCCATATCAAGTATAATGTACACTATTGTACACCTTTATCTTCCTATGTTATTGCAGACACCAGCTAGACTGAAGCAGTCGAGTGTGTCACACGCAGGACGTGACGTGTACATACATCATACAACGCGTATCTACTGAACCGACACACACTCCGAACATTATATCTATCGCTAAACAATTTACAGACGTGCTATATTATATTATATACTTGTACAGGATGATACTCTTGTCTATATCGAATCTGTACCTCTATTATGAATTTTGTATAATCGCTCTGAAGTGTAGCGTCGTGGAATCCCTAGTGGCAACTATGTAACTGAAGGTATACAAGAAAAGCCTAGTAAGCCGTTATCTTGGCCTATAGGTGCAATTATAAAGAGAACTAAAAAAATGACAGTAAAAAATGAAAAAAGCACAACATGTTTATTTACGAATTACAATAAAAAGCCTTTAAATATTTTATGCAATGTACAATACTTTATTATTATTTTAATGAAAATTTACGAAACGAAACTCCGTTTCGGTAATTTTACCCGTGTTACTAAATGCGGCAAGATCGTAGGTGTCATTGCGTTGTGATAGAGAGAAATGTGTCGGTACTGTAGTTTGATTCAATAGAGATTGGTCAGAAGTAGCGAGCGACACTAGTTGGTGGAACACGTTAGTAAGCCCGTGGACAAGCTATACAGACTAGATAACAAAAAAAAACGAGAAGAGTTAAACTTCTGCCCCCGTATTCATAAACGTTTTATAAGTAAGCTCATTATACCTTGAATAGGTTTATAATTCGTTTACCTTTTTTGTGTCATCTTGACATTTATACTAGTAAGAAAGAGACAAAAGTCCATTTTAATTAAAGAGTCTTATAAGGTTTTTATAATTAAGACTGTTAGTTTATAGTGATTAAACAAAAATCATAATAAAGGCACTGAACATCCAATATTTGAATAATATATTTAGTTGTAATGTATCAGAGGTAATTGGTTGGATACTTATTTAGTGTATATAGATATAGCTAAGTGAGAGTGATATACAAGTAAAGCTTGGTTTACACTGTTTCACATACGCTTGCTATTATTATAGTTAAAAAATTACTGACAGAACAAAAAAAATGTGCTCATTTGATAATAAGGTAAAAAATGTGCTCTACCGTTAATATACTGCTGATTGTAAGCAGAAAACGCTAATTTTCATGAAAACTTTTCATATAATGCTATATGTGTATTACTTCGCAGGTCGTGGGTTCGATGCTCACCCAAGTCATTCATGTCTGTTTGTCTTGAGTCTGGGTGTAATTATACCTATATCTAAGAATGTATTTACAAAAGAAAAATAGTATGTATATTACCAGTTATCTGGTTTCGATAGTACAAGCTCTGCTTAGTTTGGGATCAGATGACCGTGTGTGTTAATGTCCCAGTATTTATTATTATTTGCAGGAAATAAGCACCATATTGAAAAACTTGTCTGTTTCAAACATACTTTATATGTAATAGCAAACAATATTAGTGCAGTCACTGTGAACCTAGCTTTGCTAGTCGTTTAAGCGCTCATCGTCGGAACACCTTAAATGCGTTGTCTACACTGCAGGGAGCGGGAGTGCAGTTCGATGCATAGTCGTAGCAAAATATTTGGTGCTAATTATACAGATATTGTTGTATATCGGTTTGTTTAGCTGCAGCTCGGGAACTGAGCGCCTGTGGGACAACAATTATGTGATCCCTGTAAAATATAACATTTTACCGTAATCATTATTATTATCATGTTTGATAAACTTATTTGTAATACAATGATTCAATTTACATTAGACAATTATGCATATATAAATGTTATACATTGTAATGTATTATTATTATTATTTCGTCCCACAGACTTTTAAATCTAAATTGTACATTTATATACACACAATTAATCTATATAAATAATAATGGGTAATATTAACATCATACTATTTGCACTTGTGCATCTAAAATGTATTCTATCTACCGATTGTTACCGAAGTTTCCCGATGTCTAAAACGTATTTAGTTTCACAGTATGTAAGTGAGGACAGTTAGCCAAATGCAACACACATTATTATATTATTGATATTATATTATATTTAATTATTCACAAATGTACGCTTTAAGTAGGTATGTGATTATTGTGGTACTTGCAGGCACCGCATGTACACTGCATACAGAATATTTTATACAAACCGCTAGATAATTATGTATTAACACATCTATGCAATTTTTTGTCGTAAATTTCTCAATGTACCTCAACTAATTAAGATAATCCGTCGCGTTGTGTTGTTTATATATATGAATTTGTAACAGAATGTGTGATTATCATGTCTAACGAAATGTCAGCAACTCTTCTATGATACCTACTAATTATTAACGGATGCGCTTTCTATAGTCTGCGTGCAGTAGAGATAAAAGCCAAGCTAACTCAGGAAATAAATAACCTGAAACCCTTAATTGGTTCTTGTCAATCGCGCCATCTCTGTTACAAGAGTAGTGCTCGAGATGACTAGCACTTGCGTGCGCGCATACTGTTAACAATATTACGAGTAGATTGATGGTTGTTACTACAGGTTAATAAGCATAAAAGTAGTACTAAGCAGACAGTCGGTGGTCGTGACGGTCGGTTTATGACTGTTATCGCCGTGTCATTATTTTCAGTTTTAGTTCTTCAGTGTTGTATAATTTATAATTTTCTAGACTATTACCTGTTTTGCTTTGCAATGTTACTGTTATAATATCCAACTAAAATTTTGACGAAGAGAAATTGAAATACTACCTATTATTGAATTTGACAATTGCAATTATAAATAATGATTTATTATAATATTATTTAATTTTGTCATTCATGAGGTTTATTTTACGAATAAATTTGCTCCAGTAATGTATTAATAACATGAAATGATAAAGCAATCATGTTTCCGTTAAGATGAATTATAGGTAAATTGCTATTAATTTGACCCACTCGATAGTTTGCAGGAGCGGCTCCGTCACCAATCATATTATGAAGGAATTCACCGCGTCACTTTCGTCAACTGCGTTCAACCAATCCTAAAGGAATATAGAAAGGGGATTAATTTAATGTGATTTATCTATAACAGCTGTATGCTTAGTACATGGCTGTCATTCTCTTAGTGGAATCACACGTTGAATAATATTATGCAGCTTACACAATGCGTAACTGTGTATTGTATTGTATGTTATTAGTTCCAAATGATTTTGTCTTGTGATTTACAGAAAGTTCCTAAGACTCAATAATTACTAGCTGCCATTTTTAAACATTATATAAGATTTTGTTCACTACGTAATAAGTTAATGATTTTGTGTTTGTAATTAAGATTGTATGAAACAAGTGATGGCATTCTTAGTAGAATATTGACTATTCTATTGAGTACATGTAATGTAGTTTATGTGTGAGGGTATTTTTATTTCAATAATATCTACCGCAATAGATTGTGAGTACCGGTAGCTATAGTTTACGTGATATAATGAGCATTTACTTGTAACGATGGATAGTAACTATCACAGATAACGTTATTACCTTCGTAGAACATTCACCTATGAAATGTGTGGCCATAGAGTTAGCAGTGCAGGGTCGACACATGTGGTAGCACCTGTACGACGTAGCTCGTCACTATGAACAAAGGACTAGTTGCTAATCGGTTGTTAAATAATGAACATTGCATTTTGTATGTAAAGTGATAAGTTTTTGCTTTTACGTATATGTAATTTTAATGTACATTTTACATAATAATATTGTTGTTGTTAAAATAAAACATGGTTAAAAAATATTTACAAATGGTTTTACTTAAGCTTATAATAATAATAATATTAAGCCTTTTTTATACTGAATTATTCCTGTTCTTAGTTAAAGTATGTCCCAAAGTTCAGTGTGTCTCTTGGCATAGGTCTCCTCTAACATCCTCCATTGGGATTTGTCACATGCTACCCTCCTCCAATGTTCTCTAGCTGTGAGTTTTATGTCGTCTTCCCATCTTGTTTGTTGGCAACCTCAACTTCTTTTACCATCCCAGTCAGTGACAACCTTGCACCACTTCTCCTATGGATAGCACATCATGTGGCCTGCCCATTTTCACTTTTGGTGATCTATGGCTATTATTATATTAAATCAACAACTTTGGTTCTATTCCTTATTATGCCACATCTCATCCTGTCTTGTAACCGTATTCCTATCATACTCTGCTCCATGGTTCTCTGGCAGTGTTTCAGCTTTTCTCTGTGGTGTTTGGTAAGTGCGCAGGTTTCACATCCATAAGTGATGATTGGGACTATACATGTGTTGAAGACTTTTCAAATGTTTGCATATTTAGTTCCTTAGATTTGAAAACTTCTTTCAAAGACCAATATTTTTTCCATCCATTTGCTATTCTTCGTTCAATTTCCTTAGTAGTTTGGTCTTTGTGGAATATTGTCTGTCCTAAGTAGATGTAGTCGGACACATTCTAGTGGTAGGTTGTCGATTTCTATAGTCACTGGTTTGGTGTGTAAGGATTTTGTTTTGTTTTTGTTCATGCATAGGCCAACTTTCATCATTTAGTGTTTCTATCATTTTTTTCAGGAGCGTCCGATTTTCCTCAAATAAGACTATATCGTCTGTGAATCTCAGATGGTTTAGTTTTACTTCAGATCAAATCAAAAGCAATTTTTGATTTTGCAACAAACAAATAAAGAGCCATATCAACTCCGTCTGCAATGGTGGGTTAGAGCCATCTTGAGAGTTCTACAGTGTTAACTGTATTTTTTTTGGGTAATGTATAATGAATTGACGGGCAAATAAGTCGGGCCGGTGGCGTGGTCGGTAAGATACTTGCTTTTCACGCCGCAGGTCGTGGGTTCGATTCCCACCCGAGACAAACATTAGTGATGAACATTTGTGTTTGTGTCGAGTCTGGGTGTAAATATCTATTATAAGTATATATTTACAAAAGAAAAGTATTATATGTATAGTATATACCAGTTATCTGGTTTCCATAACACAAGCTCTGCTTAGCTTGAGACCAGATGACCGTGTGTGTTGATGTCCCAGAATTAAAAAAAAAAAAATTAAAAAAATTGCTTCATAGATTCATTTCATGGTAAACAAACAGTTGAAGATAACGAACTAAGTAAAAATCATGATCATTTCAAAGGAATTATATTTTTGGTAACTATTCTACTTACAACTACATCTAGTAAACTATTATCAATACTCTTATTATCCACTTTATATTCAGACTGTATATCTTTCAGAGACGAATATGACTTCAATTCACTGATTGGACATATCTCTCCCTTTATTTCTGACAATATTCCTTCATTCTCATCAGTTTCATCTGCTACAATGAAACAAACCAGCATATTTGTGTCTTGTCCTATTCCAAATTTACTCAAACTCCTAGATATATTCCTGGTCATTGATAGATTGAATAAGATCTCCGCAAATACTGTTCTTGTCACCATAGAATTGTGTTTCTCTGCCACAACTGCCATGTTGGCAGCCACTGCCACTTGGAAGGGATCTGCAATTAGGCTTGGGTTGATAACCGCACAGTTCCAAGTCCCTTGCACTATATTGTTTCTTATCACTTCAACATTTTCAATGTTTTTAAACAAGTACATCTTCAATATTTTACCAGTGTCTGGGTCAAGTTTGACAGTATAACATTCTCTCAACATGGTTCTTTCCTACGGATAAAAAAGTACACTTTATAGTCTTAAGATTATGATAGCATCGAAGTCCGTATCCTGCCTGCACCGGTCTAGATCTGGCTACTATGATATTATCTACTACTACTGCGATAAAGTAATTTTTTTTTATCATCTACCAATTCGCACTTGGCAAGCATGTGTGGATTAAGGCCTAAACCCTCTCAACTATCTTACGAGTTGAGAAGACCCGTGCCCAGCAGTGGGACACTAAAAAAGGAAGTGAAAGTTAAATTTTTACCTGTTCAGACTGATTATGACTTCAAACAACCTAAAAGCACCTTCAACTTATAACCTAAACGTAGTGTTATATACTATACTCAATGCTTATAACTAGGTTTATTAATCCTGTTCCATTCGTATTAGTCAATTCCGAAATTAGTAGTAATGATTGAAAAGTTGTTATACCAAAATAAATATGAATCGTTATTTTTCTAGGTTATGTTGATGTTGTACTACTATGGTTGTTGTTGTTAATATTGTTCGCCAATAGGCAAAGGTTTTGACCATACAGCCTTGTCATATTTTTATTTTCTTCTTCTTCTTCTTCTTCTTTTAATGATGGCCTCTGCAGAAATTATTCCGCAATTTTGCCAGTGTCAAGTTTAAATAAGTATATAAGTTTTTAAAGATTAGTAGTAAAAAACTAAAAAACTGCGACGTTCTAAGACGCCATTTTTCACCCCTTCTTTTATTTTCTTTCCGGTATTAATCAAAATATATTTATGCCAAAGGCAATGTCTAATTTATCAAATCCAAAAGGCTAACGCCATGTCTGTTTTTTCCAAACTCTGTACTACTATGGATGGATGGTACTTAGTTTTTTTTTCTTTAATATGAAATGAAATGAAATGAAATGAAATGAAAATGAAATGAAAATATGCTTTATTTTTTTTGAGACGCGAGTCTACTTAAAAATAGTCCAATTTCTTTTCCTACCGTGCAGTGAATGACTGGCAACTACTGAGAAACACTGCCAAAAAACTCAGTAGGCTTTTATTCTTTTTTAAATGAAGTGCTTATATCTATTACATTTTGTTTGTTTATTGTGTTGAATATAGAAGGGAGGTCCGAGGCAGGCCAAAAGCACTTTGACCGGCCTATACCATGTTCATTCATTCAATCACTGATTTTCATTCCAATACGGGCCACGGGCGGCAATTGACAGGCTGGTGGCGTGGTCGGTAAGATACTTGTTTTTCACGCCGCAGGTCGTGGGTTCGATTCCCACCCGAGACAAATATTATTGATGAACATTTGTGTTTGTCTCGGTGTAAATATCTATTATGTATATTATGTATATACAAAAGAAAAGTATTTATTTATAGTATATACCAGTTATCTGGTTTCCATAACACAAGCTCTGCTTAGCTTGGGAGGATGACCGTTTGTGTTTATGAATATTTATTTATTACTAAGACTTTTTTTACATAATCTTAAAAGCCTAATTACATCAGGCAAAATAAACTATCTTATTTTAATAAAGTACTTATGTAATGCACCAGTGAATTCTAAACAGTCCAAGTTAGTCTAGTACTAAGTCTGTCTCTGGTTTTCCAACCATCTAACTTAAGAAACTACCTTATAAAGAGTAGGTTATTGCATTAATTTGAAAATCTGCTTAAATTACTCTGCAGCTGATTGAACGGTCTTGCGTGCTGTTTGGCAAGCAACTAGCAAGCGCGGTCGAAACCGTTCAATCGGTCTTATAGAAATAGGATCTATCTAATTAGACCAATCATAGATTTAGGTTTTGGGTAGGTATATCCTAGAGCTATAATCGGTCTAATTAGGTGGACTAACAGACTTGCGCTCTTAGTCCACTATGTTGTCTAAGTAAGGCTTTCTAAAATGTCTAAGTATCGCCTAGTGTAAAAAGTGCTTTATATTCATTCATTCATCTGTTGATTGCGCCGATTACTGCGCGTTGATTGGTTGGTTCATTTCATACTATGAACTTCATTCATAGATTTAGATACCTACCCAGGGTAGGGGTGTCCACTTAAAAAATATATCGATATTTATATTCGATGTAAAACATCGGATTCCAGCATCGATGTTTATCGATATATCGCTAGAAAACATCGATATTTTTCTACTATCGAATACTTTCCACAAAAGTTTAATATTACCTTTTTCCAGTGAAATGCGCAAAATTTGTGGTCTTTGATTTTGCAGGTGTGAATGTAGAATCAGATACCAGAGTAACATAGCTAAACTAATAGTGTAATGATAGTGATTTTCTATGAGAATCACTATCATTACATAGTTACTTAAATAGAATTGTAATACTAAGATAATGGTGAGATGACTGAGATGAGTTATACCTACATTTGCAAGTGAAATATAAACGACAAATTAATAGAAATATTTTATTACATATCACATAACTTCAAAACAGTAAAAGAAAACAAAAGACATATTTAGTACTAGCCTTAATCTAGGTATGTACCTGCAAAAACTTACTTTCACTTTACCTATTTAATTAAAACCAATGCTCTTTAGACAAACTTTGCAAAAATAAAAGTTTACTTAATCTTTTACCTTTCATTCTATTTTTGTTGATTAACTATTTGAGCAGCCTTAGAAAATAATCGTTCGGATGGAACAGAAGTCCCGACAATAGTTAAATATTTGAAGGCAATCTTATAAAGCTTAGGAAATTAACAATGATTTAATGCGTTACCGCCAAACAGCAAAAGTCGACGTAAAAACAATGAATGAGTCCAATGAGTGAATGAGAGTGAAAATAAATAGAATGAACCTATAGAATCCACAGATTATATAAATTTAGAGTGAATAATCAATCGATCTGTCAGGATGGAATGGATTAGGTAATTAAGCTGGTCACTCACAGATGTCACTACCTTATTGAACCATATATAAAATCCAAAATCCAAGTCATCAAGTAGTGTTAAAATTATTTAGTTTTTTAGTAGATTATACAAAAAGAAAATAAAAAAACAAATATTCGATGTTTCTATAAATATATCGATACATCGAATACAATAAATATTTGACAAAACATCGAATCAATCCGATATATCGTAAAGAAAACATCGAATAAATTCGATATATCGATGTTAAGTGAATATCCCTAACCCAGGGCAGCGTTCGGAACCGTACGATAATTATCGTACACATACGATAATTTTGTGCCTACGTACGATGTACGATAGCATATTATTATCGTACGCCGATTGTACGATAATTTCTATCATGATGCAAAATTTGAGAATTTATATTATTTCACTCATGCGCTGATAGTCTAAATCGCAGTAGCATGATTTTATTTTGTCCAATAAAATCTTGGGAAAACACCGGGAAATACAAGTTCTCTATTCCTATTGGTTCTTACGATCCGCTCTGCTAAGTTTCACCACTGCCGATACTATAAAGTAATTTTCTAGAGCAGCAAAATTTTGATTACACACTCGGAGTGATTGTTATCATTGGCAAGTAGGTATATTTATCAAATACATTTTTTCAGTGGCTGTATATTTTCTATAACTTACTAACCTATTAATTATTTTTTATCTGTGCAATGAAGAATGAGTAAGTCCTACATGCAAAGTAGATAGTACGAGCAGTCAACTCTGTACCACGTGTAAAACATTTGGGTTTCAGTGTTCTGTTGATTTGACAGCGGTGGTTTAAAAAAGATAAAAAATAAAGTACTTGCATGCATATCAATATTACAATTTATATGATTTATTTATCTATAATAGACATTATCCTAAAAAATACGATAATTTCGTTTATTTTCGATCCATGTACGATAATTTTACGCCCCTGGTACGATAGTCAGTCCTCTTCAAGTTGCTAACGCTGACCCAGGGTTAGTTGGTCGTCGATTATATTTTGACATTTAATTTGAATGGCATTTGATTTTGATGTGTTGTGTTGTGTTGTGTGTGTTGCTATGAAATGAAGGATTGATTGAAGGAACCCATCCTTATCACTAGTTATCTTATCACTTGGTAGCTTCTGACAAATAGGACTATATATTTGTACGAGATATCTAATTAAAACAACCCATCGTTAATAGTTTGTACTCTAAAAGTTACGTGAGCGTTGGTTTACAAAATGTTGTTTACAAGGTGGTCAAGGTGTACGCAGTTGAGTTCTACAATTATTAAGAACGCGTCAAAACGGTTGTTGTCTACCCAAACTCAGCAGCAAACCGAGAATTTAGGCCCTGTGGTGTTCCAAAAGCTAACGGGAACCGACAGGGGCATCGCACTTTACGGGCTGAACAGTCCAAAGGATCGCAATGCACTCGGGTTTGGCATGATTGAGGCAATGAGGGAAGTAAATAACCTGATCCGCGAGGACACCAAAATATCCGTGGTGATCTTGCACAGTTTGGTACCTGGGATATTTTGTGCTGGTGAGAAAATACATGACATACCTAGTCTATAATATTATACAGATTTAATAGGCACAAAGGTCAAACACTTAATTAATTTAAATATATTATTATTGTCTTAGTGACCAAAGTTGATATTTTTTGTACAGGAGCCAACCTAAAGGAGCGATTCCAAATGACAGATGAGGAGGTTGCTAAGTTTGTTAGAGGTTTGAGAGGTACTTTTATTGAGGTTGAGGACCTTCCTATGCCGACTATTGCAGCCATAGAGGGTGTAGCTGTGGGAGGGGGTCTGGAGCTGGCCCTGGCCTGTGATATCAGAATAGCAGCCGAGACTGCCAAATTGGGCCTTGTAGAGACAGGTAGAGGTCTCATCCCTGGGGCTGGAGGCACACAGAGACTGCCCAGAGCTGTCAACCTCAATATAGCTAAAGAGTTGATTTATACTTCTAGAATAGTGAGTGGGAAAGAAGCTAAAGAATTAGGTGATTATCAATTTAAATTAAAAATATTAATAATTTTGACTGATTCTTTTGTTTATTTATTGGTTGTTACTGTCAATACTTATTGTGATTTTTATTTCCAGGCGTTGTTAATCATGTGGTACCACAAAACAAAACTAATAATGCAGCTCTGGAGAAGGCTCTCTCGTTAGCTCGAGAGATCACCCCCAATGCACCAATAGCCCTGCGCTGCGCTAAGCAGGCCATCAATGAGGGTATCCAGCTCAGTATTAAAGATGGCTATGAGGTGGAACAGAAGTGCTATGAGATCAACATTCCAACCAAAGACAGACAGGAGGGTATGATATCGTTTATTGAGAAGAGGAAACCTGTGTATGAAGGACACTGATGCAGGTGCAGCTGACTGAGAGATTGTAATAACAAAAAATAACTGGATTACTAATGGAAACTATAATGTGAATTACACATTTATTGTATTGTATTTTTTTTTGGGTCTTAGCTGCTATTGTTATGTAGAACATATTTAAAAGAATCCAAAATGTTGCAATTAAATGAGCATAATTATGGATATTTAGCTCAAGGTGTGGGAATGTCTAAAAAAATAATGTGTAAATGAGATAAACTGCTGACCAAGTGATAGATCATAAGTACAACAAAATGTTATGTAGTGTTTTACAATATTTTCTTTATATGTATAAAATATTGTTGTTATATTTTTATAAGTATCTACATATTCAAAAGAAAATATTTTTATAATACATAAAATGTTTTTATTAAAATTGACAGGTTTTTAATTGCAATTTCATAAAATATTTCCCTTAGACTATTTATACATATAAATGCAACAGTAGTTAGTCTGCCTGAATTAGGTCTAGATGGCAAATACTTAAAAGGAACAAAATACTATTGAGCTTTATATGTCATAGCAACAGAAACCCTCTCCAATTGCTAGTTGCTAGAGTACCGTAAGCCTTGACCTCTAAGGTCTACTTTAGCAATTATATAAAATATTATGTAACTCTCATGTATTACACTTTTTATGTAACTTATGTTATCCGTAACCGTTATCAGTCACCCCAAATATTGTAAACATTGATACTGTTTTAAACATGTATTTTCTTTTAAATGTAAAAATCTATTTAATGTAACATATTTTACAAATATTATACAATGTTGAGGCACTTTTTAAGCTGCTCTTTGGTATCCTCTGGAGATGTGACTGCGTGTCCTATGGTCCTAGAGTCATTATAAATCTCATAGTCATTGCCACCAGGCAACGTCTTGTCTCCAAAGAAGTGTATAGCTTCAAATGGCTGGTCCACAATGTGATTGAGACAGAATGTCTTATCCCAGCCCTCTGGGAACACATCAACACTGATCTGTCCTCCGAGAGCAAACTTCAATCCTTTATCACCAAACTCATTTTGTAGTGCATCTACAAACTTTTGTCTGATCTTGTGTACAGAGTCATACTTCACAAACTCATCACGTTCTGCTTGGCTACAACTGCGACCAACTGGGCATATATTGATCATGCTGGTTCTAAATTCCACAAAATTGCCTCTCTTTGCCGGCAGTTCCAATTTGGACATGTAACCCAATGCAAAGTTGATGACCTTCTGCAATAGAGACTCACCAAACTGGCTGAGAATACTTTTTGAACTGACTAGTTTACCTTCTTTATAGTGCATTACTCCATTCTCACAAAATACATAATCTAATTGGTTTATTACTTCAGATCCATCCATTTGTTCAGCTATTTTATCAACATCAGAGCCACTCACGAGCCCCACCGTCACTCGCGGGAGCACTTGGTCCAGTAAAAAGGCCTTTAATTCTTGAGAGATGACTTGACGTGGCTTAGTGAGAGTACCGTCCACATCGAATAAATAAAGAATATTCTTGCGGTTTGCCATCTTCGTGATGTCGTAAATTATTTTTAATTTGAATTTTGGAGGCAAAGTGTAGAAGGTCGATAAGTGGGCCACCGGTAGTGGGCGCAGGCTGCGGGCAGGTCAGGCGGCGCGCGACTGACACGTCAGGACGTCTTGTCACAACGGTGCGACATGGCCGGCGCGGCGAGCTCTGTTTACGCGCTACTACTGTGTTTGTTTGTTACCGAAACATTATCTGATAAGTCGCGCAATGTACTCATGATAGTAGGTAAGTCCCAGTTGACCAAATACTAAGCGAAAAGGCGAAATATATCGACCAATTACAGATTGACAGCTAATTTACAAATATCCCTAGTTCAAAAGTATTACTTAAATAATGCTGTCAGTGATTTTGGTTTTACCTTATTAAATTAAATTATTTTATTGATATATCTAATCACATTTTAGGAAATTTTACGCTTTCATAGTTTATTTTTTTGCTTCAGTCCCCGTCCCCCACCCTTCTCCTTCCTATTCCTGGTCGGTCTGTGACGTCTGTGTCGTTTTTTTTTTTTTTTTTTTTTTTTTTTTTTTTTTTTTTTAATGGCTCGGTTGTAGACCATTTGCCAATAACAAAGTTAGGGAAACTTATAAAACATTAAAACAATTTAATTTAGAGCGGATGGAAAAACCAGGATAGGATTTGGGAAGGATTAAATTTTTATGTTGGTGTTTAAGTTTATAAAATCAGCTAGAATAGAATATATACGAGGGTTATTATAAGATAGAAGTAACTGGATAGATGTAGGTAAAGGGACAGGAATAGATATCAAATTGTTAAAAAATGAATGGGAATCATAGAGGGGGCAGGAAAAAAATATGTGATTTATATCAGCTACACCGATGCCACATTCGCATTCATCAGATTGTAAAATTTTGAGACGGGCAAGATGCGCCGGTGTGCTGTTGTGGCCCAAACGCATGCGTATAAGTGAGGAAGTTGTACGTTTGTTATAAATTTGTTTGAAAAACCACGGTTTGCTCGGGATAGAAGGCTGGACTATTTTGTAATATTTGCCCTTTACCGTAGAACTCTCCGCCCAGAGGCTATTCCAAGAATCTTGAAGATAGTCTGTAGGTAAAGAGCCAAGGTCATGGCAAAAGTTTTTATATGGAAACATATCACCATCGACGACAGCCTCATTGGCCAGTTTATCTGCTCTACAGTTACCAGAGATGTTACAGTGACCAGGTATCCACGCAAAACAAACAGAGTAACCCGAGATGTTGCACATGTTTAAAAGCTGACGTAACTTAATGATAATGGGGAAAACGGTTTTCAACTTAAAAGGAAACTTCGATAACGTTTGTAGCGCACTCATAGAATCGGAAAATATTATGGTTTTCTTTAACTGTAATAAAAGGACTAATTCTACGGCCTTGAGGAGGCCATAGCATTCACCGGTAAAAACAGAGGTCTCGGGAGGGAATTTCACCTTTTGAACTATTTTAGATTGATGGTGGAATATCCCAACACCTACGTTACCTGAAGAAGAGTTTTTAGAGGCATCCGTGTAAATGTATTGGTAATCTTTCCAATCATTATTTAAGATGATGTTAAATCTTTCATTAGCCATGGAGGTGTCTTTATCTATGCCGAAGTTATATGTTATATCAATAGATCTTACTAGAGATTCTAGGTCGCTGGAAAAGAGAGGGTGTGTAGGAGATCGATGCGTGGGGGCTTGTAAGGACATAAACTTACGAAAACTGACAACAGTGCATGGAAGTGGTTTATGAGACCAGGAATTACATGTTTCAATAACAGTAGACAGAGCCTTAAGTTTATCATATAAGGGATGGTTAGAAAATTGAAAAGCTCTAAACAAGAATTTATCACATAGATACTGACGGCGAAGGAACATAGGAGGATCGACACATTCTATTTGTAGAGCATTGATAGGACTTGACTTCATAGCCCCAGATACTATTCTGAGAGCCTTAGCCTGAATGCGGTCAATTTTAGAAAAAGCAGCCATATTGCCAGGGGCCAATAAAAATGTACCGTAGTCTAAGACACTACGTATGAGCGCGTTATAAATAAGTTTTAAAGTATAAGGGTGTGCACCCCACCATACCCCTGCTAGGCATCTAATAATGTTTAGAAGGCGTTCGCATTTCGAATTTAAATAGTCACAGTGTGGAACACCTAAAAGTTTGGAATCTAACATTACTCCTAAGAATTTAACATGGCTCTTTAATGGGATTGGTTGGCTATTATAATATACGAGAACAGGAGGGGGAAGACGTTTTCTGGAAAACAGCATAACGGAGCTCTTGGATGAAGAAAGTTCAAGACCGTTATAATCTAACCAAGTTTTCAAACTATTGAGTGCCGAGGACAGAGAACTACAAGCGGACTCGATTGATTGGTGAGAACAGTATATAAGTAAATCATCAGCGTATTGTAAAACACTAACAGGGCCATTTAAAGAGGATTCTAGATCATAAGCGTAAATGTTGTATAATATTGGACTTAACACTGAGCCTTGTGGTAAACCTTTCCACACAATGCGTGTTAAACTACGCCTTGTGTGGAAAAAGTCTTCTGAAGAGTCGGCGTTCGGAGTTTGCAGATGTATGTATCTACTGGACAAAATATTAATAATAAAGTTAGACAGGATTACAGGGATATTAAGAGCATTTAATTTTTGATATAGAATACTTAATACTACATTATCATACGCAGAAGTTATATCTAAGAAAGCAGCCACGACTGATTTTTTAGATAAGAATGCTAACCTAATATCAGTTGTTAATATGCTGACACTGTCCAAAGTGCTTTTACCCCGGCGAAAGCCATATTGAGAAGGACTTAACAGCTGGTTACTCTCAATATACCACTCCAACCGGTTTTTAATTAGGTGTTCAACGATTTTGGTGACAACGGGAGATAAAACAATTGGCCTATAGGAAGAAACATCTGATGGGTCTTTACCAGGTTTTAAAATCGGTATGACTTCTTGTACTCTCCAAGAAGAAGGTACATTACCAGTAATCATGATGTTATTGATGACATCTAGGAGGTAAGAAAGGAAACTGTCACTAAGATGAGAAAAAAAAGAATAGGGAATTCCGTCTTCTCCAGGAGTGGATTCTTTACTAAAGTTATTAACTATGGCTTTGAGTTCTGAAAGGGTAAATAAACTACTAATGAAACCTAGTGTATCTTCAGTATTTACCGGTGGTCCTATTAATAAAGGGATTTGCTCAGCCACTGAGGGAGGAGAAAGTTTATCCAAAAATGAATCAGCTAGAGGTAATGGAAGCGTTGCAGAGCATGTTTCTTTAAACGCAGATCTAAATCTCCTGATGTTCTGCCAAACAGCAGACGGCCTAGTTTGGGGGGATAAGGATAAACAGAAAGCTCTCCAACTTTCTTGTTTCTTTTTCCTAAATAGCTTTCTAGTTTCTCGGATGGAGTTACAAAGAATCTCAAAGTTTTCGTTTGAAGCAAACTCCCTATACCTTAGTTCGGCCAGCTTGCGGTCCCTGATAGCTTGAGTGCAATCATTATCCCACCAGGGAGGGGATGGAATATAATTATGATGGCTAGACTTTTTCGGGAATGTTGCATCCGCGACCTCTATAATGACATTTGCCATGGCAATGGCAGATTCATGTTCGGAGCCCTGAGTGACATTGGGAAGTTGTGACAGCTTGTCATCTAAACGTTGTTTGAACAAATGCCAATTAGCGTTATCTAGTTTGTATTTAAAACGGGATTTACGTTTGGGTTGAGTTTCAACCGCAAAAGCAAAATCTAAAAGTAAAGGATAGTGGTCGCTTCCATATGTATAAGGGAGGGATCTCCAAGTAATCAAAGATGCAAGATCCGAAGTGCAGATTGATAGGTCTGGTGCACTGAGCCCCTCCGTTGGGGCTGAACGCCTTGTTGGGGAGCCCGAGTTTAAAATACATAAATTATGGGAGTCAACTATGTCTAAAATTAAATTGCCATAACTATTTGAAACAGAGCTTCCCCAAGTTTGATGATGACAGTTGAAGTCTCCTATTAATATAAATGGTCTTGGAAGAGCCGTTATGATTGTGTCTATTTCAGATAATATGTCATTAGTTGGACGGGGAATATAAATAGAAACAAAGCATATGTTCTTAACAGTAACTGCAATAATAGAGTAATCATTGTTGTGAGGTGGGATACTAAAGTGAGAAAATAATACTGGGTGGCGGATTAGCAATGCTACCCCACCATAACCATCAGAGCGGTCTTCTCTGACACATGCATAACCTGGAATCCTGAATATGGACTCAGGTTTTAACCATGTTTCTTGGACTGCTATGATAAATGGTTTGTATTTATTGATTATATGGATTAAATCAGATTTTTTTGATATAAGACTACGACAATTCCACTGAATTATTGCGGACTGATCCATTATTGTTTTTAATAAAAGAAGAAAATGCTTCAAGTAGTGGGGCAGCGTTTGACGGTAAAACTTGAAATTGGGAAAGCAAAGTAATTAAGGAGGAAAGGAAATCATTGATGTTAATTTCTGTATCATTTTCTTTACTTTTATTTGTAATGGCACACCCATTAGATGGCTCAGGCATCGAATATTCGCTGATTATTTTTCTATGAGCGTCCTTGTCATATCCCTTTCTAGGGCTAGGAGGAGGACGAGGTTTACTAAAAGTGGTTTTTTTATAGCTAAATGAAGTGTTTTTTACAGGTGATATCAAATTAACAGGTGGGGCTGTGGGTTGCGAATATGCAGGGGAAGATGAAAATGAAGTAGCAAGAACAGCATCTGCATATGAGACCCTAGAAATGGGAGGGTGTAATTTTGAAGCCTCTAGATAAGAAATACATGATTTTGCCATAACTTCTTTTATATTTCTTTGCCGAACATACTCAGGGCATTTCTTGTCTATAGCAAGATGTGCACCGTTGCAGAGGCAACATTGCACATCATCCTCATCAGCTGAACAGCCATGGCCAGAATGGCCTTGTCCACATCGAAAACATCTTGGAACTGAACGACATTGAGCCTTAACGTGTCCATAACGGCAACAATTATAACACTGAACTGTTGGATAAATGTATAATTCTACAGGCAATGAGTTATAACATACAAAAATTCTTTTTGGCAAAACCTGACCATCAAAGGATAAAACTACAGTTTCTGTTGCTTTAAAAGATGTAACACCATCAACTACTACCTTTTTATTTAGTCGTCTCACTTTGATAATGGGGCCGCAGCCTGTAGGAATATTAGTGTTTTCTTTTATTTCTTCTTCAGACCAATCCGAAGGGATCCCTCTAACTATACCTATTCTCGTAATGATAAAAGAAGGGATAAATGCTTTTAGGTTGCTGGTTAGTAAATCAGTGTTACTGAGGAAAATGTTGGCGTCATTTAACTGATTGAAGGAAATAGATAGGCGATTTCTGCCAATGCGTTTTAGACTACCATTAATAACATTTTTTATGTTGTGTTTTTTTAAAAATCGACCAAATGTAACAGGGTGTAATGTGGTACCATCATTTTGAGACTGTGTTTCTTTTACAATATGTACAACATATGGGGCAGAATCACTGTTGGTAAACAAAGACCTTACTGGTGGCTGTTGGGGAAGAACTACTGGGGGCTGAACAGGCTTTTCCACGTCGGAACCATAACCGCAATATCCGTCGATCTTTTTACCATCTTTATTGCGTTTTGTATGTTTTTTGTTGCACGTCCTGCAAATACGTTTCGCCGCAATTCGTTTTCTTTTGTCGCCTCTTAATGACACGGATGAAGCATCTGTGTCCATGCTAGTTTCAGCATTATAATCTATAGTAACATTGTGGGCAATGTCGGGTATTGTACCCCCGGGATCCCCGGGGGGATCCATGGTAATAAAAAACTATATACTAAAACTTACCAAGCTCTTCTGGCACTAATTTATAAATATACTTATATTTACATAAAAATGTACAAAATTATATTACATACATACAATTACATATAAAGAGTTTAATTTTAAACCTTATCCTGGGTAAAAAGTTACTTAAAATAATTTTTTAACTGAAACACTAAAAAACCGCGTCAGCCAATTTTTAGGTTTCCCGCGCTTCCAATCGTCTGTGTCGTTGTCAAACGTGTCAAAATAAAGCTACAGATAATGTATAGAGAGCACAGACTGATTGGGAAGGACTGAAGAGATCCCTCCCAAAACGTTCACATGGATTAATTTCGGCCCGCATCAGAGTTCGTTGCACGATTCAATGTTGGTGTACCTTTTCAAAATAACCCTTTTTTAGCATCCTGTCCAAGGACCTCTACTGACGGCTTTACGTGCTGGCCAAGTGCTGGTTAGATAACACAAAGGCTTGAATGGTTCTTTGATATGCCGGTTTCCTAACGATGTTTTTCTTTGCATAAATTGAACAGCGGCGATGAAATAACACAAACCACTCCCGAGTCGCAACGCGTAACAGAGTCCGATGGACACAACGCCGCCGCCGCGGCTCACCCTCCGCTGCTGGCGAGCATATTAAAAAATTTATTGCTAGGCGTCTTAATATGCCCGTTTGGCCCTAGGGTAAATAAGCCCCTGGTTGCATCACATATATTACATTCACAGCGGACGATGGTGGGTTCGAGTTGGGTGCCTACTTAAACAAGATATGCCAAACCCCAAACATCGACGCACTGGCGCAGCGCAGTCTGCTGTTCAACAATGCGTTTACTTCCGTTAGCAGCTGCTCTCCAAGGTTCTATGCACTTTAATAATATTGTTAGGTACTGGTCCAAAGTTTCCATTGTTTCGTTGGTCTAAAAATTACTTTCTGATATGAATCAGCCGCGCCGCTATCCTGACGGGCACGCCGAGCCACCAGAACGGCATGTACGGTCTGCACCACGGCATACACCACTTCAGCTCGTTTGATAACGTCACCAGCTTGCCTAATCTCCTACGACAACACGGAGTTTACACTGGTATGTCAATGAAACAGTTTTTTATGCTAATGTTAGGCATATTATTTTTTTTTGTATTTCAAATTATAGACAAGTTTTGCCACCCCTATTTAACTATTTAAATTTTTTTGCCAACAAAATTCGATACAGTTCAAAGTACAAGAGAAGAGTAAGACAAACGGTAAATCGCCTTCTCAAATGTTGTTTTTAAAAGTTCTATCCAAAGATATCCCATACATAGGAATAAGTGAGAAATTAAGATATAGGTAGGTACTTAATCGAAGCGAAGTCCATGCAGACTAAAAAAAATCTGGAACATAATTGCCGCCCTCTCAAATCTGGCTGGGCCTAAGATCCAGCCTCCTCAGCCTATTGGTGAATCCGACACTGGTCAACTATCAATGACTCTAATACACACTATCACTAGATGTAGTTAGGCACGGTCTACGTGTCTCGTGTGCAGGTATACAAGAAGAAATAATTACAGGTATCATTGGCAAGAAGCACGTGGGCCCGAAACACGTGTACGAATTCGATTACGAGCAGTCGGAGGAGAACAACCACATCAACCAGGTTGGACGCAACATCACAAATATAAAGCTACTGGCGCGACAGTTCCTCGATAAAGCACACGCTGAGAACAAGTGAGATTATCTCAATAAACGCCAGTAGTCTGTCATTATTTCTTTCAGTTTCATACTACATGATTCAATATATTTTCAGACCATTCTTCCTGTACGTGGGTTTCCACGATCCTCACCGGTGCGGACAGGAGGCCGATAAGTACGGTCCGTTTTGCGAGCGGTTCGGTTCCGGCGAGCCTGGCATGGGATTCATTCCAGACTGGAAGCCTTGGTACTACCAGTGGGATCAGGTGCAACTGCCATATTTTGTTCAGGTAAACAAAATACTTAATATAATAGAAACGTATTATTTTGATGATACTCGTAGTTTTCAATTAATAAGATAACTTGTTGTAGGATACAGAGGCAGCTCGGCGAGACATCGCTGCCCAGTATACTACCATGTCTAGGCTCGACCAAGGTAACTAGTACTAAAATCCGATGATACTCGCAACACATTGGGATTGCTTTTAAGATAATGATGGGCCATCTGCTAATATTCTAGGTATAGGTCTACTGCTTCGAGAGCTGAACGACGCTGGGCACCTGGACGACACGCTGATTGTGTACACATCGGACAACGGTATCCCGTTCCCGTCGGGGCGCACCAACATGTACGAGCCGGGGCTGCGCGTGCCGCTGCTCATGTCCTCGCCCGAGGGCTCCGCGCGCCGCGACCAGACCTCCGGCGCGCTCGTCAGCTTGCTGGACTTGTACCCCACCGTACTCGACTGGTTCCACCTGGCCTGGCAGAAGGACACCAATGAGATAGAAACGCCAGATATGCCTAAGAGCTTGTTGCCCATACTAGAAAAAGGTTTGATAAATACACCTACCTTTTCTACTCACAAAGAAACCAAATTTTTTATATTATAGATTTCTTCCAGAGTAAATATTTTGTTTTCTGTACATAGAACCGCCGCACTCTGAAGACGAGGCGGTGTTCGCATCACAGACACACCACGAGGTGACGATGTATTACCCGATGCGAGCGGTGCGCACGCGCCGGTACAAGCTAATACACAACCTTAACTACGGCATGCCCTTCCCCATAGATCAGGACTTCTACGTCTCACCCACCTTCCAGGTAATATTACCACATGCGTATGATAACAGAAAGTTAGAATTTAGGATTAACTACTACCTACGATTTGTGAAGGTGATCCCTAACACACAGTTCGAACTCGTGTTTTTTTTTCACACTTTACCGTATATCAGGCTGAATCTTAAAGACCGTTGTTCGGCTTCGGCGCGTATACGTGACTTTAACAGTGCAACAAAACTATTTGTAATGATTAAAAAGTAGGTAGCTAAGTATATTCCTATGTCAATACATAGGAATATACCTAGCTACCTACTTAAACTTACTTTTATATTGGTAAACAATGTTGGTTTGTCTGTTTGGTAGGATATATTGAACCGCACGCGCAGCAAGCAGCCGCTCCCGTGGTACAAGACTCTGAAGCAGTACTACTACCGGCCACAGTGGGAGCTGTACGACCTGCGCAGTGACCCTGCTGAGACCAAGAACTTGCACGGTTTGTTACCAACTTACATATTAAGCTAAGTTAGCTTAGGTTAAATGTCGCCATATCGAATAATTGGCCAAAGAAAATTTCTGCGAAGACCATAGTGTTTTCAGAAGCTGCGAAAGGTCCAATACTGCCATCCCTTTCTTCATTGTAGGTATTTATTGGACGACCTTTTTTCCTTTTTCCACTACATATCTATAGGAAAAACAATAATTTCTCTAAATGGTTTGCCACATAACTCTGTTCCAACTACATATTGAACGAGATGTTGATGGTATGTGGTACAGGCAAGCCGGTGCTAGAGGAGGTGGAGGCTGCGCTGGTGTCCCGGCTGTCGACGTGGCAGCGTCAGTCCGGGGACCCGTGGCTGTGCGCGCCCGCTGCTGTGCGCGTGCGCGAGGGAGCACAGGACGACCCCGTTTGTCGCAGCCTCGACAACGGACTGCTGCTCTACTACACAAGATAGGACTTCAGGGTTAGGTGTCTCCTGACTGCAGGATACGGCCACTTCCACTCGTCGCGTGTATGTATTATTTTTGAAAATCTATGCAAATTCATAGTTTGCTCCATCGCCCAGGCGTTGAGACAGAAAATGAATACATAATTGTGTCTCAGATAAATATCTTATTCTTTAAACTCTTTTCTGATCAAAAGTTTATACTTATTATAGGTAAAGGTGAGGTTAAGGAATGTAATAAAATTATTAATATTTGTAAAAAGTATCATAAATATTACTTTGGTCTAGTATTTCGATAACTAAATAACTTTTTAATGTGACCATTCAGTAGTAACCAGTGTGGCAACTGAGAAAATAAACTTGAACTTTAACAAACATGTATTTTCTGTTTTGACTTTTACCCGTCAGCCGCCGTATCAGCTGTGCGCTCGTCACTGACCCCTAATTTTACGCCGCGCGCTTTTATCGATATTGTCACGAATATGTCATCCATAATTTTCTAATTTAATCGAATAAAAATAAATAAACAACTTATTGAACAATAAATGAAAATATGTTGTTAGTACCACCAAAAAAAATTGCGCAATTGTTAAATAGTTGTCATGTTTATCTGCCAACACCTTATATAATAAACTCTCTCAACTCGGAAGAGACCGGTGGGGTACTAAAAAAAAGATTTAAAGTGAAAACTCATAACACAAGGATAACTACTACTACTACCTACTACCGGCCGACCTCTTGCCAAAATAACATAAAATTGTAGATTGTAAAATGATCTAATTTTTTTGTTAGTTTAGCCTTACAATGTTATATTGTTCATAAATTAACCAATAAATATCTTTAAAAAAATAATTTGTTTCAATTTGTTATTGATCTCTTTTATACCAACATCAAAGTGATTTTAAGGCCTCTGCCTCGAATCTTGCGGACTGCGGGGCGGCGGCGGCGGCGTCGGAGCGGCAGGACCAAATACGTAAAATCAAATGTGTTAGTGTGCAAAAAAAAAATGGACCGACCCTCGAAAACAGCGGCGCGGGAGCGGGCAAATGTATGATGAGTATACCTTGTTTTTCCTTAGGATGCATATTATAACAACAAATATGGCCGCCTCGTAACCAGAGACTATATTCTTAGGGTAGGGCCACCATGATTGAATACATTGAATGATTTGTTAAAAGAGTGACTGAATAGATTTCTAATCATTCATTATTCGGAACCAAGAAGCTTTACATTTAATAAAACACTGGAATACAATAATACAGTCGTATCTCAAATAAATTGTTGAAAACAGGAAATATTATAAATGTTTAAAAAATATGAAAATATTAAAAAAAAACGTTTCAACGACTTCTTTGATATTTTTCTCTTTTTCTGGCCAGTTACCAAAATTAAGATGAGGGGTCAAACAAGCTATTTTGTTAATTTTTTATTAATCAATAATCTGATAGTGAATCTGAGTAGGTTAATGCGGATGCGGGATGAACTCTGTGTTAGTTAGGGAGGGAGGAGTCATGCGGTTATAAAAAATGAAAACGCATGCGCATCGAAGTTATTTGTTGCCGCAGAAGTATCGTCTGCGGGCCGCACTTTAACGACCGCTGCTCTAGATGAATACCGATAAATTGACTACAACCTTACCATGTATTAAACTGTTAAGGACAAAATCTTTTAAAATAGGCAGAGCTGTTTTTTTTTTAAACTTCTGAGTAACTTTTAAATCTAGGCACATAGATACATAAATTATCCATTTTGGTGTAAACGTTCTCAAGTAATGACGTGACCAAGGGAAGCACAGATTGATTTTATTTAAATGATCGTTTAGAACATTTGAATGATTGACGATACGATACAACTAATTATATTTATTATGCACTCAATTTCATACAGCATCAGTTACATGGTTAAAAAACAAAATTTTCATATTTAAAGAAAACAGTAATAAAATAATTTAGGACAATACATTAAAGTACGATCTAAACATCACATTTTCATTTGACTGGATATCATTCACTCAGTTCTTCCTAAATCTATGGTTATCGAATCCATAAAAATCTATGTCCACACTCTAATTTAAAAAGTATAAAAATGTCAAACAGCCCGTGTCCTTGCATAACCTGTGGTCATGAATTTTGGAATGTGTTCAGAATTTTATCAATAATTCGTATTTAACTGGTTGTTTTAAAACATTTTTCACTTAATTTCATAGTTAAAGTGTTTACTCAATGGATTAAGACATTTATAAGTCGATACATAGTGTGGTTCATTGATAAAATCGTGATATTCTAAAGTGACACGAAAACTGAAGCTTTGTTTACCTTTTTGGCACGGTAAGGAAAAACAAAGAATACATTACATGTTGTTAAGTGTTTCAAGCGTAGGGTGCTTGATATATAAAATGTAACAATTATTCTACTTGCAACTATCTATGTGCGGAGAGTTATGAAAACATAGTAAAATGTTAAAAAATATAGTAAAATGCACCCCACGTTTTTTACTCTGAATTGAATTATTCTCCTAATAATTAAAATTTTGTTATAATTTTATTTAGAAGTAATTAGTTATGATGAAATGAAAAAATGAAAAAAATGAAAAAATGTTTATTGTACTTAAAATTACATAGTTTATAAGTTAGTGGTTGGAGCCTCCCTTTAGGCATAATTATATTGCCTGTGTTGGGAGACTCCGCTCTTTTGTGAGACGTACAATTTTTATTAGTATGACGGCATGCAAATTGTTAGTGTAAGCAAGCGCGCGTGCGCGTGCGTGGGTGTTCCAGTGTGTTGGAGTGTGTTCGAGTGTGCGTGAGTGTACGTGTGCGTGTGTGCTTGTGCATGTGTGTGTGTGTGTGTGTGTGTGTGTGTGTGTGTGTGTGTGTGTGTGTGTGTGTGTGTGTGTGTGTGTGTGTGTGTGTGTGTGTGTGTGTGTGCGTGTGTGTGTGCGCGTGTGCGTGTGTACGTGTGTGTGTGTGTGTGTGTGTGTGTGTGTGTGTGTGTGCGCGTGCGTGTGTGTGTGCGCGTGTGCGTGTGTACGTGTGTGTGTGTGTGTGTGTGTGTGTGTGTGTGTGTGTGTGTGTGTGTGTGTGTGTGTGTGTGTGTGTGAGTGTGTGTGTGTGTGTGGTGTATGAGTTTATTTTATTCTAATAGGGCCTCTATCTGTTCGTAGGTTTGAGTTTTCAACCACTCTGTGACAAGTTTTTTAAATTGTTGTTGTAATTTATTATGGACGTAGGTATTCTTGTTAACTTTATTGTATAATTCTGGGCCGCGTATTTGGTACTGTTTCTTAGCAAACTTAGTTTTGCATTTGGGAACTACTGCTATTCTATCTTTCCGTCTTTTAAGACTGGGAAGGTATGGCAAGGTCTTGTGTTGTTTAAGAATTATTTTCATTATGTACAATTTCCTTACTGATAATAAATTACTTAATAGATATAAACTATGTGTTGAGTATCTAATGGGTTTAAAATACATTATTTTTATAAGGCCTCGTTGTGCCCGCTCGACGCCTAAGAATTTAGTCTTGGCAGCCCCCCCCCAAACAGGAATGCAATACATTAAGACGGATTGAACCAAAGCTACATATATTTCATTTAGAAGATTTCTGGAAGTATCTGAGTTGGTACTCGGTACAATATACCTCAAGGTCTTGAAGATCCAGCTAAGTTTTCTTATTCTATTGGTTACCTGCTCAAGGTGAGGATACCAAGATAGTCTTTGGTCTAAAATGATGCCAAGGTATTTTGTTTGCGTCACATGAGTGAGGGTCGGGCAAGAGCAGTTATTTGAGTCACTACAGGTATGAACTCTTACCTTAAGATCTGACGTCGGTTGTGAGCGGGTGGAGATACTAAAGCACATGTAATTCGTTTTAGTGGTGTTAAGTGTAAGCAGATTATTGTTTAGCCATCTAGCTACTAGGGTCATTCCAATCTCAGCACTTCGTGCCGTATCAAGCCAGGTAGTGTCATTAAAGACGATAGCGGTGTCATCGGCATAGGAGAAAACTGTAGCATTATTAATTTTGAGATTACAGAGTTCATTGATGTAGAGTAAAAAATGATTGTTCGATCTTCTACGACTGAAATATATACTCTTTGTAATTAAAAATTCTTTTTTACTTTTTAGTTCGATTAGCTATAAAAGCGTGGTTTTTTAGTTTTTTTAACTATTTTTTTTGCTACCACTTAATGTTTAAAGATGACTAAGTATCGACGACGCTCGAGTAATTACACATTATTACCCTACTAATAATAGCTATTCTGTGTGGTCAAATGTCAATGTCATTCTTCCGTCAATTAGACTGGTATGTGAATGAATACGAATGGATAATTGGATATGGATGAAAGCTAGGTTCTCTTAGTAGTCTGTGGGAGGAAATGAAAATTGGAATCTATTCGATTTGTAGTAGTTAGGTTATGTATTTATTTTGTAATCATATTAGCTAATTTAATAAACATATAAATTCTATTTATTTGGTAAGTTACTGTGATTTCTACGGTTGTGAATGATTGTTATACATATTATACTTATTGTACGCTTAAAAATGTTATAAAGATATTGTCACTCTTCGTTGTATCAGTCTGATCAATTCGTTAAAAATATTTAATTTTTAGATAAACCATGGCCACAAACTATACAACATACTCGCAACTAGTAAAAGCATCGACAAACTATGCGCGTAGAATGCAGAGGCTATCCAACAGAATCTTTGGCGAAGTTGCGATACCAACTAACTCCAAGTCAATGAAAGTGGTGAAGATATTCTCAGCGCGGCCGCTGCACACCAACGAGGAAATCATCCACTACTACCCGCGGCACGTGGAGACGCACGCACTCATGCTCAAGCTGCGTGAATACGGTCTGTTCCGCGATGAGCACCAGGATTTCAAGGATGAGATGAAGCGACTCCGCGAACTGCGCGGCAAGGTCAAGGTGTGGCGGCGGAAGCTCGACCAGAAGACAGAATAACTTAGGAGATAGCTAATATGATTATTAACACTTGGGCAGAATTGCATAAAGCATCAGCCTAATTATTATTATGAAAGAATTACCACTGGTTTAACAGCCACCCTCTATCATAGAGGCAAGTGGAATAAGTGTTACTGAAATAAATATTAGTTTGGTGTAACATAAATGATGTAATTCTCCTTGATTGTTATGAACCAGAACTAAACATAGATTAGTAATAGTAATGTAAATAAAACATAACAATAAATTAGCCTAATGTATTGCATAAAATTAACATTCAATTGTTTTCTTTTTAGTTATCAAACTCTTGAACTCTTCTTCGTTGTGGCCGGTGTAGAATATGATGTAGATGTAGAACATAAGAAACACAACCATGGGCATCACAAACGTGTACAGACACAGCAACACTGGGTGGATGGTGTCACTGTTCATTATGTACTGGTTGTCATTGTTGTAAAGGTACATGTTGAATTTTATCCAATTTAACATCCTGTAAGCATTTACTTATTAAGTACCTACATAGGAAGATCAATCAAAAAATAATTTGGGAGCAGTGGTGTAAATAGCCTTTTTTTACGCCCTAAGTGAGTTTCTATAACTGTGTTTCTATAGGGGTGCATGATCTGACTATTCATGCACCCCTAATCTACGCCCTGTGCCTGAGCACCAGTGGCCCTATTTGAGAGTGCTTATAATGGGTAATATCATCACACCTTTTTACTATGGGGGTAGGTAAAGATTATAAATCTCCACCTATGTACTATGATTAATCATCATGGCTTGGCTTTTCCTACAGTGTGTTCAATGTCAGCTAAGTAGGGTCAGGGACCTCTGCTGACTACGGAAGTGGTTTATATTCCACTCCCTAACTGAAGAATGAATATAAAAATGCAAAGGTTTACAAATGTGTATTACTCTTTCAAAGACAGAATTGAATAAAATTTTGCACAGAGATAGATTATAGTATGAAAAAGCTTAGACTTTTTATTATATCCTTCCATGCAAGTGTAGCTGTTGGCAGAAGCTAGTTGTTCATATGAAAAATAACCAGAGTGAAATGTGAATTATGATTGAAACTGATTTATGCCAGTGTCAGTACCCGTGTTTCGTTAGCTCGCTTTGTGCGGACGTGGCATTACTGAGCTCGTCCATATCCTTGTAAGGCATCTCCAGCTTCAACAGCGCAAGGTCGAGCCATGGGTGCAGCACGTACAGCAGCGTGTAGCGCCCGCCGTACACGTTGTAGCCTGTAGCACACCACACGTGTCCGAGAGGTCACACAACAAATAGATTAATTATATCTAATTCGACCAAATCACATTTTATGATTAGAGGGATAATCAAGAGAGGCATAGATTTACGACTAGGAAGTACCTACACTTTATAGAATTGGTACACGCCGATAGTTACATGAGAATAACTATTGTGTGTCAGGAAGGTAGCCAGGCTTGTCGCTATCTACAAGGTTGGCAACGCTCCAAATGTTGCCTCTGGTGCTGCAAGCGTCCGTAGTTTACCTACGGTTACCCGCTTACTATCAAGTGTGCCGCCTGCTCGTATGCAAACAATATTAGTAGGTAAGTATATTACTTCGACCCTTTTTAGTGTCCCACAGCTGGGCACGGGTCTTTTCTCAACTATTTCACGAGTTGAGAGAGTTTAGGCCTTAATTCACATACGTTTGCCAACTGCGGTTTGGAGGATGTCAAACAGATGTGTGGGTACGACTGGGGATCGAACCCGCGTCCTTATATTTTAAAGACGAGGTCTTTACCGCTGCGCCACCGCTACTGCTAGGTAAGTACCTAAATGAAATAAATTGACGTTCTAGTAGTACCTAGGTCAGAATCTGATTCACATTGGGTTTTCACTCTTGATGTCAGCAATTCACCAAGTTCTCTTACTCGTTTGCACTGCATACAATATATGATAGAAGCATAGTCTTCACTCAACCTACTCATCTCTAAACGATAGAGACAGATAGTGCTCGCAACATGTTTTCTTGTGAATCTTTCGCCAGTGAAAACTAGGGGTATTAGGCGTGTAGGGTGTGTACGCAGCCGCAGGGTGCACGTACCTGCCAGCAGCATGTCGCAGGTGAGCGCGGGGTGCGGGCGCAGCACGGCCAGCGCGTGCGGCGCGTGCGTGAGGCAGGAGGCGCGCGCCAGCACCCAGTCGCGCGCGACCAGCGCCCCCGCGCACGCGCGCGCCCGGCCACTCGCCCCCGCCACGCACACGCTCAGCGCGTTGTGCCCGCGCGCGCCCGCCAGCCGCTCCAGCAGCTCGTCGGGCCGCGCCGCGCGCCCCACGCCCACCGCCACCGCCACCACCAGCGCCACTCTCAGCCACATCTCGCTCAGTCACTGAATAACTCTAATTCACGCGTGAAACTAACGCCAGTGCACACGTCACCTGTCAGGTGTTACGTTTGATGTGTTTTTACTCGTTTTTGCTTTTATGGCTCTGTCGCTATGAAAGGAGTTGTAAAAATAAGAATACCGTAAGTATATAATGTAACATCTGCATTCTGAGCGAAATGGATCAACATTTAAAAAGACTTTAGAAAATCTCATTTGCACGAAATCTGGGACTTAGTCTAAAGATGTCTTCTACGAATGCGTCGTACCCGTTATAATATACGGAGCGGAATTGTGGACACTCACTCAACTCACTGTCCATAAATATAAACTAAAGCTTAGTCTTTCTGAAGAGATAAAAAAGCAATGAAGTGATCCGACGGAACAATTAAGACACAAGGAACTAATCGACATAGCCCACCAGATTATTAGGTAATGCAAGGTCGGCCATATCTGCCACAGAACTGACAATCTTAGGAGACTTCACCCTCGTCTATGGGAATACACATTCAATCTGAATCCCCACACGTGAACCAAGTACTTAGCGTAAATTTGCTAACCTACCTTAGCAAACACTACAAACATTCTAAAGGCGCAATTTCACTAGTCGATAGGGTCTGCATGCGGCGTGCGGAAGATTTCTGGAACGCGTGCCACAGGACCCGCATTCGGGGAACCGTTTTCATCAGTCGATAAGGTCAGAGAGGAGAGAACATCGTCGCCAGTTGTTAACGAGAGTGGCACTGAGACACGTTCTTGCCATGCATCATCAATTAATTAATTTCATCATCAATTTCTCGGTTTCTATACAACTTACTAGTCATATTTCATAAACAATCGGAATCTTGATAGATTTCCACAAGTTTTAACATTTGCGAATCCGATAAGCGATCAGCCATTTTGAACAGTGTCCTAATCCAACAAGCACACGACGTATTATGAAATATTTGACTCAAGACCCGCAAGCAAGCTGTGTATATCGACTGATGAATTTCATTGGTCGATACGCGTTCAGTATAACGCATGCGGGGAATCCCCGCAGGCGTTGTACCGAACGCGTATCGACTTGCAACTTTCATTGGTTGTTATCTCGCATGCGGGGCCTGATGTTATGCAATGATGTAGTCTACGATGGAACTGTTACATACCCGGAATGTTACCTTAAATGCTGATGAGAATAGCTTAGTCAGCAACTGTGCATCTAGTCTAAGTAATGCACCTCTCTTAGTTCAGTTCGGCTCGGATCGTCAATTAACTCATCAACACGTTTACCAAATCTCTAATTATTTTTCAGTTCATTAAATATTCCTTTTTTAAAAAGATTGGAGTTTCCATTCTAACTCGCGCTCGCTCAATATACCGATAAAAACGCTTTGAAATGAAATGCATATTTATTAATTAATCATTACATGTACATAGTTAGGTATCTACTCAAATAAAACATGTAAAAAAATAGCCATCATTTATTTGATTACAAAATCTTTTGTCAGGAAATAAATTGCTACATAAAATACAATATATAAACAAGAAATGCCTCAATTGTTAAAGAGTCACTGATGCGCGTGCGCACACAACACGACTCGCACGCACAGACAGTCTCGTGTGTGCGTGTCAGTCGGACATGCACGGCACGCAAACTACTGACAAACTTATATTTGTGAAAACAAGTACATACTAAGTAAAATCCTTAACATTAACTTTTACATTATTCAGTTCAAAATCTAAATTTATTTATGAAACTAAAATATTTAAGCCACAAACGAGCTACACATCGACGTGTTACACAATTATTATCAAAGGTAAACACACAGTGATCGCGGCCCACCGCGTGTAACGGAACGTTGCGCGTGCGACGTACGTAAGCTGTGCGGGTACTGCGCATTACGTACGGCGATATTGACAAAAGTATACAGGGTAACGTTTAGACCGGTCAGTATGAGAAAATCTGAAACTACAAGACATATTTTAAGAAGAACTATGGCAAGCAAACATTTTGAAAATAAAGCTAACACCGTTTTTATTTAGATATCTATTGTGAAGGTCTTAACGTAGCATATGAAAAAATCATTATTTTAGCAAAAACAAAGTGTTTTTAAAACGTAGGAAGGCAGTTCTTCGTACGTTTTATAGGTTTAGACTTAGCCGTATCGATCGATATAAACGTTCCGTTCCGTCTAAGGAGGTATCCACATTTACGAGCGTCTATCGACAGCGGCGTCGCGCTCGACCACGGTTCGGCGGCTTCGGGAACGGAAGGTACTCCGTAGAAAATTTTTCGTATTCAATCGTCACACTACTATCACATCTCACGAAAAGGTTTCACCCGGGGCGCACGCTAGGTGTACTCGTTGAAGTCGTCGATGGCCACCCTCCGCGCCAGGTGCGGCGGCGGCAGGTAGGCGGCCGGGCGCGCCGCCGCCGCCACGCGCTCGGCGTGTGTGCGCACGCGCATGCGCTTGATGATGCGCAGCCGCTCCAGCGAGTTGGACGCGTACGGCGCGCCGCCCAGCTTCAGCGACTGCGAGATGTGCGACGCCAGCTGAGGACCACACCGCGGCGGTTAGTATACCGGAACGGCGTCGATTTCGAAACGAAAACTTACGACGTCGGCGACTTTAAACTAAAAATTGTTATAATCGAGTAGAATTTTTGAGACGAGCACGGCGTTGAAACGAAACTATTTTATAACGGATTTTATCGCGGTTTACGTTAGATTTTGGATCCCGACGTTTTAAGTCTTTTCAGACTTCACGGTCACAGGCGCACCACCCGTCCACCGTGAAGTCTAAAAAGTTATAAAATAGTTTTATTTCTATGTGATGTCGCGTAAATCTAAAAAATACAAGCACAGCACTTCATTTTGTTAATCGTGATAATATCATTTACAATTGTAACAATATATTCGCTACTCTTCAATGGAGCGAAAGCTCTTAACAAACGATATACAACTTGTAGAAATTACTAATCAATCACAACTTCAAATGCAGTTCCATCAAATCTAACCCCAAATTAAATGAATCAGAGCCCTGATTCTAACATTAATCTAACAAAAATTGCGACTTCTTTTGTTTTTAAATTACTTCCGCCATTTTTTTTTCGTCATTTACACACTTCAGGCATATCTAATAGACAAATGTCGGAAAAATAGCGGATTTCATAAAAAAACAAAAGAAAACGTCATTTTTGTTAGATAAATGTCTGTTAAATATAAATGTCTAAAGCACCAGAATCGGGACCCAAGAGTTCCACAAGATAGCATCTCAAATTCACTCCTATTCTTTATTTTTATAAACGACTAGCGTTTCAGCGACATTTTTATTTTTTTTATTTTTTTTATTTTTGAAGTCTGAAAAGACTGAAACGTCGGGATCTAAAATCTAAAATAAACCGCGATAAAATCCGTTAAAAAGTAGTTTTATTTCAATGTGTGATATTCGCGTAAATCTAAGACAATACTATTTTGTATCATGCCTAGCAGTAGGATAAAAGTAATCCTTTTAATAGGTGAGTATCTAACAGTACAAGAATTTTCCACATCGAGCGGTTTTTGATTTCTTTCAATTTACTGTTATGACTCTTTACGCAGAGCTGGATTTGAATGAAAGACAGCAAAAATAGAGCATCCATATTAGTATAAGGAAAGAATAAGAAGGTTGAAAGTAGTGTGATGGCAGCGCCCACTCACCGCGCAGTGCAGCGCCATCTGTCGCGCCAGCAGCGCCACGTTGGTGTCGGACACGGTGTGCACGTCCAGGTGCGCCAGGAACTTGGTGCGGATGCGGTCGTCCTTGGTCTTTACGAACACTCGGTTCATGCCGAACGAGTACGGCTCCACCACTACTATACAGAAGTTCAGCTGACCCTGCGCACACACACACGACCACCGTCACGCTCTCGGTACCTTGAGTATATTTCGCGATTTATCAAAAGCCTTAGACTGTGTACATCGTGAAACTCATGTCAGGAAAATTACATCACTACGATATCAAGATCAAAGATCCCGAATTAAGTATGTGTTGAGGAGCGCAGGCGCATACGTGCTATCTCTTTTACGCATTGCATTCATCACGTCACCAACCGCCAATAGGATGATATCAAAATGACGCGATACTTATTTTCTATTGGTCTATGTCACGCATTCGATTTCGTTTCTAAATTGTTAACTAGACGCACTTTGAGTTCAATAAAAATGGCTTCCAACTAAAAACGTGTATGAACATTATTAGATCTAAAAACCTACCACAAACCATAAAAGTAGCTAAAATCACGCGGCTACATCCTTGTGGACCTTCAGAGCCAAATATTTTGAAGAATCTTTCAAGCGCACGCGAGATTCTACGAGAAGCGACCTATGAAAATCAAATCGTCACTGCCACGCGTCAAGAAAATCATAATTTCGCCAATTGCACATCGCTGGCTTATTCAAGAAGAGGGCTGCACTAACGTGGACTGCTATCCCATCGGAAGATCTGGAGAAAAGGAATCACAACGGTGCGTCCGTCAAGTTCCAGTTTTCAAGACCTGTCCTGATCATCTGTGTAATACCGTTCTGTGATTTCTAATT